>JAUNZM010001377.1:0-293077 GCA_033459285.1 Clamator glandarius | reverse complement strand
AACCCTAACCCTAACCCTAACCCTAACCCTTACCCTAAACCTAACCCTAACCCTAACCCTAACCCTAACCCTAACCCTAACCCTAACCCTAACTCTAACTCTAACCCTAACCCTAACCCTAACCCTAACCCTAACCCTAACCCTAACCCTAACCCTAACCCTAACCCTAACCCTAACTCTAACCCTAACCCTAACCCTAACCCTAACCCTAACCCTAACCCTAACCCTAACCCTAACCCTAACCCTAACCCTAACCCTAACCCTAACTCTAACCCTAACCCTAACCCTAACCCTAACCCTAACCCTTACCCTAAACCTAACCCTAACCCTAACCCTAACCCTAACTCTAACCCTAACCCTAACCCTAATCCTAACTCTAACCCTAACCCTAACCCTAACCCTAACCCTAACTCTAACTATAACCCTAACCCTAACCCTAACCCTAACCCTAACCCTAACTCTAACCCTAACCCTAACCCTAACCCTAACCCTAACCCTAACCCTAACTCTAACCCTAACCCTAACCCTAACCCTAACCCTAACTCTAACCCTAACCCTAACCCTAACCCTAACCCTAACCCTAACCCTAACCCTGCCTCTAACCCCTAGAAGTATCTGGGGGCTTTTAGAAGAGTCCTTGAAGGATCTAGGAGGGTCTAGGGTCTCTAAAAAGGTTCCTAAGGGGCTCCGGAAGGGTTTGGGGTCTTTTAGAAGGGTCCTCGGTGGCTCTAGAAGGGTCTAGGGTATTGTAGAAGGGTCCTAAGGGGGTTTAGTAGGGCCTGGGGGGCTTTATAAGATTTTGGGGGCCTTTATAAGGTTTTGGGGGGCTCTAGAAAGTCCGGGGGCTTTGAGAAGCACACTGGGGGCTCTAAAAGTGTCTGGGTGCTTTTAGAAGGTTCCTGGGGGGCTCTAGAAGGGTCTGGGTGCTTCTAGAGCAAAAATTTTAATTTTGCACATTTGGGGAATTCGCAGGGCTCAGCACACCCGGAGTGCAAAGGATGAGCCTGGCCTGGGAAAAGCACCTGCTTGATCAGGGTGTCTCCCCTGCCAGCTAAGTACAAAGGACCCAGACCATTCTAGAGCCCCCAAGGACCCTTCCAAAAGCCCCCAGACCCTTCTGGAGACGTTCAGGTTCCTTTGAAAAGGCCCCAGACCCTTCTAGAGCCTCCCAAGACCCTTCTAAAAGTCCCCAGACCCTTCTAGACCCTAACCGGATCCTTCTAAAAGCCCCGAGACCCTTCTAGAGGATCCCAGGACCCTTCTAAAAGCCCCCAGACCCTTCTAGAGCCCCCCAGGACCCTTCTAAAAGACCCCAGACCATTCTAGAGCACCCCAGGACAATTCTAAAAGCCCCCAGACCCTTCTAGAGCCCCCCAGGACCCTTCTCAAAAGTTCCAGACCCTTCTAGAGCCCCACAGGACCCTTCTAAAAGCACCCAGACCCTTCTAGAGGCCCCAGGGCCCCTCTTAAGCAGCCCCGTCCCTTCTAGAGCATCCCAGGACCCTTCTAAAAGCCCCCAGACCCTTCTAGAGCACCCCAGGACCCTTCTAAAAGCACCCAGACCCTTCTAGAGCCTCCCAGGACCATTCTAAATGCCCCCAGACCCTTCAAAACCCCCCAGGACACTTCTAAAAGACCCCAGACCCTTCTAGAGCACCCTAGGATCCTTCAAAAAGCATAAAGACCCTTTTAGACCGTCCCCGGATCATTCTAAAAGCCCCTAGACCCTTCTAGAGCCTCCCAGGACCCCTCTAAAAGCCCCCAGACCCTTCTAGAGACACCCAGGACCCATCTAAAAGCCCCCAGACCATTCTAGAGCCCCCCAGGACACATCTAAAAGCCCCCAGACCCTTCTAGAGCCACCCAGGAACATTCTAAAAGACCCCAGACCCTTCTAGAGGACCCCAGGACCCTTCTAAAAGTCCCGAGACCCTTCTAGAGCCCACCAGGACCCTTCTAAAAGCACCCAGACCCTTCTAGACCCTCCCCGGATCCTTCTAAAAGCCCCCATACCCTTCTAGATCCTCCCAGGACCCTTCTAAAAGCCCCAGACCCTTCTAGAGCCCCCCAGGACCCTTCTAAAAGCCCCCAGACCCTTCTAGAGCCCCCCAGGACCATTCTAAAAGCCCCCAGACCCTTCTAGATGTACCCAGGGCCCACCTTAAGGCCCCCAGACCATTCTAGAGCACGCCAAGACCATTCTGAAAGCACCCAGACCCTTCTAGAGCCCCCCAGGACCCTTCTAAAAGGCCGCAGAAACTTCTAGATCCTCTCCGGATAATTCTAAAAGCCCCCAGACACTTCTAGAGATCCCCAGGACCATTCTAAAAGGCCCCAGACCCTTCTATAGCACCCCAGGACCCTTCTAAAAGACCCCAGACCATTCTAGAGCCCCAAAGGCCCCTCTTAAGGCACCCCGTCCCTTCTAGAGCAGCCCAGGACCCTTCTAAAAGTCCCCAGACCCTTCCAGATCACCCCAGGACCCATCTAAAAGCCCCCAGACCCTTCCAGAGCCCCCCCGGACCCTTCTAAAAGCCCCTAGACCCTTCTAGAGGCCCCCAGGACCCTTCTGAAAGCCCCCAGAACATTCTAGAGCCCCACAGGACCCTTCTAAAAGCACCCAGACACTTCTACAGACCCCGAGGACCCTATAAAAGCCTACAGACCCTTCTAGAGACCCCCAGGACACTTCTAAAAGCCCCCAGACCCTTCTAGAGCCCCACAGGACCCTTCTAAAAGCACCCAGACCCTTCTAGAGCCCCCCAGGACCATTCTAAAAGCCCCCAGACGATTCTAGACCCTCCCCGGATCTTTCTAAAAGCCCCCAGACCCTTTTAGAGCACCCCAGGACCTTTCTAAAAGAACCCAGACCCTTCTAGAGCACCCAAAGACCCTTCTAAAAGACCCCAGACTAATCTAGACCCTCCCCGGATTATTCTAAAACACCCAGACCCTTCTAGAGCATCCCAGGACCCTTCTAAAAGCCCCCAGACCCTTCTAGAGGCCCCCAGGACCATTCTAAAAGCACCCAGACCCTTCTAGAGACCCCCTGTACCCTTCTAAAAGCACCCAGACCCTTCTAGATTCCCCCAGGACCCTTCTGAAAGCCCCCAGACCCTTCTACAGACCCCCAGGACCCTATAAAAGCCCCCAGACTCTTCTAGAGCACCCCAGGACCCTTCTAAAAGCCCCCAGACCCTTCTAGAGCCCCCCAGGACCCTTTTAAAATCCTCCAGACCCTTATAGAGCCCCCCAGGACCCTTCTAAAAGACACCAGACCCTTTTAGAGGCCCCAGGGCCCCTCTTAAGCCCCCCCGTACCTTCTAGAGCACACTAGGACCCTTCTAAAAGCCCCCAGACCCTTCTAGAGCACCCCAGGACTCTTCTAAAAGCCCCCAGACCCTTCTAGAGCTCCCCCGGACCCTTCTAAAAGCCCCTAGACCCTTCTAGAGGCCCCCACGACCCTTCTGAAAGCCCCCAGATCATTCTAGAGCCCCACAGGACCCTTCTAAAAGCACCCAGACCCTTCTACAGACCCCCAGGACAGTATAAAAGACCCCAGACCCTTCTAGAGCCCCCCAGGACCCTTCTAAAAGCCCCCAGACCCTTCTAGAGCACCCAGGACGCTTCTAAAAACTTCCAAACCCTTCTAGAGCCACCCAGGACCCTTCTAAAACACCCCAGACCCTTCTAGAGGCGCCAGGGCCCTTCTTAAGCACCCCCGTGCCTTCTAGAGCACACCAGGACCCGTCTAAAAGCCTCTAGACCCTTCTAGAGCACTCCAGGACCTTTCCAAAAGCACCCAGACCCTTCTAGAGGCTCCCCGGACCCTTATAAAAGCACCCAGACCCTTCCAGAGCCTCCCAGGACCATTCTAAAAGCCACCAGACCCTTCTAGAGACCCCCAGGACCCTTCTGAAAGCACACAGACCCTTCTAGACCCTCCCCGGATCATTCTAAAAGCCCCCAGACCCTTCTAGAGCCCCCTAGGATCCTTCAAAAAGCACCTAGACCCTTCTAGACCGTCCCCGGATCATTCTAAAAGCACCCAGACCCTTCTAGAGCCCCCCAGGATCATTCTAAAAGCCCCCTGACCCTTCTATAGCCCCCTAGGACCCTTCTACAAGCACCCAGACCCTTCTATAGCCCCCCAGGACCCTTCTAATAGCCCCCAGACCCGTCTAGGGGCCACCAGGAACCTTCTAAAAGTCCCCAGACCCTTCTTGAGCCCCCCCGGACCCTTGTAAAAGCCCCCAGACCCTTCTAGAGGCCCCCAGGACCCTTATAAAAGCACCCAGACCCTTCCAGAGCCTCACAGGTCCCTTCTAAACGCCCCCAGACCCTTCTAGAGGCCCCCAGGACCCTTCTAAAAGCCTCTAGACCCTTCTAGAGCCCCCCAGGACCCTTCTAAAAGCCCCCAGACCCTTCTAGAGCCTCCCAGGACCATTCTAAAAGCCCGCAGACCCTTCTAGAGTCCCCCAGGACCCTTCTAAAAGACCCCAGACCCTTCTAGAGCCGCCTAGGATCCTTCAAAAAGCATAAAGACCCTTCTAGACAGTCCCCGGATCATTCTAAAAGCCCCCAGACCCTTCTAGAGCCCCTCAGGACCCTTCTAAATGCCCCCAGACCCTTCTAGAGCACCCCAGGACCCTTCGAAAAGACCCCAGATCCTTTTAGAGCACCCCAGTACCCTTCTAAAAGCCCCCAGACCCTTCTAGAGCCCCCCAGGACCATTCTAAAAGCTCCCAGACCCTTCTAGAGGCCCCCAGGACCCTTCTAAAAGCCCCCAGACCCTTCTAAAGCCACCCAGGACCCTTCTACAAGCCCCCAGACCCTTCTAGAGCCACCCAGACCCTTCTAAAAGCCCCCAGACCCTTCTAGAGCCCCCCAGGACCTTTCTAAAATCACCCAGACCCTTCTAGAGGCTCCCCGGACCCTTATAAAAGCACCCCGACCATTCTAGAGCCTCCCAGTACCCTTCTAAAAGCAACCAGACCCTTCTAGAGAACCCCAGGACCCTTCTAAAAGCCCCCAGACCCTTCTAGACCCTCCCCGGTTCCTTCTAAAAGCCCCCAGACCCTTCTAGTGCCCCCTAGGATCCTTCAAAAAGCACCCAGACCTTTCTAGACCGTCCCCGGATCATTCTAAAAGCCCCCAGACCCTTCTAGAGGCCCCTAGGACCCTTCTAAAAGCCCCCAGACCCTTCTAGACCCTCCCCGGATCCTTCGAAAAGACCCCAAACCCTTCTAGAACCCCCCAGGATCATTCTAAAAGCCCCCAGACCCTTCTAGAGCCCCCCAGTACCCTTCTAAAAGCCCCTAGACCCTTCTAGAGCCCCCCAGGACCCTTCTAAATGCCCCCAGACCCTTCAAGAGGCACCCAGGGCCCCTCTTAAGGAACCCAGTCCCTTCTAGAGCACCCCAGGACCCTTCTAAAAGTCCCCAGACCCTTCTAGAGCCCCCCCGGACCCTTCTAAAAGACCCCAGACCCTTCTAGATGACCCCAGGACCCTTCTGAAAGCCAGCAGAACATTCTAGAGTCACCCAGGACCCTTCTAAAGGCACCCAGACCCTTCTAGAGCCTCCCAGGACCCTTCTAAAAGCGCCAAGACCCTTCTAGAGAACCCCAGGACCCTTCTGAAAGCCCCCAGAACCTTCTAGAGCCCTCCAGGACCCTTCTAAAAGCACCCAGACCCTTCTAGAGCATCCGAGGACCCTTCTAAAATTCCCCAGACCATTCTAGAGCACCCCAGGACACTTCTAAAAGCACCCAGACCCTTCTAGAGCCCCCCCGAACCCTTCTAAAAGCCCCCAGACCCTTCTAGAGCCACTCAGGACCCTTTTAAAAGCACCCAGAACCTTCTAGAGCCCCCCAGGACCCTTCTACAAGCCCCAAGACCCTTCTAGAGCATCCCAGGACCCTTCTAAAAGCACCCAGACCAATCTAGAGCCTCCCAGGACCTTTCTATAAGCCCCCAGAACCTTCTAGAGACTCCCAGGACCCTTCGAAAATCCCCAGACCCTTCTAGAGCCACCCAGGACCTTTCTAAAAGCCCCCAGACCCTTCTAGATCCTCCCAGGACCCTTCTAAAAGCCCCCAGACCATTCTAGAGCACCCCAGGACCCTTCTAAAAGCCCCCAGACCCTTCTAGAGGACCCCAGGACCTTTCTTAAAGCCAGCAGAACATTCTAGAGTCACCCAGGACCCTTCTAAAGGCACCCAGACCCTTCTAGAGCCCCCCAGGACCCTTCTAAAAGACCCCAGACCCTTCTAGAGACCCCCAGGACCCTTCTGAAAGCCCCCAGAACCTTCTAGAGCCCTCCAGGACCCTTCTAAAAGACCCCAGACCCTTCTAGAGAATCCGAGGACCCTTCTAAAATTCCCCAGACCCTTCTAGAGCCCCCCCGGACCCTTCTAAAAGCCCCCAGACCCTTCTAGAGCCCCCCAGGACCTTTCTAAAATCACCCAGACCCTTCTAGAGGCTACCCGGACCCTTATAAAAGAACCCAGACCCTTCTAGAGCCTCCCAGTACCTTTCTAAAAGCAACCAGACCCTTCTAGAGAACCCCAGGACCCTTCTAAAAGCCCCCAGACTCTTCTAGACCCTTCCTGGATCCTTCTAAAAGCACCCAGACCTTTCTAGAGCCCCCTAGGATCCTTCAAAAAGCACCCAGACCTTTCTAGACCGTCCCAGGATCATTCTAAAAGCTCCCAGACCCTTCTAGAGCCCCACAGGATCATTCTAAAAGCCCCCAGACCCTTCTAGAGCCCCCTAGGACCCATCTAAAAGACCCCAGACCCTTCTAGAGGCCCCTAGGACCCTTCTAAAAGCCCCCAGACCCTTCTAGACCCTCCCGGGATCCTTCGAAAAGCCCCCAGACCCTTCTAGAGCCCCCCAGGATCATTCTAAAAGCCCCCAGACCCTTCTAGAGCCCCCCAGTACCCTTCTAAAAGCCCCCAGACCCTTCTATAGCCCCCCAGGACCCTTCTAAATGCCCCCAGACCCTTCAAGAGGCACCTAGGGACCCTCTTAAGGAACCCCGTCACTTCTAGAGCACCCCAGGACCCTTCTAAAAGCCCCCAGACCCTTCTAGAGCCCCCTAGGACCCATCTAAAAGCCCCCAGACCCTTCTAGAGGCCCCTAGGACCCTTCTAAAAGCCCCCAGACCCTTCTAGACCCTCCCCGGATCCTTCTAAAAGCCCCCAGACCCTTCTAGAGCCCCCCAGGATCATTCTAAAAGCCCCCAGACCCTTCTAGAGCCCCCCAGTACCCTTCTAAAAGCCCCTAGACCCTTCTAGAGCCCCCCAGGAGCCTTCTAAATGCCCCCAGACCCTTCAAGAGGCACCCAGGTCCCCTCTTAAGGAACCCCGTCCCTTCTAGAGCACCCCAGGACCCTTCTAAAAGTCCCCAGACCCTTCTAGAGCCCCCCCGGACCCTTATAAAAGACCCCAGACCCTTCTAGAGGACCCCAGGACCCTTCTGAAAGCAAGCAGAACATTCTAGAGTCACCCAGGACCCTTCTAAAAGCACCCAGACCCTTCTAGAGCCCCCCAGGACCCTTCTAAAAGCGCCCAGACCCTTCTAGAGCATCCGAGGACCCTTCTAAAATTCCCCAGACCCATCTAGAGCACCCCAGGAAACTTCTAAAAGCACCCAGACCCTTCTAGAGCCCCCCCGAACCCTTCTAAAAGCCCCCAGACCCTTCTAGAGCCCCCCAGGACCCTTCTACAAGCCCCAAGAACATTCTAGAGCATCCCAGGACCCTTCTAAAAGCACCCAGACCAATCTAGAGCCTCCCAGGACCCTTCTATAAGCACCCAGAACCTTCTAGAGACTCCCAGGACTCTTCGAAAAGACCCCAGACCCTTCTAGAGCCACCCAGGACCTTTCTAAAAGCACCCAGACCCTTCTAGAGCCCCCCCGGACCCTTCTAAAAGACCCGAGACCCTTCTAGAGGACCCCAGGACCATTCTGAAAGCCAGCAGAACATTCTAGAATCACCCAGGA
The DNA here is from genome assembly GCA_033459285.1 of Clamator glandarius. Lineage (NCBI taxonomy): Eukaryota > Metazoa > Chordata > Aves > Cuculiformes > Cuculidae > Clamator > Clamator glandarius. Next base: position 285,069 of record JAUNZM010001377.1, on the reverse strand, counting down.
CCCTTCTAAAAGCACCCAGACCCTTCTAGAGCCCCCCAGGACCCTTCTAAAAGCGACCAGACCCTTCTAGAGCATCCGAGGACCCTTCTAAAATTCCCCAGACCCTTCTAGAGCACCCCAGGACCTTTCTAAAAGCTCCCAGACCCTTCTAGGGCCCCCCCGGACCCTTCTAAAAGCCCCCAGACCCTTCTAGAGCCTCCCAGGACCTTTCTAAAAGCACCCAGAACCTTCTAGAGACCCGCAGGACCCTTCTACAAGCCCCAAGACCCTTCTAGAGCATCCCAGGACCCTTCTAAAAGCACCCAGACCCATCTAGAGCCTCCCAGGACCCTTCTAAAATCCACCAGACCCTTCTAGAGGCACCCAGGACCCTTCGAAAAGCCCCCAGACCCTTCTAGATCCACCCAGGACCTTTCTAAAAGCCCCCAGACCCTTCTAGAGCCTCCCAGGACCCTTCTAAAAGACCCCAGACCATTCTAGAGCACCCCAGGACCCTTCTAAAAGCCCCCAGAACCCTCTAGAGCCACCCAGGACTCTTCTAAAAGCACCCAGACCCTTCTAGAGCCTCCCAGGACCCTTCTAAAACTACCCAGACCCTTCTAGAGCCCCCCAGGACCATTCTAAAGGCCCCCAGACCTTTCTAGACCCTCCCCGGATCATTCTAAAAGCCCCAGACCCTTCTAGAGGCCCCCAGGACCCTTCTAAAAGCCCCCAGACCATTCTAGAGCCCCCCAGGACCCTTCTAAAGGCCCCCAGACCCTTCTAGACCCTCCCCGGATCATTCTAAAAGACCCCAGATTCTTCTAGAGCCTCCCAGGACCCTTCTAATAGACCCCCGACCTTTCTAGACCCTCCCCGGATCCTTCTAAATGAACCCAGACCCTTCTAGGGCCCGCCAGAACCCCTCTAAAAGCCTCCAGACCCTTGTAGACCCCCCCAGGACCCGTCTAAAAGCGCCCAGACCCTTCTAGACCCTCCCCTGATCATTCTAAAAGACCCCAGACCCTTCTAAAACCTCCCAGGACTATTCTAAAAGAACCCAGACCATTCTAGACCCTCCCCGGATTATTCTAAAAGCCCCCAGACCTTTCTAGAGCCCCCCAAGACCCTTCTAAAAGCCTCCAGAACCTTCTAGAGCCCCCCAGGAACCTTCTAAAAGACCCCAGACCCTACTAGAGCCCGTCAGGACCCTTCTAAATGCCCCCAGACCCTTCTAGAGAACCCCAGGACCCATCTAAAAGCCCCCAGATCCTTCTAGAGGCCCCCAGGAGCCTTCTAAAAGCAACCAGACCCTTCTAGAGGCCCCCAGGACACTTCTAAAAGCCCCCAGACCCTTCTAGAGCCCCCCAGGACCCTTCTAAAAGCACCCAGACCCTTCTAGAGCACCCCAGGACCCTTCTAAAAGCCCCCAGACCTTCTTGAGACCCCTAGGACCCTTCTATAAGCCCCCAGACCCTTCTAGCGGCACCCACGACCCTTCTACAAGCCCCCAGACGCTTCTAGAGCCCCCCAGGACACTTCTAAAAGCACCAAGACCCTTCTAGAGGCCCCCAGGACCCTTCTAAAAGCCCCCAGACCCTTCTAGAGCCCCCCAGGACCCTTCTACAAGCCCCCAGACCCTTCTAGAGCCACCCAGGACCCTTCTAAAAGCACCCAGACCCTTCTAGAGGTCCCCAGGACCCGTCTAAAAGCCTCTAGACCATTCTAGAGCCCCCCAGGACCTTTCTAAAATCACCCAGACCCTTATAAAAGCACCCTGACCCTTCTAGAGCCTCCCAGTACCCTTCTAAAAGCAACCAGACCCTTCTAGAGAAACCCAGGATCATTCTAAAAGCCCCCAGACCCTTCTAGACCCTCCCCGGATCCTTCTAAAAGCCCCCAGACCCTTCCAGAGCCCCCTAGGATCCTTCAAAAAGCACCCAGACCTTTCTAGACGGTCCCCGGATCATTCTAAAAGCCCCCAGACCCTTCTAGAGCCCCCCAGGATCATTCCAAAAGCCCCCAGACCCTTCTAGAGCCCCCTAGGACCCATTTAAAAGCCCCCAGACCCTTCTAGAGGCCCCTAGGACCCTTCGAAAAGACCCCAGACCCTTCTAGAGCCCCCCAGGATCATTCTAAAAGCCCCCAGACCCTTCTAGAGCCCCCCAGTACCCTTCTAAAAGCCCCTAGACCCTTCTAGCGCCCCCCAGGACCCTTCTAAATGCCCCCAGACACTTCAAGAGGAACCCAGGGCCCCTCTTAAGGAACCCCGTCCCTTCTACAACACCCCAGGACCCTTCTAAAAGTCCCCAGACCCTTCTAGAGCACTCCAGGACCATTCTAAAAGCCCCCAGACCCTTCTAGAGCCCCCCCGGACCCTTCTAAAAGACCCCAGACCCTTCTAGAGGACCCCAGGACCCTTCTGAAAGCCAGCAGAACATTCTAGAGTCACCCAGGACCCTTCTAAAAGAACCCAGACCCTTCTAGAGCCCCCCAGGACCCTTCTAAAAGCGCCCAGACGCTTCTAGAGATACCCAGGACCCTTTTGAAAGCCCCCAGAACATTCTAGAGCATCTAGGACCCTTCTAAAAGCACCCAGACCCTTCTAGAGCATCCGAGGACCCTTCTAAAATTCCCCAGACCCTTCTAGAGCATTACAGGACACTTCTAAAAGCACTCAGACCCTTCTAGAGCCCCCCCGGACCCTTCTAAAAGCCCCCAGACCCTTCTAGAGCCACCCAGGACCCTTCTAAAAGCACCAAGAACCTTCTAGAGCCCCCCAGGACCCATCTACAAGCCCCCAGACCCTTCTAGAGCATCCCAGGACCCTTCTAAAAGCACCCAGCCCCATCTAGAGCCTCCCAGGACCCTTCTAAAAGCCCCCAGACCCTTCTAGAGACACCCAGGGCCCTTCGAAAAGCCCCCAGACCCTTCTAGAGCCACCCAGGACCTTTCTAAAAGCCCCCAGACCCTTCTAGAGCCTCCCAGGACCCTTCTAAAAGTCCCCAGACCATTCTAGAGCACCCCAGGACCCTTCTAAAAGCACCCAGAACCTTCTAGAGCCCCCCAGGACCCTTCTACAAGCCCCCAGACCCTTCTAGAGCCACCCAGGACCCTTCTGAAAGCCTGCAGAACATTCTAGAGTCACTCAGGACCCTTCTAAAGGCACACAGACCCTTCTAGAGCCCCCCAGGACCCTTCTAAAAGCCCCCAGACCCTTCTAGAGAATCCGAAAACCCTTCTAAAATTCCCCAGACCCTTCTAGAGCCCCCCCGGACCCTTCTAAAAGCCCCCAGACCCTTCTAGAGCAACCCAGGACGATTCTAAAAGCCCCCAGACCATTCTAGAGCCCCCCAGGACCCTTCTAAAAGCCCCCAGACCCTTCTAGAGACCCCCAGGACCCTTCTGAAAGCCCCCAGAACATTCTAGAGCCCCCCAGGACCCTTCTAAAAGCCCCCAGACCTTTCTAGAGCATCCGAGGACCCTTCTAAAACCACCCAGACCATTCTAGAGCATTCCAGGACCCTTCTAAACGCCCCCAGACCCTTCTAGAGAACCCCAGGACCCATCTAAAAGCCCCCAGATCCTTCTAGAGGCCCCCAGGACCCTTCTAAAAGCCCCCAGACCCTTCTAGAGCCCCCCAGGACCATTCTAAAAGAACCCAGACCCTTCTAGAGCCCCCCAGGACCCTAGTAAAAGCTCCCAGACCCTTCTAGAGCCCCCCAAGACACTTCTAAAAGCCCCCAGACCCTTCTAGACCCTCCCCGAATCCTTCTAAAAGCCCCCAGACCCTTCTATATCCTCCCAGGACCTTTCTAAAAGAACCCAGACCTTTCTAGAGGCCCCAGGACCCTTCTAAAAGCCCCCAGACCCTTCTAGAGCCCCCCAGGACCCTTCTAAAAGCCCCCAGACCCTTCTAGAACACCCCAGGACCCTTCTAAAAGCCCCCAGACCTTCTTGAGCCCCCTAGGACCCTTCTATAAGCCCCCAGACCCTTCTAGCGGCACCCACGACCCTTCTGCAAGCCCCCAGACACTTCTAGAGCCCCCCAGGACCCTTCTAAAAGCACCAAGACCCTTCTAGAGCCCCCCAGGACCCTTCTAAAAGTCCCCAGACCCTTCTAGAACACCCCAGGACCCTTCTAAAAGCCCCCAGACCTTCTTGAGCCCCCTAGGACCCTTCTATAAGCCCCCAGACCCTTCTAGCGGCACCCACGACCCTTCTGCAAGCCCCCAGACACTTCTAGAGCCCCCCAGGACCCTTCTACAAGCACCCAGACCCTTCTAGAGCTACCCAGGACACTTCTAAAAGCACCCACACCCTTCTAGAGGTCCCCAGGACCCGTCTAAAAACTCTAGACCCTTCTAGAGCCCCCCAGGACCTTTCTAAAATCACCCAGACCCTTATAAAAGCACCCTGACCCTTCTAGAGCCTCCCAGTACCCTTCTAAAAGCAACCAGACCCTTCTAGAGAACCCCAGGACCCTTCTAAAAGCCCCCAGACCCTTCTAGACCCTCCCCGGATCCTTCTAAAAGCCCCCAGACCCTTCTAGAGCCCCCTAGGATCCTTCAAAAAGCACCCAGACCTTTCTAGACCGTCCCCGGATCATTCTAAAAGCCCCCAGACCCTTCTAGAGCCCCCCAGGATCATTCCAAAAGCCCCCAGACCCTTCTAGAGCCCCCTAGGACCCATTTAAAAGCCCTCAGACCCTTCTAGAGGCCCCTAGGACCCTTCTAAAAGACCCCAGACCCTTCTAGACCCTCCCCGGATCCTTCAAAAAGACCCCAGACCCTTCTAGAGCCCCCCAGGATCATTCTAAAAGCCCCCAGACCCTTCTAGAGCCCCCCAGTACCCTTCTAAAAGCTCCTAGACCCTTCTAGCGCCCCCCAGGACCCTTCTAAATGCCCCCAGACCCTTCAAGAGGAACCCAGGGCCCCTCTTAAGGAACCCCGTCCATTCTACAGCACCCCAGGACCCTTCTAAAAGTCCCCAGTCCCTTCTAGAGCACCCCAGGACCATTCTAAAAGCCCCCAGACCCTTCTAGAGCCCCCCCGGACCCTTCTAAAAGACCCCAGACCCTTCTAGAGGACCCCAGGACCCTTCTGAAAGCCAGCAGAACATTCTAGAGTCAGCCAGGACCCTTCTAAAAGAACCCAGACCCTTCTAGAGCCCCCCAGGACCCTTCTAAAAGCGCCCAGACGCTTCTAGAGATACCCAGGACCCTTCTGAAAGCCCCCAGAACATTCTAGAGCCTCCAGGACCCTTCTAAAAGCACCCAGACCATTCTAGAGCATCCGAGGACCAGTCTAAAATTCCCCAGACCCTTCTAGAGCATCCCAGGACACTTCTAAAAGCACTCAGACCCTTCTAGAGCCCCCCCGGACCCTTCTAAAAGCCCCCAGACCCTTCTAGAGCCACCCAGGACCCTTCTAAAAGCACCAAGAACCATCTAGAGCCCCCCAGGACCCATCTACAAGCCCCCAGACCCTTCTAGAGCATCCCAGGACCCTTCTAAAAGCACCCAGACCCATCTAGAGCCTCCCAGGACCCTTCTAAAAGCCCCCAGACCCTTCTAGAGACACCCAGGGCCCTTCGAAAAGCCCCCAGACCCTTCTAGAGCCACCCAGGACCTTTCTAAAAGCCCCCAGACCCTTCTAGAGCCTCCCAGGACCCTTCTAAAAGCCCCCAGACCATTCTAGAGCACCCCAGGACCCTTCTAAAAGCCCCCAGACCCTTCTAGAGACCCCAGGATCAATCTAAAAGCCCCCAGACCCTTCTAGAGACCCCCAGTACCCTTCTAAAAGCCCCTAGACCCTTCTAGAGCCCCCCAGGACCCTTCTAAATGCCCCCAGACCCTTCAAGAGGCACCCAGGGCCCCTCTTAAGGAACCCCGTCCCTTCTAGAGCACCCCAGGACCCTTCTAAAAGTCCCCAGACCCTTCTAGAGCCCCCCCGGACCCTTCTAAAAGCGACCAGACCCTTCTAGAGCATCCGAGGACCCTTCTAAAATTCCCCAGACCCTTCTAGAGCACCCCAGGACCTTTCTAAAAGCTCCCAGACCCTTCTAGGGCCCCCCCGGACCCTTCTAAAAGCCCCCAGACCCTTCTAGAGCCACCCAGGACCTTTCTAAAAGCACCCAGAACCTTCTAGAGACCCCAGGACCCTTCTACAAGCCCCAAGACCCTTCTAGAGCATCCCAGGACCCTTCTAAAAGCACCCAGACCCATCTAGAGCCTCCCAGGACCCTTCTAAAATCCACCAGACCCTTCTAGAGGCACCCAGGACCCTTCGAAAAGCCCCCAGACCCTTCTAGAGCCACCCAGGACCTTTCTAAAAGCCCCCAGACCCTTCTAGAGCCTCCCAGGACCCTTCTAAAAGCCCCCAGACCATTCTAGAGCACCCCAGGACCCTTCTAAAAGCCCAAAGACCCTTCTAGAGCCACCCAGGACCCTTCGAAAAGCACCCAGACGCTTTTAGAGCCACCCATTACCTTTCTGAAAGCCAGCAGAACATTCTAGAGTCACCCAGGACCCTTCTAAAGGCACCCAGACCCTTCTAGAGCCCCCCAGGACCCTTCTAAAAGCCCCCAGACCCTTCTAGAGACCCCCAGGACCCTTCTGAAAGCCGCCAGAACCTTCTAGAGCACCCCAGGACCCTTCTAAAAGCCTCCAGACCTTTCTAGAGAATCCGAGGACCCTTCTAAAATTCCCCAGACCCTTCTAGAGCCCCCCCGGACCCTTCTAAAAGACCCCAGAACCTTCTAGAGCCACCCAGGACCATTCTAAAAGCCCCCAGACCATTCTAGAGCCCCCCAGGACCCTTCTAAAAGCTCCCAGACCATTCTAGAGACCCCCAGGACCCTTCTGACAGACCCCAGAACATTCTAGATCCCCCCAGGAACCTTCTAAAAGCCCCCAGACCCTTCTAGAGCATCCGAGGACCCCTCTAAAAGCACCCAGACCCTTCTAGAGCATCCCAGGACCCTTCTAAAAGCCCCCAGACCCTTCTAGAGGCCCCTAGGACCCTTCTAAAAGCCCCCAGAACCCTCTAGAGCCACCCAGGACTATTCTAAAAGCACACAGACCCTTCTAGAGCCTCCCAGGACCCTTCTAAAACTACCCAGACCCTTCTAGAGCCCCCCAGGACCATTCTAAAGGCCCCCAGACCTTTCTAGACCCTCCCCGGATCATTCTAAAAGCCCCAGACCCTTCTAGAGGCCCCCAGGACCCTTCTAAAAGCCCCCAGACCATTCTAGAGCCCCCCAGGACCCTTCTAAAGGCCCCCAGACCCTTCTAGACCCTCCCCGGATCATTCTAAAAGACCCCAGATTCTTCTAGAGCCTCCCAGGACCCTTCTAATAGACCCCCGACCTTTCTAGACCCTCCCCGGATCCTTCTAAATGAACCCAGACCCTTCTAGGGCCCCCCAGAACCCCTCTAAAAGCCTCCAGACCCTTGTAGACCCCCCCAGGACCCGTCTAAAAGCGCCCAGACCCTTCTAGACCCTCCCCTGATCATTCTAAAAGAACCCAGACCCTTCTAAAACCTCCAAGGACTATTCTAAAAGAACCCAGACCATTCTAGACCCTCCCCGGATTATTCTAAAAGCCCCCAGACCTTTCTAGAGCCCCCCAAGACCCTTCTAAAAGCCTCCAGAACCTTCTAGAGCCCCCCAGGAACCTTCTAAAAGACCCCAGACCCTTCTAGAGCCGCCTAGGATCCTTCTAAAAGCATAAAGACCCTTCTAGACCGTCCATGGATCATTCTAAAAGCCCCCAGACCCTTCTAGAGCCCGTCAGGACCCTTCTAAATGCCCCCAGACCCTTCTAGAGAACCCCAGGACCCATCTAAAAGCTCCCAGATCCTTCTAGAGGCCCCCAGGAGCCTTCTAAAAGCAACCAGACCCTTCTAGAGGCCCCCAGGACACTTCTAAAAGCCCCCAGACCCTTCTAGAGCCCCACATGACCCTTCTACAAGCACCCAGACCCTTCTAGAGCCACCCAGGACCCTTCTAAAAGCACCCAGACCCTTCTAGAGGTCCCCAGGACCCGTCTAAAAGCCTCTAGACCATTCTAGAGCCCCCCAGGACCTTTCTAAAATCACCCAGACCCTTATAAAAGCACCCTGACCCTTCTAGAGCCTCCCAGTACCCTTCTAAAAGCAACCAGACCCTTCTAGAGAAACCCAGCATCATTCTAAAAGCCCCCAGACCCTTCTAGACCCTCCCCGGATCCTTCTAAAAGCCCCCAGACCTTTCTAGAGCCCCCTAGGATCCTTCAAAAAGCACCCAGACCTTTCTAGACCGTCCCCGGATCATTCTAAAAGCCCCCAGACCCTTCTAGAGCCCCCCAGGATCATTGCAAAAGCCCCCAGACCCTTCTAGAGCCCCCTAGGACCCATTTAAAAGCCCCCAGACCCTTCTAGAGGCCCCTAGGACCCTTCTAAAAGACCCCAGACCCTTCTAGACCCTCCCCGGATCCTTCGAAAAGACCCCAGACCCTTCTAGAGCCCCCCAGGATCATTCTAAAAGCCCCCAGACCCTTCTAGAGCCCCCCAGTACCCTTCTAAAAGCTCCTAGACCCTTCTAGCGCCCCCCAGGACCCTTCTAAATGCCCCCAGACCATTCAAGAGGAACCCAGGGCCCCTCTTAAGGAACCCCGTCCATTCTACAGCACCCCAGGACCCTTCTAAAAGTCCCCAGACCCTTCTAGAGCACCCCAGGACCATTCTAAAAGCCCCCAGACCCTTCTAGAGCCCCCCCGGACCCTTCTAAAAGACCCCAGACCCTTCTAGAGGACCCCAGGACCATTCTGAAAACCAGCAGAACATTCTAGAGTCACCCAGGACCCTTCTAAAAGAACCCAGACCCTTCTAGAGCCCCCCAGGACCCTTCTAAAAGCGCCCAGACGCTTCTAGAGATACCCAGGACCCTTCTGAAAGCCCCCAGAACATTCTAGAGCCTCCAGGACCCTTCTAAAAGCACCCAGACCCTTCTAGAGCATCCGAGGACCCTTCTAAAATTCCCCAGACCCTTCTAGAGCCCCCCCGGACCCTTCTAAATGCCCCCAGACCCTTCTAGAGCCACCCAGGACCCTTCTAAAAGCACCAAGAACCTTCTAGAGCCCCCCAGGACCCATCTACAAGCCCCCAGACCCTTCTAGAGCATCCCAGGACCCTTCTAAAAGCACCCAGACCCATCTAGAGCCTCCCAGGACCCTTCTAAAAGCCCCCAGACCCTTCTAGAGACACCCAGGGCCCTTCGAAAAGCCCCCAGACCCTTCTAGAGCCACCCAGGACCTTTCTAAAAGCCCCCAGACCCTTCTAGAGCCTCCCAGGACCCTTCTAAAAGCCCCCAGACCATTCTAGAGCACCCCAGGACCCTTCTAAAAGCCCCCAGAACCTTCTAGAGCCCCCCAGGACCCTTCGAAAAGCCCCCAGACCCTTCTAGAGCCACCCAGGACCCTTCTGAAAGCCTGCAGAACATTCTAGAGTCACCCAGGACCCTTCTAAAGGCACACAGACCCTTCTAGAGCCCCCCAGGACCCTTCTAAAAGCCCCCAGACCGTTCTAGAGAATCCGAAAACCCTTCTAAAATTCCCCAGACCCTTCTAGAGCCCCCCCGGACCCTTCTAAAAGCCCCCAGACCCTTCTAGAGCAACCCAGGACGATTCTAAAAGCCCCCAGACCATTCTAGAGCCCCCCAGGACCCTTCTAAAAGCCCCCAGACCCTTCTAGAGACCCCCAGGACCCTTTTGAAAGCACCCAGAACATTCTAGAGCCCCCCAGGACCCTTCTAAATGCCCCCAGACCTTTCTAGAGCATCCGAGGACCCTTCTAAAAGCACCCAGACCATTCTAGAGCATCCCAGGACCCTTCTAAAAGCACCCAGACCCTTCTAGAGGCCATTAGGACTCTTCTAAAAGCACCCAGACCCTTCTAGAGGCCCCTAGGACTATTCTAAAAGCCCCCAGACCCTTCTAGAGCCCCCCAAGACCCTTCTAAAAGCATCCAGACCCTTCTAGAGCCCCCCAGGACCCTTCTAAAAGACCCCAGACCCTTCTAGAGCCGCCTAGGATCTTTCATAAAGCATAAAGACCCTTCTAGACCGTCCCAGGATCATTCTAATAGCCCCCAGACCCTTCTAGAGCCCCTCAGGACCCTTCTAAATGCCCTCAGACCCTTCTAGAGAACCCCAGGACCCATCTAAAAGCACCCAGATCCTTCTAGAGGCCCCCAGGACCCTTCTAAAAGCAACCAGACCCTTCTAGAGCCCCCCAGGACCATTCTAAAATACCCCAGACCCTTCTAGAGCCCCCCAGGACCCTAGTAAAAGCTCCCAGACCCTTCTAGAGCCCCCCAGGACCCTTCTAAAAGCCCCCAGACCCTTCTAGACCCTATCCGGATCCTTCTAAAAGCCCCCAGACCCTTCTAGATCCTCCCAGGACCTTTCTAAAAGCCCCCAGACCTTTCTAGACGCCCCAGGACCCTTCTAAATGCCCCCAGACCCTTCTAGAGCCCCCCAGGACCCTTCTAAAAGCCCCCAGACCCTTCTAGAGCACCCCAGGACCCTTCTAAAAGCCCCCAGACCCTTCTTGAGCCCACCAGGACCCTTCTAAAAGCCCCCAGACCCTTCTAGAGCCCCCCAGGACCCTTCTACAAGCACCCAGACCCTTCTAGAGCCCCCCAGGACCCTTCTACAAGCCCCCAGACCCTTCTAGAGGCCCCCAGGACCCGTCTAAAAGCCTCTAGACGCTTCTAGAGCCCCCCAGGACCTTTCTAAAATTACCCAGACCCTTCTAGACGCTCCCCGGACCCTTATAAAAGCACCCCGACCCTTCTAGAGCCTCCCAGTACCCTTCTAAAAGCAACCAGAACCTTCTAGAGAACCCCAGGACCCTTCTAAAAGCCCCCAGACCCTTCTAGACCCTCCCCGGATCATTCTAAAAGCCCCCAGACCCTTCTAGAGCCCCCTAGGATCCTTCAAAAAGCACCCAGACCTTTCTAGACCGTCCCCGGATCATTCTAAAAGACCCCAGACCCTTCTAGAGCCCCCCAGGATCATTCTAAAAGCCCCCAGACCCTTCTAGAGCCCCCTAGGACCCATCTAAAAGCACCCAGACCATTCTAGAGCATCCGAGGACCCTTCTAAAATTCCCCAGACCCTTCTAGAGCACCCCAGGACACTTCTAAAAGCACCCAGACCATTCTAGAGCATCCGAGGACCCTTCTAAAATTCCCCAGACCCTTCTAGAGCACCCCAGGACACTTCTAAAAGCCCCCAGACCCTTCTAGAGCCCCACCGGACACTTCTAAAAGCCCCCAGACCCTTCTAGAGCCACCCAGGACCCTTCTAAAAGCACCCAGAACCTTCTAGAGCATCCCAGGACCCTTCTAAAAGCCCCCAGACCCATCTAGATCCTCCCAGGACCTTTCTAAAAGACCCCAGACACTTCTAGAGCCTCCCAGGACCCTTCCATAAGCCTCCAGACCATTCTAGAGCACCCCAGGACCCTTCTAAAAGCCCCCAGACCCTTCTAGAGCCCCCCAGGACCCTTCTAAAAGACCCCAGACCCTTCTAGAGGAACCCAGGACCCTTCTGAAAGCCAGCAGAACATTCTAGAGTCACCCAGGACCCTTCTAAAGGCACCCAGACCCTTCTAGAGCCCCCAGGACCATTCTAAAAGCACCCAGACCCTTCTAGAAACCCCCAGGACCCTTCTGAAAGCCCCCAGAACCATCTAGAGTACTCCAGGACCCTTCTAAAAGCCCCCAGACCCTTCTAGAGAATCCGAGGACCCTTCTAAAATTTCCCAGACCCTTCTAGAGCCCCCCCCGGACGCTTCTAAAAGACCCCAGACCCTTCTAGAGCCACCCAGGACCCTTCTAAAAGTCCCCAGATTCTTCTAGATCCCCCCCGGACCCTTGTAAAAGCCCCCAGACCCTTCTAGAGGCCCCCAGGACCCTTATAAAAGCACCCAGACCCTTCCAGAGCCTCCCAGGGCCCTTCTACAACCACCCAGACCCTTCTAGAGCCCCCCAGGACCCTTCTAATAGCCCCCAGACCCGTCTAGATGCCACCAGGACCCTTCTAAAAGTACCCAGATTCTTCTAGAGCCCCCCCGGACCCTTTTAAAAGCCCCCAGACCCTTCTAGATGCCCCCAGGACCCTTATAAAAGCACCCAGACCCTTCCAGAGCCTCACAGGTCCCTTCTAAACGCCCCCAGACCCTTCTAGAGGCCCCCAGGACCCTTCTAAAAGCCTCTAGACCCTTCTAGAGCCTCCCAGGACCCTTCTAAAAGCCCCCAGATCCTTCTAGATGCCTCCAGGACCCTTCTAAAAGCCCCCAGACCCTTCTAGACCGTCCCCGGATCATTCTAAAAGCCCCCAGACCCTTCTAGAGCCCCTCAGGACCCTTCTAAATGCCCGCAGACCCTTCTAGAGAACCCCAGGACCCATCAAAAAGCCCCCAGATCCTTCTAGAGGCCTCCAGGACCATTCTAACCGCCCCCAGACCCTTCTAGAGCCCCCCAGGACCATTCTAAAAGACCCCAGACCCTTCTAGAGCCCCCCAGGACCCTACTAAAAGCTCCCAGACCCTTCTAGAGCCCCCCAGGACCCTTCTAAAAGCCCCCAGACCCTTCTAGACCCTTCCCGGATCCTTCTAAAAGCCCCCAGACCCTTCTAGATCCTCCCAGGACCTTTCTAAAAGCCCCCAGACATTTCTAGAGGCCCCAGGACCCTTCTAAAAGCCCCCAGAACCTTCTAGAGCCCCCCAGGACCCTTCTAAAAGCCCCCAGACCCTTCTAGAGCACCCCAGGACCCTTCTAAAAGCCCCCAGACCCTTCTTGAGCCCCCCAGGACCCTTCTAAAAGCCCCCAGACCCTTCTAGCGGCACCCACGACCCTTCTACAAGCCCCCAGACCCTTCTAGAGCCCCCCAGGACCCTTCTAAAAGTTCCCAGACCCTTCTAGATGCCCCCAGTACACTTCTAAAAGCCCCCAGACCCTTCTAGAGCCCCCCAGGACCCTTCTACAAGCCCCCAGACCCTTCTAGAGCCACCCAGGACCCTTCTAAAAGCACCCAGACCCTTCTAGAGGACCCCAGGACCCGTCTAAAAGCCTCTAGACCCTTCTAGAGCCCCCCAGAACCTTTCTAAAAGCACCCAGACCCTTCTAGAGGCTCCCCGGACCCTTATAAAAGCACCCCGACCCTTCTAGAGCATCCCAGTACCCTTCTAAAAGAAACCAGACCCTTCTAGAGAACACCAGGACCCTTCTAAAAGCCCCCAGACCCTTCTAGAGCCCCCCAGGACCATTCCAAAAGCCCCCAGACCCTTCTAGAGCCCCCTAGGACCCATCTAAAAGCCCCCAGACCCTTCTAGAGGCCCCTAGGACCCTTCTAAAAGCCCACAGACCCTTCTAGACCCTCCCCGGATCCTTCGAAAAGACCCCAGACCCTTCTAGAGCCCCCCAGGATCATTCTAAAAGCCCCCAGACCCTTCTAGAGCCCCCCAGTACCCTTCTAAAAGCCCCTAGACCCTTCTAGAGCCCCCCAGGACCCTTCTAAATGCCCCCAGACCCTTCAAGAGGCACCCAGGGCCCCTCTTAATGAACCCCGTCCCTTCTAGAGCACCCCAGGACCCTTCTAAAAGCCCCCAGACCCTTCTAGAGCCCCCCCGGACCCTTCTAAAAGACCCCAGACCCTTCTAGAGGTCCCCAGGACCCTTCTGAAAGCCAGCAGAACATTCTAGAGTCACCCAGGACCCTTCTAAAGGCACCCAGACCCTTCTAGAGCCCCCCAGGACCCTTCTAAAAGCGCCCAGACCCTTCTAGAGACTCCCAGGACCCTTCTGAAAGCCCCCAGAACCTTCTAGAGCCCTCCAGGACCCTTCTAAAAGCACCCAGACCCTTCTAGAGCATCCGAGGACCCTTCTAAAATTCCCCAGACCCTTCTAGAGCCCCCCAGTACCCTTCTAAAAGCCCCCAGACCCTTCTAGATCCCCACCGGACACTTCTAAAAGCCCCCAGACCCTTCTAGAGCAACCCAGGACCCTTCTAAAAGCACCCAGAACATTCTAGAGCCCCCCAGGACCCATCTACAAGTCCCCAGACCATTCTAGAGCATCCCAGGACCCTTCTAAAAGACCCCAGACCCATCTAGATCCTCCCAGGACCTTTCTAAAATCCCCCAGACCCTTCTAGAGCCTCCCAGGACTCTTCTAAAAGCACCCAGACCATTCTAGAGCACCCCAGGACCCTTCTAAAAGCCCCCAGATCCTTCTAGAGGCCCCCAGGACCCTTCTAAAAGCCCCCAGACCCTTCTAGAGGACCCCAGGACCCTTCTGAAAGCCAGCAGAACATTCTAGAGTAACCCAGGACCATTCTAAAGGCACCCAGACCCTTCTAGAGGCCCCCAGGACTCGTCTAAAAGCCTCTAGACCCTTCTAGAGCCCCCCAGGACCTTTCTAAAAGCACCCAGACCCTTCTAGAGTCTCCCCGGTCCCTTATAAATGCACCCCAACCCTTCTAGAGCCTCCCAGGACCCTTCTAAAAGCCACCAGACCCTTCTAGAGAACCCCAGGACCCTTCTAAAAGCCCCCAGACCCTTCTAGACACTCCCCGGATCCTTCTAAACGCCCTCAGACCCTTCTAGAGCCCCCTAGGATCCTTCAAAAAGCACCCAGACCCTTCTAGACCGTCCCCGGATCATTCTAAAAGACCCCAGACCCTTCTAGAGCCCCCCAGGACCCTTCTAAAAGCCCCCTGACCCTTCTAGAGCCCCCTATGACCCATCTAAAAGCCCCCAGACCCTTCTAGAGGCCCCCAGGACCCTTCTAAATGCCCCCAGACCCTTCTAGACCCTCCCCGGATCCTTCTAAAAAACCCGAGACCATTCTAGAGGACCCCAGGACCCTTCTAAAAGCCCCCAGACACTTCTAGAGCCCCCCCGGACCCTTCTAAAAGCCTACAGACCCTTCTAGAGCCCCCCAGGACCCTTCTAAAAGCCCCCAGACCAATCTAGAGGTCCCCAGGGCCCTCTTAAGGCACCCCGTTCATTCTAGAGCACACCAGGACCCTTCTAAAAGTCCCCAGACCCTTCTAGAGCAAACCAGGACCCTTCTAAAAGCCCCAGACCCTTCTAGAGCCCCCCAGGACCCTTCTAAAAGCACCCAGAACCTTATAGAGGCCCCCAGGACCCTTCTGAAAGCCCCAAGAACATTCTAGAGCATCCCAGGACCCTTCTAAAAGAACCCAGACCCTTCTAGACCTCCCCAGGACCCTTCTAAAAGCCCCCAGACCATTCTAGAGACCCCCATGACCCTTCTGAAAGCCTCCAGAACCTTCTAGATCCACCCAGGAACCTTCTAAAAGCCACCAGACCCTTCTAGAGCCCCCCAGGACCATTCTAAAAGCACCCAGACCCTTCTAGAGACACCCAGGACCCTTCTAAATGCCCCCAGACCCTTCTAGATAAGCCAGGACCCTTCTAAAAGCAAGCAGAACCTTCTAGAGCCACCCAGGACCATTCTAAAAGACCCCAAACCCTTCTAGAGCCTCCCAGGACCCTTCTAAAAGCACCCAGACCCTTCTAGAGAGCCCCAGGACCATTCTAAAGAACCCAGACTCTTCTAGACCCTCCCCGAATCATTCTAAAAGCCCCCAGACCCTTCTAGAGACCCCCAGGACCCTTCTAAAGGCCCCCAGACCCTTCTAGACCATCCCCGGATCATTCTAAAAGCCCCCAGATCCTTTTAGAGCCTCGCAGGACCCCTCTAAAAGCCCCCAGACCCTTCTAGAGCCTCGCAGGACCCCTCTAAAAGCCTCCAGACCCTTCTAGAGGCCCCCAGGACCCTTTTAAAAGTCCCCAGACCCTTCTAGAGCCTTCCAGGACCCTTCTAAAAGCCCCCAGACCCTTCTAGAGCACCCCCGGACCCCTCTGATATATCCCACACCATTCTAGAGGCCACCAGGATACTTTCAAAAGCCCCCAGACCCTTCTAGAGAACCCCAGGACCCTTCTAAAAGCCCCCAGACCATTCTAGAGCCCCCCAGGGCCCTTCTAAAAGCCCCGAGACCCTTCTAGGAGAGACGGGGGTCCTTAAGAGGGGCCTTGGGGTCCTCTAGAAGGGTCTGGGGGCTTATAGAAGTGTCCTGGCGGGCTCTCGAAGGGTCTGGGTTCTTTGAGAATAGTCTTTGGGTGGCTCTAGAAGGGTCTGGGGTCTTTTGGAAGGGTCCTGGTTGCCTCAAGAAGGGTCTGGGGGCTTTTATAGGGTCCTTGGGGGGCTCTAGAAGGGTCTGGGTGCTTTTGGAAGGGTCCTGGGGAGCTCTAGAAGGGTCTGGGTTCTTTTAGAAGGGTCCCGGGAGGCTCTAGAAGGGTCTGGGGGATTTTAGATGGGTCCTGCGGGTCTCTAGAAGGGTCTGGGTGCTTTTAGAAGTGTCCTGGGGGGCTCTAGAAGGGTCGGGGGGGTTTTAGGATAGTCCTGGTGGGCTCTAGAAGGGTGTGAGGGCTTTTAGAAGGTTCCTGGGGGCATCTAGAAGGCTCTGGGGGCTTTTAGAAAAGTCCTGGGGTCCTCTAGAATTGTCTGAGGGATTTTAGAAGGGTCCTGGGAGGCTCTAGAAGGGTCTGGGTGCTTTTAGAATGATCCAGGGAGGGTCTAGAAGGGTCTGGGGGCTTTTAGAAGGATCCTGTGGGGCTCTAGAAGGGTCAGGGTGCTTTTAGAAGGGTCCTAAGGGGCTCTAGAAGGGTCTGGGGTATTTTAGAAGGGTACTGGGTAGCTCTAGAAGGGTCTGGGGGCTTTCAGAAGGGTCCTGGGGGGTGTAGAAGGGTCTGGAGTCTTTTAGAAGGGTCCTGGGGGGCTCTAGAAGGGTCTGGGGGCATTCAGAAGGGTCCTGGGGGCCTCTAGAAGGGTCTGGAAGCTTTTAGAAGGGCCCTGGGGGGCTCTAGAAGGGTCTGGGGGCTTTTAGAAGGGTCCTGGTGGGCTCTAGAAGGGTCTGGGGGCTTTTAGAAGGGTCCTGGTGGGCTCTAGAAGGGTCTGGGGGTTTTCAGAAGGGTCCTGGGGGGCTCTAGAAGGGTCTGGGGGCTTATAGAAGGGTCCTGGGCGCATCTAGAAGGGTCTAGAATCATTTAGAATGGTCCTGTGAGGATCCAGATGGGTCTGGGTGCTTTTAGAAGGATCCGGAGAGGGTCTAGAAGGGTCTGGGTGCTTTTAGAAGGGTCCTGGGGGGCTCTACAAATGTCTGGAGGCTTTTAGAAGGGTCCAGGGGGCCTCTAGAAGGGTCTGGGGGCTTTTAGAAGCGTCCTGGGGGCCTCTAGAAGGGTCTGGCGGCTTTTAGAAAAGTCATGGGGCCTCTAGAAGGTTTTGGGGGCTTTTAGAAGGGTCCTGGGGGGCTCTAGAAGGGTCTGGAGGCTTTTAGAAGGTTCCGGTGTGGCTCTAGAATGGTGTGGGGTCTTTTAGAAGGGTCCTGGTGGCATCTAGAAGGCTCTGGGGGCTTTTATAAGGGTCCTGGGGGGCTCTAGAAGGGTCTGGGTGCATTTAGAAGGATCCGGGGAGGGTGTAGAAGGGTCTGGAGGCTTTTAGAAGGGTCCTTTGGGGCTCTAGAAGGGTCTGGGGGATATTAGAAGGGTCCTGGGATGGACTAACAAGGGTCTGGGTTGTTTTAGAAGGGTCCTGCGGGTCTCTAGAAGGGTCTGAGGGCTTTTAGAAGGGTCCTGGGGGGCTCTAGAAGGGTCTGGGGACCATTAGAGGGGCCCTGGGGGCCTCTAGAAGGGTCTGGGGTCTTTTAGAAGGGTCTTGGTAGGCTGTAGAAGGGTCTGGGTGCATTTAGAAGTGTCCTGCGGGTCTCTAGAAGGGTCTAGGGGCTTTTAGAAGGGTACTGTGGTGCTCTAGAAGGGTCTGGGTTCTTTTAGAAGAGTCCTGGGGGGCTCTAGAAGGGTCTGGGTTCTTTTAGAAGGGTCCTGGGGGGCTCTAGATGGGTGTGAGAGCTTTTAGAATGGTCCTGGGGGCATCTAGAAGTCTCTGGGCGCTTTTAGAAGGGTCCTGGGGGCCTCTAGAAGTGTCTGAGGAGTTGTAGAAGGGTCCGGGGAGGCTCTAGAAGGGTCTGGGTTCTTTTAGAAGGATCCGGTTAGGGTCTAGAAAGGTCTGGGGCTTTTAGAAGGGTCCTGTGGAGATCTAGAAGGGTCTGGGGTCTTTTAGACGGGTCCTGGGGGGCTCTAGAAGGCTCTGGGGCCTTTTAGAAGAGTCCTGGGGAGCTCTAGAAGGGTCTGGGGGCTTTCAGAAGGGTCTTGGGGGCATGTAGAAGGGTCTGGAGGCTTTTAGAAGGGTCCTGGAGCGCTCTAGAAGGGTCTGGGGGCATTCAGAACGGTCCTGGTGGCCTCTAGAAGGGACTGGAGGCTTTTAGAAGGGTCCTGGGGGGCTCTAGATGGGTCTGGGGGCATTTAGAAGGGTCCTGGGGGGATCTAGAAGGGTCTGGAGGCTTTTAGAAGGATACGTGGAATTTCTAGAAGGGTCTGGGGGCTTTTAGAAGGGTCCTGGGTTGCTCTAGAAGGGTCTGGAGGCTTTTAGAAGGGTCCTGCGGGTCTCTAGAAGGATCTGGATGCTTTTAGAAGGGTCCTGGGAGGCTCTAGAAGGGTCTGATGGATTTTAGAAGGGTCCTGGCAGGTTCTAGAAGGGTCTGGGTTCTTTTAGAAGGATCCGGGGAGGGTCTAGAACGGTCTGGGTGGTTTTAGAATGGTCCTGGGGGGTTCTAGAAGGGTCTGGGGGATTTTAGAAGGATCCTGGGGGGCTCTAGAAGGGTCTGAGGGATTTTAGAAGGGTCCTGGGGAGCTCTAGAAGGGTCTGGGTGCTTTTAGAGGGGCCCTGGACTTCTCTAGAAGGGTCTGGGAGCTTTTAGAAGAGTCCTGGGGGGCTCTAGAATGGTCTGGGGTCTTTTAGAAGGGTCCTGGGCGCATCTAGATGGGTCTGGGTGCTTTCAGAAGGATCCTGGGAGGCTCTAGAAGGGTCTGGGGGCTTTTAGAAGGGTCCTGGGGGGCTCTAGAAGGGTCTGCGGGCATTTCGAAGTGTCCTGGGGGGCTCTAGAAGGGTCTGGGGGATTTTAGAAGGATCCTGGGGGCCTCTAGAAAGGTCTGGGGGCATTTAGAAGGGTCCTGCGGGTCTCTAGAAGGGTCTGGGGGCTTTTAGAAGGGTCCTTGGGGCTCTAGAAGGGTCTGGGGACCATTAGAGGGGCCTTAGGGGCCTCAAGAAGGGTCTGGCGGCTTTTAGAATGGTCCTTGGGGGCTCTAGGAGGGTCTGGGGACCACTAGAGTGGCCCTGGAGGCCTCTGGAAGGGTCTGGGGTATTTTAGAAGGGTCCTGGGGAGCTCTAGAATGGTCTGGGTGCTTTTAGAAGGATCCGGGGAGGGTCTAGAACGGTCTGGGTGGTTTTAGAAGGGTCCTGGGGGGTTCTAGAAGGGTCTGGGGGATTTAAGAAGGATCCTGGGGGGCTCTAGAATGGTCTGAGGGATTTTAGAAGGGTCCTGGGGAGCTCTAGAAGGGTCTGGGTGCTTTTAGAGGGGCCCTGGACTTCTCTAGAAGGGTCTGGGAGCTTTTAGAAGAGTCCTGGGGGGCTCTAGAATGGTCTGGGGTCTTTTAGAAGGGTCCTGGGCGCATCTAGATGGGTCTGGGGGCTTTCAGAAGGGTCCTGGGAGGCTCTAGAAGGGTCTGGGGGCTTTTAGAAGGGTCCTGGGGGTCCCTAGAAGGGTCTGGGGGCATTTCGAAGTGTCCTGGGGGGCTCTAGAAGGGTCTGGGGGATTTTAGAAGGATCCTGGGGGCCTCTAGAAAGGTCTGGGGGCATTTAGAAGGGTCCTGCGGGTCTCTAGAAGGGTCTGGGGGCTTTTAGAAGGGTCCTTGGGGCTCTAGAAGAGTCTGGGGACCATTAGAGGGGCCCTAGGGGCCTCTAGAAGGTTCTGGCGGCCTTTAGAATGGTCCTTGGGGGCTCTAGAAGGGTCTGGGATATTTTAGAAGGGTCCTGGGGAGCTCTAGAAGGGTCTGGGGGCTTTTAGAAGGGTCCTAGGAAACTCTAGAAGGGTCTGGGGGCATTTAGATGGGTCCTGCGTGTCTCTAGAAGGGTCTGGGAGCTTTTAGAAGGTTCCTGGGGGGCTCTAGAAGGGTCTGGCGGCTTTTAGAAGGGTCCTGGAGAGTTCTAGAAGGGTCTGGGGGCTTTTAGAATGGTCCTGGGTGCATCTAGAAATCTCTGGGGTCTTTTATAAGGGTCCTTGGGGGCTCTAGAAGGGTCTGAGGGATTTTATAAGGGTCCTGGGAGGCTCTAGAAGGGTCTGGGTGCTTTTAGAAGGATCCGGGGAGGGTCTAGAAGGGTCTGGGGACTTTTAGAAGGGTCTTGGGGGGTTCTGGAAGGGTCTGGGGGCTATTAGAAGGATCCAGGGATGGTCTACAAGGGTCTGGGTTCTTTTAGAAGGGTCCTGCGGGTCTCTAGAAGGTTCTGGGGGCTTTTAGAAGGGTCCTTGGGGGCTCTAGAAGGGTCTGGGGGATTTTAGAAGGGTTCTGGGGAGCTCTTGAAGGGTCTGGGCCTTTTAGAATGGTCCTTGGAGGCTCTAGAAGGGTCAGGGGACCACTAGAGGGGCCCTGGGGAACTCTAGAAGGGTCTGGGGTATTTTAGAAGGGTCATGTGGAGCTCTAGAAGGGTCTGGGGGCTTTTAGAAGGGTGTTGGGATAATCTAGAAGGGTCTGGGTGCATTTAGAAGGGTCCTGCGGGTCTCTAGAAGCGTCTGGGGGCTTTTAGAAGGGTCCTGGGGGGTTCTAGAAGGGTCTGGTGGCTTTTAGAAGGGTCCTGGTGGGCTCTAGATGGGTGTGAGTGCTTTTAGAATGGTCCTGGGTGCATCTAGAAGTCTCTGGGTGCTTTTAGAAGGGTCCTGGGGGCCTCTAGAATTGTCTGCGGCCTTTTAGAAGGGTCCGGGGAGGCTCTAGAAGGGTCTGGGTGCTTTTAGAAGGATTCGGGGACGGTCTAGAAGGGTCTGGGGCTTTTAGAAGGGTCCTGTGGAGCTCTAGAAGGGTCTGGGGTCTTTTAGACGGGTCCTGGGGGGCTCTAGATGGGTCTGGGGCTTTTTAGAAGAGTCCTCGGGAGCTCTAGAAGGGTCTGGGGCTTTCAGAATGGTCCTGGGGGTCGCTAGAAGTGTTTGGGTGTATTTGGAAGGGTCCTGGGGAGCTCTAGAAGGGTCTGGGGGCTTTCAGAAGGGTCCTGGGGGCATGTAGAAAGGTCTGGAGGCTTTTAGAATGGTCCTGATGGGCTCTAGAATGGTCTGGGGGCATTCAGAACGGTCCTGGTGGCCTCTAGAAGGGACTGGATGCTTTTAGAAGAGTCCTGGGGGGCTCTAGATTGGTCTGGGGGCATTTAGAAGGATACGTGGAATCTCTAGAAGGGTCTGGGGGCTTTTAGAAGGGTCCTGGGGGGCTCTAGAAGGGTCTGGAGGCTTTTAGAAGGGTCCTGGGTGGCTCTAGAAGGGTGTGGGGGCTTTTAGAAGGATCCGGGGAGGGTCTAGAACGGTCTGGGGGGTTTTAGAAGGGTCCTGGGGGGTTCTAGAAGGGTCTGTGGGATTTTAGAAGGGTCCTGGTGGGCTCTAGAAGGGTCTGAGGGATTTTAGAAGGGTCCTGGGGAGCTCTAGAAGGGTCTGGGTGCTTTTATAGGGGCCCTGGGCTTCTCTAGAAAGGTCTGGGGGCTTTTAGAGGAGTTATGGGGGGCTCTAGAATGGTCTGGGGGCTTTTAGAAGGGTCCTGGGCGGATCTAGAAGGGTCTGGGGGCTTTCAGAAGGGTCCTGCGGGCCTCTAGAAAAGTCTGGAGGCTTTTAGAAGGTCCTGGGGGGCTCTAGAAGGGTCTGGGGGCATTTAGAAGGGTCCTGGGGGTCTCTAGAATGGTCTGGGGGATTTTAGAAGGATCCTGGGGGCCTCTAGAAAGGTCTGGGGGCATTTAGAAGGGTCCTGGGGTGCTCTAGAAGGGTCTGGGGGCTTTCAGAAGGGTCCTGAGGGGCTCTAGAAGGGTCTGGGGTGCTATTAGAAGGATTCTTGGTGCCTCTAGAAGGGTCTGGGGTCTTTTAGAAGGGTCCTGGGAGGATCCAGATGGGTCTGGGTACTTTTAGAAGGATCCGGGAAGGTTCTAGAAGGGTCTGGGGGCGTTTAGAAGGGTCCTGGGTTGCTCTAGAAGGGTCTGGAGGCTTTTAGAAGGGTCCTGCGGGTCTCTAGAAGGGTCTGGGGGCTTTTAGAAGGGTCCTGGGGGGCTCTAGAAGCGTCTATGGGCTTTTAGAATGATCCGGGGAGGCTCTAGAAGGGTCTGGCGGCTTTTAGAAGGGTCCTGGGGTCCTCTAGAAGGGTCTGGGGGCATTTAGAAAGATACGGGGAAGATCTAGAAGGGTCTGGGGGCTTTTAGAAGGGTCCTGGGGGCTCTAGAAGGGTCTGGAGTCTTTGAGAATGGTCCTGGGGGGCTCTAGAAGGGTCTGGGGGTTTTAGAAAGATCCGGGGAGGGTCTAGAAGGGTCTGGGAGGTTTTAGAAGGGTCCTGGGGTTCTCTAGAAGGGTCTGGGTGCTTTTAGAAGGGCCCTGGACTCTCTAGAAGTGTCTGGGGGCATTTAGAAGAGTCCTGGGGGGCTCTAGAATGGTCTGGGGTCTTTTAGAAGGGTCCTGGGGGGCTCTAGAAGGGTCTGGGGGATTTTAGATGGGTCCTGCGGTCCTCTAGAATAGTCTGGATGCTTTTAGAAGGGTCCTGGGGGGCTCTAGAAGGGTCTGGGGGATTTTAGAAGGGTCCTGGGGGCCTCTAGAAGGGTCTGGGTGCTTTTAGAAGGATTCGGGGACGGTCTAGAAGGGTCTGGGGCTTTTAGAAGGGTCCTGTGGAGCTCTAGAAGGGTCTGGGGTCTTTTAGACGGGTCCTGGGGGGCTCTAGATGGGTCTGGGGCTTTTTAGAAGAGTCCTCGGGAGCTCTAGAAGGGTCTGGGGCTTTCAGAATGGTCCTGGGGGTCGCTAGAAGTGTTTGGGTGTATTTGGAAGGGTCCTGGGGAGCTCTAGAAGGGTCTGGGGGCTTTCAGAAGGGTCCTGGGGGCATGTAGAAAGGTCTGGAGGCTTTTAGAATGGTCCTGATGGGCTCTAGAATGGTCTGGGGGCATTCAGAACGGTCCTGGTGGCCTCTAGAAGGGACTGGATGCTTTTAGAAGAGTCCTGGGGGGCTCTAGATTGGTCTGGGGGCATTTAGAAGGATACGTGGAATCTCTAGAAGGGTCTGGGGGCTTTTAGAAGGGTCCTGGGGGGCTCTAGAAGGGTCTGGAGGCTTTTAGAAGGGTCCTGGGTGGCTCTAGAAGGGTGTGGGGGCTTTTAGAAGGATCCGGGGAGGGTCTAGAACGGTCTGGGGGGTTTTAGAAGGGTCCTGGGGGGTTCTAGAAGGGTCTGTGGGATTTTAGAAGGGTCCTGGTGGGCTCTAGAAGGGTCTGAGGGATTTTAGAAGGGTCCTGGGGAGCTCTAGAAGGGTCTGGGTGCTTTTATAGGGGCCCTGGGCTTCTCTAGAAAGGTCTGGGGGCTTTTAGAGGAGTTATGGGGGGCTCTAGAATGGTCTGGGGGCTTTTAGAAGGGTCCTGGGCGGATCTAGAAGGGTCTGGGGGCTTTCAGAAGGGTCCTGCGGGCCTCTAGAAAAGTCTGGAGGCTTTTAGAAGGTCCTGGGGGGCTCTAGAAGGGTCTGGGGGCATTTAGAAGGGTCCTGGGGGTCTCTAGAATGGTCTGGGGGATTTTAGAAGGATCCTGGGGGCCTCTAGAAAGGTCTGGGGGCATTTAGAAGGGTCCTGGGGTGCTCTAGAAGGGTCTGGGGGCTTTCAGAAGGGTCCTGAGGGGCTCTAGAAGGGTCTGGGGTGCTATTAGAAGGATTCTTGGTGCCTCTAGAAGGGTCTGGGGTCTTTTAGAAGGGTCCTGGGAGGATCCAGATGGGTCTGGGTACTTTTAGAAGGATCCGGGAAGGTTCTAGAAGGGTCTGGGGGCGTTTAGAAGGGTCCTGGGTTGCTCTAGAAGGGTCTGGAGGCTTTTAGAAGGGTCCTGCGGGTCTCTAGAAGGGTCTGGGGGCTTTTAGAAGGGTCCTGGGGGGCTCTAGAAGCGTCTATGGGCTTTTAGAATGATCCGGGGAGGCTCTAGAAGGGTCTGGCGGCTTTTAGAAGGGTCCTGGGGTCCTCTAGAAGGGTCTGGGGGCATTTAGAAAGATACGGGGAAGATCTAGAAGGGTCTGGGGGCTTTTAGAAGGGTCCTGGGGGCTCTAGAAGGGTCTGGAGTCTTTGAGAATGGTCCTGGGGGGCTCTAGAAGGGTCTGGGGGTTTTAGAAAGATCCGGGGAGGGTCTAGAAGGGTCTGGGAGGTTTTAGAAGGGTCCTGGGGTTCTCTAGAAGGGTCTGGGTGCTTTTAGAAGGGCCCTGGACTCTCTAGAAGTGTCTGGGGGCATTTAGAAGAGTCCTGGGGGGCTCTAGAATGGTCTGGGGTCTTTTAGAAGGGTCCTGGGGGGCTCTAGAAGGGTCTGGGGGATTTTAGATGGGTCCTGCGGTCCTCTAGAATAGTCTGGATGCTTTTAGAAGGGTCCTGGGGGGCTCTAGAAGGGTCTGGGGGATTTTAGAAGGGTCCTGGGGGCCTCTAGAAGGGTCTGGGTGCTTTTAGAAGGATTCGGGGACGGTCTAGAAGGGTCTGGGGCTTTTAGAAGGGTCCTGTGGAGCTCTAGAAGGGTCTGGGGTCTTTTAGACGGGTCCTGGGGGGCTCTAGATGGGTCTGGGGCTTTTTAGAAGAGTCCTCGGGAGCTCTAGAAGGGTCTGGGGCTTTCAGAATGGTCCTGGGGGTCGCTAGAAGTGTTTGGGTGTATTTGGAAGGGTCCTGGGGAGCTCTAGAAGGGTCTGGGGGCTTTCAGAAGGGTCCTGGGGGCATGTAGAAAGGTCTGGAGGCTTTTAGAATGGTCCTGATGGGCTCTAGAATGGTCTGGGGGCATTCAGAACGGTCCTGGTGGCCTCTAGAAGGGACTGGATGCTTTTAGAAGAGTCCTGGGGGGCTCTAGATTGGTCTGGGGGCATTTAGAAGGATACGTGGAATCTCTAGAAGGGTCTGGGGGCTTTTAGAAGGGTCCTGGGGGGCTCTAGAAGGGTCTGGAGGCTTTTAGAAGGGTCCTGGGTGGCTCTAGAAGGGTGTGGGGGCTTTTAGAAGGATCCGGGGAGGGTCTAGAACGGTCTGGGGGGTTTTAGAAGGGTCCTGGGGGGTTCTAGAAGGGTCTGTGGGATTTTAGAAGGGTCCTGGTGGGCTCTAGAAGGGTCTGAGGGATTTTAGAAGGGTCCTGGGGAGCTCTAGAAGGGTCTGGGTGCTTTTATAGGGGCCCTGGGCTTCTCTAGAAAGGTCTGGGGGCTTTTAGAGGAGTTATGGGGGGCTCTAGAATGGTCTGGGGGCTTTTAGAAGGGTCCTGGGCGGATCTAGAAGGGTCTGGGGGCTTTCAGAAGGGTCCTGCGGGCCTCTAGAAAAGTCTGGAGGCTTTTAGAAGGTCCTGGGGGGCTCTAGAAGGGTCTGGGGGCATTTAGAAGGGTCCTGGGGGTCTCTAGAATGGTCTGGGGGATTTTAGAAGGATCCTGGGGGCCTCTAGAAAGGTCTGGGGGCATTTAGAAGGGTCCTGGGGTGCTCTAGAAGGGTCTGGGGGCTTTCAGAAGGGTCCTGAGGGGCTCTAGAAGGGTCTGGGGTGCTATTAGAAGGATTCTTGGTGCCTCTAGAAGGGTCTGGGGTCTTTTAGAAGGGTCCTGGGAGGATCCAGATGGGTCTGGGTACTTTTAGAAGGATCCGGGAAGGTTCTAGAAGGGTCTGGGGGCGTTTAGAAGGGTCCTGGGTTGCTCTAGAAGGGTCTGGAGGCTTTTAGAAGGGTCCTGCGGGTCTCTAGAAGGGTCTGGGGGCTTTTAGAAGGGTCCTGGGGGGCTCTAGAAGCGTCTATGGGCTTTTAGAATGATCCGGGGAGGCTCTAGAAGGGTCTGGCGGCTTTTAGAAGGGTCCTGGGGTCCTCTAGAAGGGTCTGGGGGCATTTAGAAAGATACGGGGAAGATCTAGAAGGGTCTGGGGGCTTTTAGAAGGGTCCTGGGGGCTCTAGAAGGGTCTGGAGTCTTTGAGAATGGTCCTGGGGGGCTCTAGAAGGGTCTGGGGGTTTTAGAAAGATCCGGGGAGGGTCTAGAAGGGTCTGGGAGGTTTTAGAAGGGTCCTGGGGTTCTCTAGAAGGGTCTGGGTGCTTTTAGAAGGGCCCTGGACTCTCTAGAAGTGTCTGGGGGCATTTAGAAGAGTCCTGGGGGGCTCTAGAATGGTCTGGGGTCTTTTAGAAGGGTCCTGGGGGGCTCTAGAAGGGTCTGGGGGATTTTAGATGGGTCCTGCGGTCCTCTAGAATAGTCTGGATGCTTTTAGAAGGGTCCTGGGGGGCTCTAGAAGGGTCTGGGGGATTTTAGAAGGGTCCTGGGGGCCTCTAGAAGGGTCTGGGTGCTTTTAGAAGGATTCGGGGACGGTCTAGAAGGGTCTGGGGCTTTTAGAAGGGTCCTGTGGAGCTCTAGAAGGGTCTGGGGTCTTTTAGACGGGTCCTGGGGGGCTCTAGATGGGTCTGGGGCTTTTTAGAAGAGTCCTCGGGAGCTCTAGAAGGGTCTGGGGCTTTCAGAATGGTCCTGGGGGTCGCTAGAAGTG
Organism: Clamator glandarius; assembly: GCA_033459285.1. Classification (NCBI taxonomy): domain Eukaryota; kingdom Metazoa; phylum Chordata; class Aves; order Cuculiformes; family Cuculidae; genus Clamator; species Clamator glandarius. The sequence goes on along the minus strand of JAUNZM010001377.1, from coordinate 258,405 downwards.
TTTGGGTGTATTTGGAAGGGTCCTGGGGAGCTCTAGAAGGGTCTGGGGGCTTTCAGAAGGGTCCTGGGGGCATGTAGAAAGGTCTGGAGGCTTTTAGAATGGTCCTGATGGGCTCTAGAATGGTCTGGGGGCATTCAGAACGGTCCTGGTGGCCTCTAGAAGGGACTGGATGCTTTTAGAAGAGTCCTGGGGGGCTCTAGATTGGTCTGGGGGCATTTAGAAGGATACGTGGAATCTCTAGAAGGGTCTGGGGGCTTTTAGAAGGGTCCTGGGGGGCTCTAGAAGGGTCTGGAGGCTTTTAGAAGGGTCCTGGGTGGCTCTAGAAGGGTGTGGGGGCTTTTAGAAGGATCCGGGGAGGGTCTAGAACGGTCTGGGGGGTTTTAGAAGGGTCCTGGGGGGTTCTAGAAGGGTCTGTGGGATTTTAGAAGGGTCCTGGTGGGCTCTAGAAGGGTCTGAGGGATTTTAGAAGGGTCCTGGGGAGCTCTAGAAGGGTCTGGGTGCTTTTATAGGGGCCCTGGGCTTCTCTAGAAAGGTCTGGGGGCTTTTAGAGGAGTTATGGGGGGCTCTAGAATGGTCTGGGGGCTTTTAGAAGGGTCCTGGGCGGATCTAGAAGGGTCTGGGGGCTTTCAGAAGGGTCCTGCGGGCCTCTAGAAAAGTCTGGAGGCTTTTAGAAGGTCCTGGGGGGCTCTAGAAGGGTCTGGGGGCATTTAGAAGGGTCCTGGGGGTCTCTAGAATGGTCTGGGGGATTTTAGAAGGATCCTGGGGGCCTCTAGAAAGGTCTGGGGGCATTTAGAAGGGTCCTGGGGTGCTCTAGAAGGGTCTGGGGGCTTTCAGAAGGGTCCTGAGGGGCTCTAGAAGGGTCTGGGGTGCTATTAGAAGGATTCTTGGTGCCTCTAGAAGGGTCTGGGGTCTTTTAGAAGGGTCCTGGGAGGATCCAGATGGGTCTGGGTACTTTTAGAAGGATCCGGGAAGGTTCTAGAAGGGTCTGGGGGCGTTTAGAAGGGTCCTGGGTTGCTCTAGAAGGGTCTGGAGGCTTTTAGAAGGGTCCTGCGGGTCTCTAGAAGGGTCTGGGGGCTTTTAGAAGGGTCCTGGGGGGCTCTAGAAGCGTCTATGGGCTTTTAGAATGATCCGGGGAGGCTCTAGAAGGGTCTGGCGGCTTTTAGAAGGGTCCTGGGGTCCTCTAGAAGGGTCTGGGGGCATTTAGAAAGATACGGGGAAGATCTAGAAGGGTCTGGGGGCTTTTAGAAGGGTCCTGGGGGCTCTAGAAGGGTCTGGAGTCTTTGAGAATGGTCCTGGGGGGCTCTAGAAGGGTCTGGGGGTTTTAGAAAGATCCGGGGAGGGTCTAGAAGGGTCTGGGAGGTTTTAGAAGGGTCCTGGGGTTCTCTAGAAGGGTCTGGGTGCTTTTAGAAGGGCCCTGGACTCTCTAGAAGTGTCTGGGGGCATTTAGAAGAGTCCTGGGGGGCTCTAGAATGGTCTGGGGTCTTTTAGAAGGGTCCTGGGGGGCTCTAGAAGGGTCTGGGGGATTTTAGAAGGGTCCTGCGGTCCTCTAGAATAGTCTGGATGCTTTTAGAAGGGTCCTGGGGGGCTCTAGAAGGGTCTGGGGGATTTTAGAAGGGTCCTGGGGGCCTCTAGAAGGGTCTGGGTGCTTTTAGAATTGTCCTAGGTGGCTATAGAAGGGTCTGGGGGCTTTTAGAAGGGTCCTTGTGGGCTCTAGAAGGGTCTGGGGACCATTAGAGGGGCACTGGGAGCCTCTAGAATGGTCTGGGTTATTTTAGAAGGGTCCTCGGGAGGTCTAGAATTGTCTGGGGGCTTTTAGAAAGGTCCTGGGAGGCTCTAGAAGGGTCTGGGGGCTTTTAGAAGAGTCCTGCGTGTCTCTAGAAGGGTCAGGGGGCTTTTAGAAGGGTCCTTGGGGGCTCTAGAAGGGTGGGGGGACAACTAGAGGAGCCCTGGGGGCCTCTAGATGGGTCTGGGTTATTTTAGAAGGGTCCTGGGGAGCTCTAGAAGGGTCTGGGGGCTTTTAGAAGGGTCCTGGGAGACTCTAGAAGGGTCTGGGGGCATTTAGAAGGGTCCTGCGGGTCTCTAGAAGGGTCTGGGGGCTTTTTGAAGGGTCCTGGGGGGCTCTAGAAGGGTCTGGGGGCTTTTAGAAGGGTCCTGGGGTGCTCTAGAAGGGTGTGAGGGCTTTTAGAATGGTCCTGGGGGCATCTAGAAGGCTCTGGGGGCTTTTAGAAGTGTCCTGTGGGCCTCTAGAAGTGTCTGGGGGATTTTAGAAGGGTCCTGGGAGGCTCTGGAATGGTCTGGGTGCTTTTAGAAGGATTCGGGGAGGGTCTAGAAGAGTCTGGGGGCATTTAGAAGGGTCCTGTGGGGCTCTAGAAGGGTCTGGGTGCTTTTAGAAGGGTCCTGGGGGGCTCTAGAAGGGTCTGGGTGCTTTCAGAAGGGTCCTGGGGAGCTCTAGAAGGGTCTGGGGTCTTTTAGAAGGGTCCTGGGTGGCGCTAAAAGTGTCTGGGTGCATTTAGCAGGGTCCTGGGGAGCTCTAGAAGGGTCTGGGGGCTTTCAGAAGGGTCCTGGTGGCCTTTAGAAGGGTCTGGAGGCTTTCAGAAGAGTTCGGGGGGGCTCTAGAAGGGTCTGGGGGCATTCAGAAGGGTCCTGGGGGCCTCTAGAAGGGTCTGGATGCTTTTAGAAGAGTCCTGGGGGGGTCTAGATGGGTCTGGGGACATTTAGAATGGTCCTGGGGGGCTCTAGAAGGGTCTGGGGGAGTTTAGATAGGTCCTGGGGAGCTCTAGAAGGGTCTGGGTTCTTTTAGAATGGTCCTGGGGGGCTCTAGAAGTGTGTGAGGTCTTTTAGAAGGGTCCTGGGGGCATCTCGAAGAATCTGATGGCTTTTAGAAGGGTCCTGGGGGCCTCTAGAAGTGTCTGAGGGATTTTAAAAGGGTCCTGGGAGGCTCTAGAAGGGTCTGGTTGCTTTTAGAAGGATTCGGGGAGGGTCTAGAAGGGTCTGGGGGCTTTTAGAAGGGTCCTGTGGGGCTCTAGAAGTGTCTGGGTGCTCTTAGAAGGGTCCTGGGTGTCTCTAGAAGGGTCTGGGGGCTTTTAGAAGGGTCCTGGGGGCCTCTAGAAGTGTCTGGAGGCTTTATAGAAGGGTCCTAGGGGGCTCTAGAAGGGTCTGGGGGCTTTCAGAACGGTCCTTCGGGCCTCTAGAAGGGTCTGGAGTCTATTAGAAGAGTCCTGGGGGGCTCTAGATGGGTCTGGGGTCATTTAGAAGGGTCCTGGGGGGCTCTAGAAGGGTCTGGGGGCTTTCAGAAGTGTCCTGGGGGGCTCTAGAAGGGTCTGGGGGCTTTTAGAAGGGTCCTGGGTCATCTAGAATGGTCTGGGGGCTTTTAGAAAGGTCCTGGGAGGATCCAGATGGGTCTGGGTGGTTTTAGAAGGATCCGGTGATGGTCTAGAAGGGTCTGGGTGCTTTTAGAAGGGTCCTGGGGGGCTCTACAAATGTCTGGAGGATTTTAGAAGGATCCGGGGAGCCTCTAGAAGTGTCTGGCGGCTTTTAGAAGGGTCCTTGGGAGCTCTAGAAGGGTCTGGGTGCTTTCAGAAGGGTCCTGGGGTCCTCTAGAAGGGTCTGGGTGCTTTCAGAAAGGTCCTGGGTGGCTCTAGAAGGGTCTGGGGGCTTTTAGAAGGGTTCTGTGGGGCTGTAGAAGAGTCTGGGGGCTTTTAGATGGGTCCTGGGGGGCTCTAGAAGGGTCCGGGGGCTTTTAGAAGGGTCCTGGGGGGCTCTAGAAGGGTCTGGGGGCTATTAGAAGGATCCGGGGAGGGTCTAGAAGGCTCTGGGGGCATTTAGAAGGGTCCTTGGTGGCTCTAGAAGGGTCTGGGGACCATTAGAGGAGCCCTGGGGTCCTCTAGAAGTGTCTGGGGGATTTTAGAAGGGTCCTGAGGAGCTCTAGAAGGGTCTGGGGGCTTTTAGAAGGGTCCTGGGGGAATCTAGAAGGGTCTGGGGGCTTTTAGAAGGGTCCTGCGTGTCTCTAGAAGGGTCTGGGGGCTTTTAGAAGGGCCCTGGAGGACTCTAGAATGCTCTGGGGTCTTTGAGAAGGGTCCTCGGGAGGTCTAGAATTGTCTGGGGGCTTTTAGAAAGGTCCTGGGAGGCTCTAGAAGGGTCTGGGGGCTTTTAGAAGAGTCCTGCGTGTCTCTAGAAGGCTCAGGGGGCTTTTAGAAGGGTCCTTGGTTGCTCTAGAAGGGTGTGGGGACCACTAGAGGAGCCCTGGGGGCCTCTAGAGGGGTCTGGGTTATTTTAGAAGGGTCCTGGGGAGCTCTAGAAGGGTCTGGGGGCTTTTAGAAGGGTCCTGGGAGACTCTAGAAGGGTCTGGGGGCATTTAGAAGGGTCCTGCGGGTCTCTAGAAGGGTCTGGGGGCTTTTAGAAGGGTCCTGGGGGGCTCTAGAAGGGTCTGGGGGCTTTTAGAAGGGTCCTGGGGTGCTCTAGAAGGGTGTGAGGGCTTTTAGAATGGTCCTGGGGGCATCTAGAAGGCTCTGGGGGCTTTTAGAAGTGTCCTGTGGGCCTCTAGAAGTGTCTGAGGGATTTTAGAAGGGTCCTGGGAGGCTCTGGAATGGTCTGGGTGCTTTTAGAAGGATTCGGGGAGGGTCTAGAAGAGTCTGGGGGCATTTAGAAGGGTCCTGTGGGGCTCTAGAAGGGTCTGGGTGCTTTTAGAATGGTCCTGGGGGGCTCTAGAAGGGTCTGGGTGCTTTTAGAAGGGTCCTGGGGAGCTCTAGAAGGGTCTGGGGTCTTTTAGAAGGGTCCTGGGTGGCGCTAAAAGTGTCTGGGTGCATTTAGAAGGGTCCTGGGGAGCTCTAGAAGGGTCTGGGGGCTTTCAGAAGGGTCCTGGTGGCCTCTAGAAGGGTCTGGAGGCTTTTAGAAGAGTCCTGGGGGGCTCTAGATGGGTCTGGGGACATTTAGAATGGTCCTGGGGGGCTCTAGAAGGGTCTGGGGGAGTTTAGATAGGTCCTGGGGAGCTCTAGAAGGGTCTGGGTGCTTTTAGAAGGGTCCTGGGAGACTCTAGAAGGGTCTGAGTGCTTTTAGAAGGGTCCTTCGGGTCTCTAGAAGGGTCTGGGTTCTTTTAGAATGGTCCTGGGGGGCTCTAGAAGGGTGTGAGGTCTTTTAGAAGGGTCCTGGGGGCATCTCGAAGACTCTGATGGCTTTTAGAAGGGTCCTGGGGGCCTCTAGAAGTGTCTGAGGGATTTTAAAAGGGTCCTGGGAGGCTCTAGAAGGGTCTGGTTGCTTTTAGAAGGATTCGGGGAGGGTCTAGAAGGGTCTGGGGGCTTTTAGAAGGGTCCTGTGGGGCTCTAGAAGGGTCTGGGTGCTTTTAGAAGGGTCCTGGGGGTATCTAGAAGGGTCTGGGGGCATTTAGAAGGGTCCTGGGGAGCTCTAGAAGGGTCTGGGGGCTTTCAGAATGGTCCTGGTGGCCTCTAGAAGGGTCTGGAGGCTTTTAGAAGAGTCCTGGGGGGGTCTAGATGGGTCTGGGGACATTTAGAATGGTCCTGTGGGGCTCTAGAAGGGTCTGGGGGAGTTTAGATAGGTCCTGGGGAGCTCTAGAAGGGTCTGGGTGCTTTTAGAAGGGTCCTGGGAGACTCTAGAAGGGTCTGAGTGCTTTTAGAAGGGTCCTTCGGGTCTCTAAAAGGGTCTGGGTTCTTTTAGAATGGTCCTGGGGGGCTCTAGAAGGGTGTGAGGTCTTTTAGAAGGGTCCTGGGGGCATCTCGAAGACTCTGATGGCTTTTAGAAGGGTCCTGGGGGCCTCTAGAAGTGTCTGAGGGATTTTAAAAGGGTCCTGGGAGGCTCTAGAAGGGTCTGGTTGCTTTTAGAAGGATTCGGGGAGGGTCTAGAAGGGTCTGGGGGCTTTTAGAAGGGTCCTGTGGGGCTCTAGAAGGGTCTGGGTGCTTTTAGAAGGGTCCTGGGGGCATCTAGAAGGGTCTGGGGGCATTTAGAAGGGTCCTGGGGAGCTCTAGAAGGGTCTTGGGGCTTTTAGAAGGGTCCTGGGGAGCTCTAGAAGGGTCTGGGGGCTTTTAGAAGGGTCCTGGGATAATCTAGAAGGGTCTGGGTGCATTTAGAAGGGTCCTGCGGGTCTCTAGAAGCGTCTGGGGGCTTTTAGAAGGGTCCTGGGGGGTTCTAGAAGGGTCTGGCGGCTTTTAGAAGGGTCCTGGTGGGCTCTAGAAGGGTGTGAGGGCTTTTAGAATGGTCCTGGGTGCATCTAGAAGTCTCTGGGTGCTTTTAGAAGGGTCCTGGGGGCCTCTAGAATTGTCTGCGGCCTTTTAGAAGGGTCCGGGGAGGATCTAGAAGGGTCTGGGTGCTTTTAGAAGGATCCGGGGGGGGTCTAGAAGGGTCTGGGGCTTTTAGAAGGGTCCTGTGGAGCTCTAGAAGGGTCTGGGGTCTTTTAGACGGGTCCTGGGGGGCTCTAGAAGGGTCTGGGGCTTTTTAGAAGAGTCCTGGGGAGCTCTAGAAGGGTCTGGGGGCTTTCAGAAGGGTCCTGGGGGTCGCTAGAAGTGTTTGGGTGTATTTGGAAAGGTCCTGGGAAGCTCTAGAAGGGTCTGGGGGCTTTCAGAAGGGTCCTGGGGGCATGTAGAAGGGACTGGATGCTTTTAGAAGAGTCCTGGGAGGCTTTTAGAATGGTCCTGATGGGCTCTAGAATGGTCTGGGGGCATTCAGAACGGTCCTGGTGGCCTCTAGAAGGGACTGGATGCTTTTAGAAGAGTCCTGGGGGGCTCTAGATTGGTCTGGGGGCATTTAGAATGGTCCTGGTGGGCTCTAGATTGGTCTGGGGGCTTTTAGAAGGATACGTGGAATCTCTAGAAGGGTCTGGGGGCTTTTAGAAGGGTCCTGGGGGGCTCTAGAAGGGTCTGGAGGCTTTTAGAAGGGTCCTGGGTGGCTCTAGAAGGGTGTGGGGGCTTTTAGAAGGAAACGGGGAGGGTCTAGAACGGTCTGGGTGGTTTTAGAAGGGTCCTGGGCGGTTCTAGAAGGGTCTGGGGGATTTTAGAAGGGTCCTGGGGGGCTCTAGAAGGGTCTGAGGGAATTTAGAAGGGTCCTGGGGAGCTCTAGAATGGTCTGGGTGCTTTTATAGGGGCCCTGGGCTTCTCTAGAAGGGTCTGGCGGCTTTTAGAGGAGTTATGGGGGGCTCTAGAATGGTCGGGGGGCTTTTAGAAGGGTCCTGGGCGGATCTAGAAGGGTCTGGGTGCTTTCAGAAGGGTCCTGCGTGCCTCTAGAAAAGTCTGGAGGCTTTTAGAAGGTCCTGGGGGGCTCTAGAAGGGTCTGGGGGCATTTAGAAGGGTCCTGTGGGGCTCTAGAAGGGTCTGGGTGCTTTTAGAAGTGTCCTGGGGGCATCTAGAAGGGTCTGGGGGCATTTAGAAGGGTCCTGGGGTGCTCTAGAAGGGTCTGGGGACTTTTAGAAGGGTCCTGCGTGTCTCTAGAAGGTTCTGGGGGCTTTTAGAAGGGCCCTGGAGGACTCTAGAAGGCTCTGGGGTCTTTGAGAAGGGTCCTAGGGGGCTCTAGAAGGGTCTGGGTGTTTTTAGAAGGGTCCTGGGGTGCTCTAGAAGGGTCTGGGAGCTTTTAGAAGGGTCCTGGGAGACGCTAGAAGGGTCTGAGGGCTTTTAGAAGGGTCCTGTAGGGTCTCTAGAAGGGTCTGGGGGCTTTTAGAAGGGTCCTGCGAGGCTCTAGAAGGGTCTGGGGGCTTTTAGAATGGTCCTGGGGTGCTCTAGAAGGGTGTGAGGGCTTTTAGAATGCTCCTGGGGGCATCTAGAAGGCTCTGGGGGCTTTTAGAAGTGTCCTGTGGGCCTCTAGAAGTGTCTGAGGGATTTTAGAAGGGTCCTGGGAGGCTCTAGAAGGGTCTGGGGGCTTTTAGAATGGTCCTGGGGTGCTCTAGAAGGGTGTGAGGGCTTTTAGAATGCTCCTGGGGGCATCTAGAAGGGTCTGGGGGCTTTTAGAAGGGTCCTTGGGGGCTCTAGAAGGGGTGTGGGGACCACTAGAGGAGCCCTGGAGGCCTCTAGATGGGTCTGGGGTATTTTAGAAGGGTCCTGGGGAGCTCTAGAAGTGTCTGGGGGCTTTTAGAAGGGTCCTGGGAGACTCTAGAAGGGTCTGGGGGCATTTAGAAGGGTCCTGCGGGTCTCTAGAAGGGTCTGGGGGCTTTTAGAAGGGTCCTGGGGGGCTCTAGAAGGGTCTGGGGGCTTTTAGAAGGGTCCTGGGGTGCTCTAGAAGGGTGTGAGGGCTTTTAGAATGCTCCTGGGGGCATCTAGAAGGCTCTGGGGGCTTTTAGAAGTGTCCTGTGGGCCTCTAGAAGTGTCTGAGGGATTTTAGAAGGGTCCTGGGAGGCTCTGGAATGGTCTTGGTGCTTTTAGAAGGATTCGGGGAGGGTCTAGAAGAGTCTGGGGGCATTTAGAAGGGTCCTGTGGGGCTCTAGAAGGGTCTGGGTGCTTTTAGAAGGGTCCTGGGGGGCTCTAGAAGGGTCTGGGTGCTTTCAGAAGGGTCCTGGGGAGCTCTAGAAGGGTCTGGTGTCTTTTAGAAGGGTCTTGGGTGGCGCTAAAAGTGTCTGGGTGCATTTAGCAGGGTCCTGGTGAGCTCTAGAAGGGTCTGGGGGCTTTCAGAAGGGTCCTGTTGGCCTCTAGAAGGGTCTGGAGGCTTTTAGAAGAGTTCTGGGGGGCTCTAGAAGGGTCTGGGGGCATTCAGAAGGGTCCTGGGGGCCTCTAGAAGGGTCTGGATGCTTTTAGAAGAGTCCTGGGGGGCTCTAGATGGGTCTGGGGACATTTAGAATGGTCCTGGGGGGGCTCTAGAAGGGTCTGGGGGAGTTTAGATAGGTCCTGGGGAGCTCTAGAAGGGTCTGGGTGCTTTTAGAAGGGTCCTGGGAGACTCTAGAAGGGTCTGAGTGCTTTTAGAAGGGTCCTTCGGATCTCTAGAAGGGTCTGGGTTCTTTTAGAATTGTCCTGGGGGGCTCTAGAAGGGTGTGAGGTCTTTTAGAAGGGTCCTGGGGGCATCTCGAAGAATCTGATGGCTTTTAGAAGGGTCCTGGGGGCCTCTAGAAGTGTCTGAGGGATTTTAAAAGGGTCCTGGGAGGCTCTAGAAGGGTCTGGTTGCTTTTAGAAGGATTCGGGGAGGGTCTAGAAGGGTCTGGGGGCTTTTAGAAGGGTCCTGTGTGGCTCTAGAAGGGTCTGGGTGCTTTTAGAAGGGTCCTGGGGGCCTCTAGAAGGGTCTGGGTGCTTTTAGAAGGGTCCTGGGGAGCTCTAGAAGGGTCTTGGGGCTTTTAGAAGGGTCCTGAGGGCGCTAGAAGTGTCTGGGTGCTCTTAGAAGGGTCCTGGGTGTCTCTAGAAGGGTCTGGGGGCTTTTAGAAGGGTCCTGGGGGCCTCTATAAGTGTCTGGAGGCTTTATAGAAGGGTCCTAGGGGGCTCTAGAAGGGTCTGGGGGCATTCAGAAGGGTCCTTCGGGCCTCTAGAAGGGTCTGGAGTCTATTAGAAGAGTCCTGGGGGGCTCTAGATGGGTCTGGGGTCATTTAGAAGGGTCCTGGGGGGCTCTAGAAGGGTCTGGGGGCTTTCAGAAGTGTCCTGGGGGGCTCTAGAAGGGTCTGGGGGCTTTTAGAAGGGTCCTGGGTCATCTAGAATGGTCTGGGGGCTTTTAGAAAGGTCCTGGGAGGATCCAGATGGGTCTGGGTGGTTTTAGAAGGATCCGGTGATGGTCTAGAAGGGTCTGGGTGCTTTTAGAAGGGTCCTGGGGGGCTCTACAAATGTCTGGAGGATTTTAGAAGGATCCGGGGAGCCTCTAGAAGTGTCTGGCGGCTTTTAGAAGGGTCCTTGGGAGCTCTAGAAGGGTCTGGGTGCTTTCAGAAGGGTCCTGGGGTCCTCTAGAAGGGTCTGGGTGCTTTCAGAAAGGTCCTGGGTGGCTCTAGAAGGGTCTGGGGGCTTTTAGAAGGGTCCTGTGGGGCTGTAGAAGGGTCTGGGGGCTTTTAGATGGGTCCTGGGGGGCTCTAGAAGGGTCCGGGGGCTTTTAGAAGGGTCCTGGGTGGATCTAGAAGGGTCTGGGGGCTATTAGAAGGATCCGGGGAGGGTCTAGAAGGCTCTGGGGGCATTTAGAAGGGTTATTGGTGGCTCTAGAAGGGTCTGGGGACCATTAGAGGAGCCCTGGGGTCCTCTAGAAGGGTCTGGGGGATTTTAGAAGGGTCCTGAGGAGCTCTAGAAGGGTCTGGGGGCTTTTACAAGGGTCCTGGGGGAATCTAGAAGGGTCTGGGGGCTTTTAGAAGGGTCCTGCGTGTCTCTAGAAGGGTCTGGGGGCTTTTAGAAGGGCCCTGGAGGACTCTAGAAGGCTCTGGGGTCTTTGAGAAGGGTCCTCGGGAGGTCTAGAATTGTCTGGGGGCTTTTAGAAAGGTCCTGGGAGGCTCTAGAAGGGTCTGGGGGCTTTTAGAAGAGTCCTGCGTGTCTCTAGAAGGGTCTGGGGGCTTTTAGAAGGGTCCTTGGTTGCTCTAGAAGGGTGTGGGGACCACTAGAGGAGCCCTGGGGGCCTCTAGAGGGGTCTGGGGTATTTTAGAAGGGTCCTGGGGAGCTCTAGAAGGGTCTGGGGGCTTTTAGAAGGGTCCTGGGAGACTCTAGAAGGGTCTGGGGGCATTTAGAAGGGTCCTGCGGGTCTCTAGAAGGGTCTGGGGGCTTTTAGAAGGGTCCTGGGGGGCTCTAGAAGGGTCTGGGGGCTTTTAGAAGGGTCCTGGGGTGCTCTAGAAGGGTGTGAGGGCTTTTAGAATGGTCCTGGGGGCATCTAGAAGGCTCTGGGGGCTTTTAGAAGTGTCCTGTGGGCCTCTAGAAGTGTCTGAGGGATTTTAGAAGGGTCCTGGGAGGCTCTGGAATGGTCTGGGTGCTTTTAGAAGGATTCGGGGAGGGTCTAGAAGAGTCTGGGGGCATTTAGAAGGGTCCTGTGGGGCTCTAGAAGGGTCTGGGTGCTTTTAGAAGGGTCCTGGGGGGCTCTAGAAGGGTCTGGGTGCTTTTAGAAGGGTCCTGGGGAGCTCTAGAAGGGTCTGGGGTCTTTTAGAAGGGTCCTGGGTGGCGCTAAAAGTGTCTGGGTGCATTTAGAAGGGTCCTGGGGAGCTCTAGAAGGGTCTGGGGGCTTTCAGAAGGGTCCTGGTGGCCTCTAGAAGGGTCTGAGTGCTTTTAGAAGGGTCCTTCGGGTCTCTAGAAGGGTCTGGGTTCTTTTAGAATGGTCCTGGGGGGCTCTAGAAGGGTGTGAGGTCTTTTAGAAGGGTCCTGGGGGCATCTCGAAGACTCTGATGGCTTTTAGAAGGGTCCTGGGGGCCTCTAGAAGTGTCTGAGGGATTTTAAAAGGGTCCTGGGAGGCTCTAGAAGGGTCTGGTTGCTTTTAGAAGGATTCGGGGAGAGTCTAGAAGGGTCTGGGGGCTTTTAGAAGGGTCCTGTGGGGCTCTAGAAGGGTCTGGGTGCTTTTAGAAGGGTCCTGGGGGCATCTAGAAGGGTCTGGGGGCATTTAGAAGGGTCCTGGGGAGCTCTAGAAGGGTCTTGGGGCTTTTAGAAGGGTCCTGGGGAGCTCTAGAAGGGTCTGGGGGCTTTTAGAAGGGTCCTGGGATAATCTAGAAGGGTCTGGGTGCATTTAGAAGGGTCCTGCGGGTCTCTAGAAGCGTCTGGGGGCATTTAGAAGGGTCCTGGGGAGCTCTAGAAGGGTCTTGGGGCTTTTAGAAGGGTCCTGGGGAGCTCTAGAAGGGTCTGGGGGCTTTTAGAAGGGTCCTGGGATAATCTAGAAGGGTCTGGGTGCATTTAGAAGGGTCCTGCGGGTCTCTAGAAGCGTCTGGGTGCTTTTAGAAGGGTCCTGGGGGTTCTAGAAGGGTCTGGCGGCTTTTAGAAGGGTCCTGGTGGGCTCTAGAAGGGTGTGAGGGCTTTTAGAATGGTCCTGGGTGCATCTAGAAGTCTCTGGGTGCTTTTAGAAGGGTCCTGGGGGCCTCTAGAATTGTCTGCGGCCTTTTAGAAGGGTCCGGGGAGGCTCTAGAAGGGTCTGGGTGCTTTTAGAAGGATCCGGGGGGGGTCTAGAAGGGTCTGGGGCTTTTAGAAAGGTCCTGTGGAGCTCTAGAAGGGTCTGGGGTCTTTTAGACGGGTCCTGGGGGGCTCTAGAAGGGTCTGGGGCTTTTTAGAAGAGTCCTGGGGAGCTCTAGAAGGGTCTGGGGCTTTCAGAAGGGTCCTGGGGGTCGCTAGAAGTGTTTGGGTGTATTTGGAAAGGTCCTGGGGAGCTCTAGAAGGGTCTGGGGGCTTTCAGAAGGGTCCTGGGGGCATGTAGAAATGTCTGGAGGCTTTTAGAATGGTCCTGATGGGCTCTAGAATGGTCTGGGGGCATTCAGAACGGTCCTGGTGGCCTCTAGAAGGGACTGGATGCTTTTAGAAGAGTCCTGGGGGCTCTAGATTGGTCTGGGGGCATTTAGAAAGGTCCTGGTGGGCTCTAGATTGGTCTGGGGGCTTTTAGAAGGATACGTGGAATCTCTAGAAGGGTCTGGGGGCATTTAGAAGGGTCCTTGGTGGCTCTAGAAGGGTCTGGAGGCTTTTAGAAGGGTCCTGGGTGGCTCTAGAAGGGTGTGGGGGCTTTTAGAAGGATCCGGGGAGGGTCTAGAACGGTCTGGGTGGTTTTAGAAGAGTCCTGGGCGGTTCTAGAAGGGTCTGGGGGATTTTAGAAGGGTCCTGGGGGGCTCTAGAAGGGTCTGAGGGATTTTAGAAGGGTCCTGGGGAGCTCTAGAAGGGTCTGGGTGCTTTTATAGGGGCCCTGGGCTTCTCTAGAAGGGTCTGGGGGCTTTTAGAGGAGTTATGGGGGGCTCTAGAATGGTCTGGGGGCTTTTAGAAGGGTCCTGGGCGGATCTAGAAGGGTCTGGGGGTTTTCAGAAGGGTCCTGCGTGCCTCTAGAAAAGTCTGGAGGCTTTTAGAAGGTCCTGGGGGGCTCTAGAAGGGTCTGGGGGCATTTAGAATGGTCCTGGGGGTCTCTAGAAGGGTCTGGGGGATTTTAGAAGGATCCTGGGGGCCTCTAGAAAGGTCTGGGGGCATTTAGAAGGGTCCTGGGGTGCTCTAGAAGGGTCTGGGGGCTTTTAGAAGGGTCCTGCGTGTCTCTAGAAGGGTCTGGGGGCTTTTAGAAGGGCCCTGGAGGACTCTAGAAGGCTCTGGGGTCTTTGAGAAGGGTCCTAGGGGGCTCTAGAAGGGTCTGGGTGTTTTTAGAAAGGTCCTGGGGTGCTCTAGAAGGGTCTGGGAGCTTTTAGAAGGGTCCTGGGAGAAGCTAGAAGGGTCTGAGGGCTTTTAGAAGGGTACTGTAGGGTGTCTAGAAGGATCTGGGGGCTTTTAGAAGGGTCCTGCGAGGCTCTAGAAGGGTCTGGGGGCTTTTAGAATGGTCCTGGTGGGCTCTAGAAGGGTCTGGGTGCTTTTAGAAGGGTCCTGGGAGGCTCTAGAAGTGTCTGGGTGCTTTTAGAATGGTCCTGGGAGGCTCTAGAAGGGTCTGGGGTCTTTTTCAAGGGTCCAGGGGTCCTCTAGAAAGGTCTGGGGCCTTTTAGAAGGGTCCTGGGGGCCTCTAGAAGGGTCTAGGTGCTTTTAGAAGGGTCCTGGGTGGCTCTAGAATGGTCTGGGAGCTTTTAGAATGGTCCTGTGGGGCAGTAGAAGGGTCTGGGGGCTTTAGATGGGTCCTGGGGTGCTCTGGAAGGGTCCGGGGGCTTTCAGAAGGGTCCGTGGAGGCTCTAGAAGGGTCTGTGGGCTTTTAGAAGGGTCCTGGGTGGCTCTAGAAGGGTCTGGGTAGCTATTAGAAGGATCCTGGGAGGGTCTAGAAGGGTCTGGGGGCTTTTAGAAGGGTCCTTGGGGGCTATAGAAGGGTCTGGGGACCATTAGAGGGGCACTGGGGTCCTCTAGAAGGGTCTGGGAGATTTTAGAAGGGTAATGGGGAGCTCTAGAATTGTCTGGGGGCTTTTAGAAGGGTCCTGGGAGGCTCTAGAAGGGTCTGGGTTCTTTTAGAAGGGTCCTGCGTGTCTCTAGAAGGGTCTGGAGGCTTTTAGAAGGGTCCTTGGGGGCTCTAGAATGGTCTGGGGACCATTAGAGGAGCCCTGGGGGCCTCTAGAAAGGTCTGGGGGAGTTTAGATTTCTCCTGGGCAGCTCTAGAAGGGTCTGGGGGCTTTTTGAAGGGTCCTGGTAGACTCTAGAAGGGTCTGGGGGCGTTTAGAAGGGTCCTGCGGGTCTCTAGAAGGGTCTGGGGGCTTTTAGAAGAGTCCTGGGCGGCTCTATAAGGGTCTGGGGCCTTTTAGAAGGGTCCTGGGGTGCTCTAGAAGGGTGTGAGGGCTTTTAGAAGGGTATGGGGGCATCTAGAAGGTTCTGGGGGCTTTTAGAAGGGTCCTGGGGGTCTCTAGAGATGTCTGAGGGATGTTAGAAGGGACTTGGGGGACTCTAGAAGGGTCTGGGTGCTTTTAGAATGATTCGGGGAGGTTCTAGAAGGGTCTGGTGGCTTTTAGAAGGGTTCTGTGTGGCTCTAGAAGGGTCTGGGTGCTTTTAGAAGGGTCCTGGGGGGATCTAGAAGGGTCTGGGGGCTTTTAGAAGGGTCCTGGGGAGCTCTAGAAGGGTCTGGGGGCTTTTAGAAGGGTCCTGGGAGGCGCTAGAAGTGTCTGGGCGTATTTAGAAGGTTCCTGGGGAGCTCTAGAAGGGTTTGGCTGCTTTCAGAAGGGTCCTGGGGGCATCTAGAAGGGTCTGGAGGCTTTTAGATGGGTCCTGGGGGGTCTAGAAAGGTCTGAGGGCATTCAGAAGGGTCCTGGGTGATTCTAGAAGGGTCTGGAGGCTTTTAGAAGAGTCCTGGGGTGCTCTAGATGGGTCTGGGAGCTTTTAGATGGATCCGGGGATGGTCTGGAAGGGTCTGGGGGCTTTTAGAAGGGTCCTGGGGGGCTCTAAAAATGTCTGGAGGATTTTAGAAGGATCCGGGCATGGTCTAGAAAGGTCTGGGAGCTTTTAGAAGGGTGCTGGCAGGCTCTACAAATGTCTGGAGGATTTTAGAAGGATCCGGGGAGGCTCTAGGAGGGTCTGGCGGCTTTTAGAAGGGTCCTGCGGGGCTCTAGAAGGATCTGGGTGCTTTCTGAAGGGTACTGGGGGCCTCTAGAAGGGTCTGGGTGCTTTTAGAAGGGTCCTGGGTGCCTCTAGAAGGGTCTGGGGGCTTTTAGAATGGTCCTTGGTTGCTCTAGAAGGGTCTGGGGACGATTAGAGGAGCCCTGGGGGACTCTAGAAGGGTATGAGGGATTTTAGAATGGTCCTGGGGAGCTCTAGAAAGGTCTGGGGGCTTTTAGAAGGGTCCTGGTGTCCTCTAGAAATGTCTGGGGGCTTTTAGAAGGGTCCTGGGGGGCTCTAGAAGGGTCTGGGAGCTTTTAGAAGGGTCCTGAGGGGATCTAGAAGGGTCTGGGGGCTCTTAGAAGGGTCCTCGGGGGCTCTAGAAGGGTGTTAGTTCTTTTAGAAGGGTCCTGGGTCATCTAGAATGCTCTGGGGGCTTTTATAAGGGTCCTGGGGGCCTCTAGAATTGTCTGCGGGATATTAGAAGGGACCTGGGAGGCTCTAGAAGGGTCTGGGTGCTTTAAGAAGGATTCGGGGAGGGTCTAGAAGCGTCTGGGTGCTTTTAGAAACGTCATGGGGGTCTATAGATTGGTCTGGGGACTTTTAAAAGGGTCCTGGGAGGCTCTACAAAGGTCTGGAGGATTTTAGAAGGATCCGGGGAGGATCTAGAAGGGTCTGGCGGCTTTTAGAAGGGTCCTGGTGGCCTCTAGAATGGTCTGGGGTCTTTTAGAAGGATACGGGGAGGATCTAGAATGGTCTGGGGGCTGTTAGAAGGGTCCTGGGGGGTTCTAGAATGGTCTGGAGGCTTTTAGAAGGGTCCTGGGTGGCTCTAGAAGGGTGTGGGGGCTTTTAGAAGGGTCCTGTGGGCATCTAGAAGGCTCTGGGTGCTTTTATAAGGGTCCTGGGGGGCTCTAGAAAGGTCTGAGGGATTTTAGAAGGGTCCTGTGAGGATCTGGAAGGGTCTGGGTGCTTTTAGAAGGATCCGGGTAGGGTCTAGAAGGGTCTGGGGGCTTTTAGAAGGGTCCTGGTGGGTTCTAGAAGAGTCTGGGGGATTTTAGAAGGGTCCTGGTAGGCTCTAGAAGGGTCTGGGTGCTTTTAGAGTGGACGTGGGATTCTCTAGAAGGGTCTGGGGGCTTTAAGAAGAGTCCTAGGGGGCTCTAGAATGGTCTGGGTACTTTTAGAAGGGTCCTGGGGGGATCTAGAAGGGTCTGGGGGCTTTTAGAAGGGTCCTGGGGGGCTCTAAAGTGTGTGAGGGCTTTTAGAAGGGTCCTGGGGTCATCTAGAAGGCTCTGGGGTCTTTTAGAAGGGTCCTGGGATCCTCTAGAAGTGTCTGCGGCCTTTTAGAAGGGTCCTGGGAGGTTCTAGAATGGTCTGGGCGCTTTCAGAAGGATTCGGGATGGGTCTAGAATGGTCTGGGGGCTGTTAGAAGTGTCCTGGGGGGCTCTAGAAGGGTCTGGGTGCTTTTAGAAGGGTCCTGGGGGGTCTAGAAGTGTCTGGGGACTTTTAGAAGGGTCCTGGGGAGCGCTAGAAGGGTCTGGGGGCTTTTAGAAGGGTCCTGGGTGGCGCTAGAAGTGTCTGGGTGCATTTAGAAGGGTCCTGGGTTGCTCTAGAAGGGTCTGGGCGCTTTCAGAAGGGTCCTGAGGGCCTCTGGAATGGTCTGGGGTCTTTTAGAAGAGTCCTGGGGGGCTCTAGAAGGGTCTGGGGGCATTCAGAAGGGTCCTGGGGGCCTCTAGAAGGGACTGGAGGCTTTTAGAAGAGTCCAGGGGTGCTCTAGATGGGTCTGGGGGCATTTAGAAGCGTCCTGGGGGGCTCTGGAAGGGTCTGGGGGAGTTTAGAATGGTCCTGGGGAGCTCTAGAAAGGTCTGGGTGCTTTTAGAATGGTCCTGGTAGACTCTAGAAGGGTCTGAGTGCTATTAGAAGGGTCCTGCGGGTCTCTAGAAGGGTCTGGGGGCTTTTAGAAAGTTCCTGGGGGGCTCTAGAAGGGTGTGAGGTCTTTTAGAATTGTCCTGGGGGCATCTTGAAGGCTCTGGGGTATTTTAGAAGGGTCCTGGGGGCCTCTAGAAGTGTCTGAGGGATTTTAAAAGGGTCCTGGGAGGCTCTAGAAGGGTCTGGTTGCTTTTAGAAGTGTCCGTGGAGGCTCTAGAAGGGTCTGGGGCCTTTTAGAAGGGTCCTTGGGGGCTCTAGAAGGGTCTGGGGACCATTAGAGGAGCCCTGGCGGCCTCTAGAAGGGTCTGGGGGATTTTAGAAGGGTCCTGGGGAGCTCTAGAAGGGTCTGGGGTCTTTTAGAAGGGTCCTGGGGGAATATAGAAGGGTCTGGGGGCTTTTAGAAGGGTCCTGCGGGTCTCTAGAAGGGTCTGGGTGCTTTTAGAAGGGTCCTGGAGGAATCTAGAAGGGTCTGGGGTCTTTGAGAAGGGTCCTAGGGGGCTCTAGAAGGGTCTGGGTGCTTTTAGAATTGTCCTGGGGGGCTCTAGAAGGGTCTGGGGGCTTCTAGAAGGGTCCTGTAGGGTCTCTAGAAGGGTATGGGTGCTTTTAGAAGGGTCCTTGGGGCTCTAGAACGGTCTGGGTGCATTTAGAAAGGTCCTGGGGGGCTCTAGAAGGGTCTGGGTGCTTTTAGAAGGGTCCTGGGAGGATCTAGAAGGGTCTGGTTGCTTTTAAATTGGCCCTGGGAGGCTCTAGAAGGGTCTGGGGGCTTTTTGAAGGGTCCAGGGGGCCTCTAGAAAGGTCTGGGTGCTTTTAGAAGGGTAATGCGTGGCTCTAGAAGGGTCTGGGGTCTATTAGAAGGATCCGGGGAGGGTCTAGAAGGCTCTGGGGCCTTTTAGAAGGGTCCTTGGGGGCTCTAGAAGGGTCTGGGGACCATAAGAGAAGCCCTGGTTGCCTCTAGAAGGGTCTGGGGGATTTTAGAAGGGTCCTGGGGAGCTCTAGAAGTGTCTGGGGGCTTTTAGAAGGGTCCTGGGAGAATCTAGAAGGGTCTGGGGGCTTTTAGAAGGGTCCTGCGGGTCTCTAGAAGGGTCTGGGGGCTTTTAGAAGGGTCCTGGGGGGATCTAGAATGGTCTGGGTGCTCTTAGAAGGGTCCTGGGGGCCTCTAGAAATGTCTGCGGTATATTAGAAGGGTCCTGGGAGGCTCTAGAATGGTCTGGGTGTTTTAGAAGGATTCGGGGAGGGTCTAGAAGGGTCTGGGGGCTTTTAGAAGGGTCCTGTGGTGATCTAGAAGCGTCTGGGTTCTTTTAGAAGGGTCCTGGGAGGCTCTAGAAGGGTCTGGGTGCTTTTAGAAAGGTCCTGGGGGTCTTTAGAAGGGTCTGGGGGCTTTTAGAATGGTCCTGCGGGGCTCTAGAATGGTCTGGGGGCTTTTAGAAGGGTCCTGGGGGGCTCTAGAAGGGTGTGGTTGCTTTTAGAAGGGTCCTGGGGGCATCTACAAGGCTCTGGGGGCTTTCATAAGGGTCCTGGGGGCTTCTAGAATGGTCTGAAGGATTTTAGAAGGGTCCTGGTAGGCTGTAGAAGGGTCTGGGTGCTTTTAGAATGATCCGGGGAGGGTGTAGAAGGGTCTGGGTTCTTTTAGAAGGGTCCTGGGGGGCTCTAGAAGGGTCTGGGTGCTTTCAGAAGGGTCCTGTGTGGCTGTAGAAGGGTCTGGGGGCTTTTAGATGGGTCCTGGGGGGCTCTAGAAGGGTCCGGGGGCTTTTATAAGGGTCCGTAGAGGCTCTAGAAGGGTTCGGAGGTCTTGTAGAAGGGTCCTGGGGGGCTCTAGAAGGGTCTGGGTGCTATTAGAAGGATCCAGGGAGGGTCTAGAAGGCTCTAGGGGCTTTTAGAAGGGTCCTTGGGGGCTCTAGAAGGGTCTGGGGAGCATTAGAGGGGCACTGGGGTCCTCTAGAAGGGTCTGGGTGATTTTAGAAGGGTCCTGGGGAGCTCTAGAATTGTCTGGGGGCTTTTAGAATGGTCCTGGGAGGCTCTAGAAGGGTCTGGGTGCTTTTAGAAGGGTCCTGCGTGTCTCTAGAAGGGTCTGAGTGCTTTTAGAAGGATTCGGGGAGGGTCTAGAAGGGTCTGGTGGCTTTTAGAAGGGTCCTGTGGGGCTCTCGAAGGGTCTGGGTGCTTTTAGAAGGGTCCTGGGGGGCTCTAGAAGGGTCTGGGTGCTTTTAGAAGGGTCCTGGGGAGCTCTAGATGGGTCTGGGGGCTTTTAGAAGGGTCCTGGGGGGCGCTAGAAATGTCTGGGTGCATTTAGAAGGGTCCTGGGGAGCTCTAGAAGGGTCTGGAGGCTTTTAGAAGGGTCCTGGTGGGTCTAGAAGGGTCTGGGGGAATTCAGAAGGGTCCTGGGTGCCTCTAGAAGGGTCTGGAGGGTTTTAGAAGAGTCCTGGTGGGCTCTAGATGGATCTGGGTGCTTTTAGAATGATCCGGGGATGGTCTAGAAGGGTCTGGGTGCTTTCAGAAGGGTCCTGGGTGCATCTAGAAGGGTCTGGGTGCTTTTAGAAGGGACCTGGGTGGCTCTAGAAGGGTCTGGGGGCTTTTAGAAGGGTTCTGTGGGGATGTAGAAGGGTCTGGGTGCTTTTAGATGGGTCCTGGGGGGCTCTAGAAGGGTCTGGGGACCATTAGAGGGGCCCTTGGGGCCTCTAGAAGGGTCTGGGGGATTTTAGAAGGGTCCTGGGGAGCTCTAGAAGTGTCTGGAGGCTTTTAGAAGGGTCCTGGGGGCCTCTAGAAGGGTGTTAGGGCTTTTAGAAGCGTCCTGGGGGCATCTAGAAAACTCTGGGGGCTATTAGAAGGGTCCTGGGGGGCTATAGAAGGGTCTGGGGGCTTTTAGAATGTTCTTGGGGGGCTCTAGAGGGGTCTGGGTCTTTTAGACGGGTCCTGGTGGGCTCTAGAAGGATCTGGGGACAGTTAGGAGGGTCCTGAGGGGATGTTGAGTGGTCTGAGTGCTTTTAGATGGGTCCTGTAGGGCTAAAAAAGGTTCCTAACCCTATCCCTAACCCTAACTCTTACTCTAACCCTAACTCTAACCCTAACCCTAACCCTAACCCTAACCCTAACCCTAACCCTAACCCTAATCCTAACCCTAACCCTAACCCTAACTCTAACCCTAACCCTAACCCTAACCCTAACTCTAACCCTAACCCTAACCCTAACCCTAACCCTAACCCTAACCCTAACTCTAACCCTAACCCTAACCCTAATCCTAACTCTAACCCTAACCCTAACCCTAACTCTAACTATAACCCTAACCCTAACCCTAACCCTAACCCTAACACTAACCCTAACCATAACCCTAACCCTAACCCTAACCCTAACCCTAACCCTATCTCTAACCCTAACCCTAACCCTAACCCTAACCCTAACCCTAACCCTAACCCTAACTCTAACCCTAACCCTAACCCTAACCCTAACCCTAACCCTAACCCTAACCCTAACCCTAACCCTAACCCTGCCTCTAACCCCGAATTCCCCAAATGTGCAAAATTAAAATTTTGGCTCTAGAAGAACCCAGACCCTTCTAGAGCCTCCCAGGACCCCTCTAAAAGCCCCCAGACCCTTCTAGAGACACCCAGGACCCATCTAAAAGCCCCCAGACCATTCTAGAGCCCCCCAGGACACATCTAAAAGCCCCCAGACCCTTCTAGAGTCCCCCAGGACCATTCAAAAGACCCCAGACCCTTCTAGAGGCCCCCAGGACCCTTCTAAAAGTCCCGAGACCCTTCTAGAGGCAACCAGGACCCTTCTAAAAGCCCCCAGACCCTTCTAGACCCTCCCAGGACCCTTCTAAAATCCCCGACCCTTCTAGAGCCCCCCAGGACCCTTCTGAAAGCCCCCAGACCCTTCTAGAGCCCCCCAGGACCCTTCTAAAAGACCCCAGACCCTTCTAGATGTACCCAGGGCCCATCTTAAGGCAACCAGACCATTCTAGAGCACGCCAAGACCCTTCTAAAAGCCCCCAGACCCTTCTAGAGCCCCCCAGGACCCTTCTAAAAGGCCGCAGAAACTTCTAGACCCTCTCCGGATAATTCTAAAAGCCCCCAGACACTTCTAGATATCCCCAGGACCATTCTAAAAGTCCCCAGACCCTTCTATAGCACCCCAGGACCCTTCTAAAAGACCCCAGACCATTCTAGAGCCCCCCAGGGCCCCTCTTAAGGCACCCCGTCCCTTCTAGAGCAGCCCAGGACCCTTCTAAAAGTCCCCAGACCCTTCCAGATCACCCCAGGACCCTTCTAAAAGCCCCCAGACCCTTCTAGAGCCCCCCCGGACCCTTCTAAAAGCCCCTAGACCCTTCTAGAGGCCCCCAGGACCCTTCTGAAAGCCCCCAGAACCTTCTAGAGCCCCACAGGACCCTTCTAAAAGCACCCAGGCACTTCTACAGACCCCGAGGACCCTATAAAAGCCTACAGACCCTTCTAGAGACCCCCAGGACACTTCTAAAAGCCCCCAGACCCTTCTAGAGCCCCACAGGACCCTTCTAAAAGCACCCAGACCCTTCTAGAGCCCCCCAGGACCATTCTAAAAGCCCCCAGACCATTCTAGACCCTCCCCGGATCCTTCTAAAAGCCCCCAGACCCTTCTAGAGCACCCCAGGACCTTTCTAAAAGAACCCAGACCCTTCTAGAGCACCCAAGGACCCTTCTAAAAGCGCCCAGACTAATCTAGACCCTCCCCGGATTCTTCTAAGAGCCCCCAGACCCTTCTAGAGCATCCCAGGACCCTTCTAAAAGCCCCCAGACCCTTCTAGAGGCCCCCAGGACCATTCTAAAAGCACCCAGACCCTTCTAGAGCCCCCCTGTACCCTTCTAAATGCACCCAGACCTATCTAGAGTCCCCCAGGACCCTTCTGAAAGCCCCCAGACCATTCTACAGACCCCCAGGACCCTATAAAAGCCCCCAGTTTCTTCTAGAGCACCCCAGGACTCTTCTAAAAGCACCCAGACACTTCTAGAGCCCCCCGGACCCTTTTAAAATCCTCCAGACTCTTATAGAGCCCCCCAGGACCCTTCTAAAAGACACCAGACCCTTTTAGAGGCCCCAGGGCCCCTCTTAAGCCCCCCCGTACCTTCTAGAGCACACTAGGACCCTTCTAAAAGCCCCCAGACCCTTCTAGAGCTCCCCCGGACCCTTCTAAAAGCCCCTAGACCCTTCTAGAGGACCCCACGACCCTTCTGAAAGCCCCCAGATCCTTCTAGAGCCCCACAGGACCCTTCTAAAAGCACCCAGACCCTTCTACAGACCCCCAGAACAGTATAAAAGACCCCAGACCCTTCTAGAGCCCCGCAGGACCCTTCTAAAAGCCCCCAGACTCTTTTAGAGACCCCAGGACGATTCTAAAAACTTCCAAACCCTTCTAGAGCCCCCCAGGACCCTTCTAAAAGCCCCCAGACCCTTCTAGAGGCCCCAGGGCCCTTCTTAAGAACCCCCCTCCCTTCTAGAGCACACCAGGACTCGTCTAAAAGCCTCTAGACCCTTCTAGAGCACTCCAGGACCTTTCCAAAAGCACCCAGACCCTTCTAGAGGCTCCCCGGACCTTTATAAAAGCACTCAGACCCTTCCAGAGCCTCCCAGGACCCTTCTAAAACCACCAGACCCTTCTAGAGAACCCCAGGACCCTTCTAAAAGCACCCAGACCCTTCTAGACCCTCCCCGGATCATTCTAAAAGCCCCCAGACCCTTCTAGAGCCCCCTAGGATCCTTCAAAAAGCACCCAGACCCTTCTAGACCGTCCCCGGATCATTCTAAAACCCCCTGACCCTTCTAGAGCCCTCTAGGACCCATCTAAAAGCACCCAGACTCTTCTAGAGACCCCCAGGACCCTTCTAAAAGCCCCCAGACCGTTCTAGACCCCCCCAGGACCCTTCTACAAGCACCCAGACCCTTCTAGAGCCCCCCAGGACCCTTCTAATAGCCCCCAGACCCGTCTAGGGGCCACCAGGACCCTTCTAAAAGTCCCCAGACCCTTCTAGAGCCCCCCCGGTCCCTTGTAAAAGCCCCCAGACCCTTCTAGAGGCACCCAGGACCCTGATAAAAGCACCCAGACCCTTCCAGAGCCTCACAGGTCCCTTCTAAACGCCCCCAGACCCTTCTAGAGGCCCCCAGGACCCTTCTAAAAGCCTCTAGACCCTTCTAGAGCCCCCCCAGGACCCTTCTAAAAGCCCCCAGACCCTTCTAGAGCCTCCCAGGACCATTCTAAAAGCACCCAGACCCTTCTAGAGCCCCCCAGGACCCTTCTAAAAGACCCCAGACCCTTCTAGAGCCGCCTAGGATCCTTCAAAAAGCATAAAGACCCTTCTAGACCGTCCCCGGATCATTCTAAAAGGCCCCAGACCCTTCTAGAGCCCCTCAGGACCCTTCTAAATGCCCCCAGACCCTTCTAGAGCACCCCAGGACCCATCTAAAAGCCCCCAGATCCTTCTAGAGCACCCCAGGACCCTTCTAAAAGCCCCCAGACCCTTCCAGAGCCCCCCAGGACCATTCTAAAAGCTCCCAGACCCTTCTAGAGGCCCCCAGGACCCTTCTAAAAGCCCCCAGACCCTTCTAGAGCCCCACATGACCCTTCTACAAGCACCCAGAGCCTTCTAAAAGCACCCAGACCCTTCTAGAGGCCCCCAGGACCCGTCTAAAAGCCTCTAGGCCCTTCTAGAGCCCCCCAGGACCTTTCTAAAATCACCCAGACCCTTCTAGAGGCTCCCCGGACCCTTATAAAAGCACTCCGACCCTTCTAGAGCCTCCCAGTACCCTTCTAAAAGCAACCAGACCCTTCTAGAGAACCCCAGGACCCTTCTAAAAGCCCCCAGACCCATCTAGACCCTCCCCGTTTCCTTCTAAAAGCCCCTAGACGCTTCTAGAGCCCCCTAGGATAATTCAAAAAGCACCCAGACCTTTCTAGACCGTCCCCGGATCATTCTAAAAGCCCGCAGACCCTTCTAGAGCCCCCCAGGATCATTCTAAAAGCCCCCAGACCCTTCTAGAGCCCCCTAGGACCCATCTAAAAGCCCCCAGACCCTTCTAGAGGCCCCTAGGACCCTTCTAAAAGCCCCCAGACCCTTCTAGACCCTACCCGGATCCTTCGAAAAGCCCCCAGACCCTTCTAGAGTCCCCCAGGATCATTCTAAAAGCCCCCAGACCCTTCTAGAGGCCACCAGTACCCTTCTAAAAGCCCCTAGACCCTTCTAGAGTCCCCCAGGACCCTTCTAAAAGTCCCCAGACCCTTCTAGAGCCCCCCCGGACCCTTCTAAAAGACCCCAGACCCTTCTAGAGGACCCCAGGACCCTTCTGAAAGCCAGCAGAACATTCTAGAGTCACCCCAAGACCCTTCTAAAGGCACCCAGACCCTTCTAGAGCCCCCCAGGACCCTTCTAAAAGCGCCCAGACCCTTCTAGAGACCCCCAGGACCCTTCTGAAAGCCCCCAGAACCTTCTAGAGCCTTCCAGGACCCTTCTAAAAGCACCCAGACCCTTCTAGAGCATCCGAGGACCCTTCTAAAATTCCCCAGACCCTTCTAGAGCACCCCAGGACACTTCTAAAAGCACCCAGACCCTTCTAGAGCCCCCCCGAACCCTTCTAAAAGCACCCAGACCCTTCTAGAGTAACCCAGGACCCTTCAAAAAGCACCCAGAACCTTCTAGAGCCCCCCAAGACCCTTCTACAAGCCGCAAGACCCTTCTAGAGTATCCCAGGACCCTTCTAAAAGCACCCAGACCCATCTAGAGCCTCCCAGGACCCTTCTATAAGCCCCCAGACCCTTCTAGAGACTCCCAGGACCCTTCGAAAAGCCCCCAGACCCTTCTAGAGCCACCCAGGACCTTTCTAAAAGCCCCCAGACCCTTCTAGAGACTCCCAGGACGCTTCTAAAAGACCCCAGACCATTCTAGAGCACCCCAGGTCCCTTCTAAAAGAACCCAGACGCTTCTAGATCACCACAGGACCCTTCTAAAAGCCCCCAGACCCTTCTAGAGTCCCCCAGGATCATTCTAAAAGCCCCCAGACCCTTCCAGAGGCCCCCAGTACCCTTCTAAAAGCCCCTAGACCCTTCTAGAGTCCCCCAGGACCCTTCTAAAAGTCCCCAGACCCTTCTAGAGCCCCCCCGGACCCTTCTAAAAGACCCCAGACCCTTCTAGAGGACCCCAGGACCCTTCTGAAAGCCAGCAGAACATTCTAGAGTCACCCCAAGACCCTTCTAAAGGCACCCAAACCCTTCTAGAGCCCCCCAGGACCCTTCTAAAAGCGCCCAGACCCTTCTAGAGACCCCCAGGACCCTTCTGAAAGCCCCCAGAACCTTCTAGAGCCCTCCAGGACCCTTCTAAAAGCACCCAGACCCTTCTAGAGCATCCGAGGACCCTTCTAAAATTGCCCAGACCCTTCTAGAGCACCCCAGGACACTTCTAAAAGCACCCAGACCCTTCTAGAGCCCCCCCGAACCCTTCTAAAAGCACCCAGACCCTTCTAGAGCAACCCAGGACCCTTCAAAAAGCACCCAGAACCTTCTAGAGCCCCCCAAGACCCTTCTACAAGCCCCAAGACCCTTCTAGAGTATCCCAGGACCCTTCTAAAAGCACCCAGACCCATCTAGAGCCTCCCAGGACCCTTCTATAAGCCCCCAGACCTTTCTAGAGACTCCCAGGAACCTTCGAAAAGCCCCCAGACCCTTCTAGAGCCACCCAGGACCTTTCTAAAAGCCCCCAGACCCTTCTAGAGACTCCCAGGACGCTTCTAAAAGCCCCCAGACCATTCTAGAGCACCCCAGGACCCTTCTAAAAGCCCCTAGACCCTTCTAGAGCGCTCCAGGACCCTTCTAAAAGCCCCCAGACCCTTCTAGAGGACCCCAGGACCCTTCTGAAAGCCAGCAGAACATTCTAGAGTCACCCAGGACCCTTCTAAAGGCACCCAGACCCTTCTAGAGACACCCAGGACCCTTCTGAAAGCCCCCAGACCCTTCTAGAGCCCTCCAGGACCCTTCTAAAAGCCCCCAGACCCTTCTAGAGAATCCGAGGACCCTTCTAAAATTCCCCAGACCCTTCTAGAGCCCCCCCGGACCCTTCTAAAAGCCCCCAGACCCTTCTATACCCCCCAGGACCTTTCTAAAATCACCCAGACCCTTCTAGAGGCTCCCCGGACCCTTATAAAAGCACCCAGACCCTTCTAGAGCCTCCCAGTACCCTTCTAAAAGCAACCAGACCCTTCTAGAGAACCCCAGGACCCTTCTAAAAGCCCCCAGACCCTTCTAGAGCCCCCCAGGATCATTCTAAAAGCCCCCAGACCCTTCTAGAGCCCCCTAGGACCCATCTAAAAGCCCCCAGACCCTTCTAGAAGCCCCTAGGACCATTCTAAAAGCCCCCAGACCCTTCTAGACCCTCCCCGGATCCTTCGAAAAGACCCCAGACCCTTCTAGAGCCCCCCAGGATCATTCTAAAAGCCCCCAGACCCTTCTAGAGCCCCCCAGTACCCTTCTAAAAGACCCCAGACCCTTCAAGAGGCACCCAGGGCCCCTCTTAAGGAACCCCGTCCCTTCTAGAGCACCCCAGGACCCTTCTAAAAGTCCCCAGACCCTTCTAGAGCCACCCCGGACTATCTAAAAGACCCCAGACCCTTCTAGAGGACCCCAGGACCATTCTGAAAGCCAGCAGAACATTCTAGAGTAACCCATGACCCTTCTAAAGGCACCCAGACCCTTCTAGAGCCCCCCAGGACCCTTCTAAAAGCGCCCAGACCCTTCTAGATCATCCGAGGACCCTTCTAAAATTACCCAGACCCTTCTAGAGCACCCCAGGACATTTCTAAAAGCACCCAGACCCTTCTAGAGCCCCCCCGGACCCTTCTAAAAGCCCCCAGACCCTTCTAGAGCCACCCAGGACCCTTCTAAAATCACCCAGAACCTTCTAGAGACCCCAGGACCTTTCTACAAGCCCCAAGACCCTTCTAGAGCATCCCAGGACCCTTCTAAAAGCACCCAGACCCATCTAGAGCCTCCCAGGACCCTTCTAAAAGCCCCCAGACCCTTCTAGAGACACCCAGGACCCTTCGAAAAGGACCCAGACCGTTCTAGAGCCACCCAGGACCTTTCTAAAAGCCCCCAGACCCTTCTAGAGCCTCCCAGGACCCTTCTAAAAGCCCCCAGACCCTTCTAGAGCACCCCAGGACCCTTCTAAAAGCCCCCAGACCCTTCTAGAGCCACCCAGGACCCTTCTAAAAGCCCCCAGACCATTCTAGAGCCACCCAGGACCCTTCTGAAAGCCAGCAGAACATTCTAGAGTCACCCAGGACCCTTCTAAAGGCACCCAGACCCTTCTAGAGCCGCCCAGGACCCTTCTAAAAGCCCCCAGACCCTTCTAGAGACCCCCAGGACCCTTCTGAAAGCCCCCAGACCTTTCTATAGCACCCCAGGACCCTTCTAAAAGAACCCAGACCCTTCTAGAGCCCCCCAGGATCATTCTAAAAGCCCCCAGACCCTTCTAGATCACCCTAGGACCCATCTAAAAGCCCCCAGACCCTTCTAGAAGCCCCTAGGACCATTCTAAAAGCCCCCAGACCCTTCTAGACCCTCCCCGGATCCTTCGAAAAGACCCCAGACCCTTCTAGAGCCCCCCAGGATCATTCTAAAAGCCCCCAGACCCTTCTAGAGCCCCCCAGTACCCTTCTAAAAGACCCCAGACCCTTCAAGGGGCACCCAGGGCCCCTCTTAAGGAACCCCGTCCCTTCTAGAGCACCCCAGGACCCTTCTAAAAGTCCCCAGACCCTTCTAGAGCCACCCCGGACTATCTAAAAGACCCCAGACCCTTCTAGAGGACCCCAGGACCATTCTGAAAGCCAGCAGAACATTCTAGAGTAACCCATGACCCTTCTAAAGGCACCCAGACCCTTCTAGAGCCCCCCAGGACCCTTCTAAAAGCGCCCAGACCCTTCTAGATCATCCGAGGACCCTTCTAAAATTACCCAGACCCTTCTAGAGCACCCCAGGACATTTCTAAAAGCACCCAGACTCTTCTAGAGCCCCCCCGGACCCTTCTAAAAGCCCCCAGACCCTTCTAGAGCAACCCAGGACCCTTCTAAAATCACCCAGAACCTTCTAGAGACCCCAGGACCATTCTACAAGCCCCAAGACCCTTCTAGAGCATCCCAGGACCCTTCTAAAAGCACCCAGACCCATCTAGAGCCTCCCAGGACCCTTCTAAAAGCCCCCAGACCATTCTAGAGACACCCAGGACCCTTCGAAAAGGACCCAGACCGTTCTAGAGCCACCCAGGACCCTTCTAAAAGCCCCCAGACCCTTCTAGAGCACCCCAGGACCCTTCTAAAAGCCCCCAGACCCTTCTAGAGCCACCCAGGACCCTTCTAAAAGCCCCCAGACCCTTCTAGAGCCACCCAGGACCCTTCTGAAAGCCAGCAGAACATTCTAGAGTCACCCAGGACCCTTCTAAAGGCACACAGACCCTTCTAGAGCCCCCCAGGACCCTTCTAAAAGCCCCCAGACCCTTCTAGAGACCCCCAGGACCCTTCTGAAAGCCCCCAGACCTTTCTATAGCACCCCAGGACCCTTCTAAAAGCCCCCAGACCCTTCTAGAGAATCCGAGGACCCTTCTAAAATTCCCCAGACCCTTCTAGAGCCCCCCCGGACCCATCTAAAAGCCCCCAGACCCTTCTAGAGCCACCCAGGACCATTCTAAAAGCCCCCAGACCCTTCTAGAGACCCCCAGGACCCTTCTGAAAGCCCCCAGAACATTCTAGATCCCCCCAGGACCCTTCTAAAAGCCCCCAGACCCTTCTAGAGCATCCGAGGACCCTTCTAAAAGCACCCAGACCCTTCTAGAGCATCCCAGGACCCTTCTAAAAGCCCCCAGACCCTTCTAGAGGCCCCTAATACCCTTCTAAAAGCCCCCAGAACCCTCTAGAGCCACCCAGGACTCTTCTAAAAGCACCCAGACCCTTCTAGAGCCTCCCAGGACCCTTCTAAAAGTACCCAGACCCTTCTAGAGCACCCCAGGACCATTCTAAAGGCCCCCCAGACCTTTCTAGACCCTCCCTGGATCATTTTAAATGACCCTAGACCCTTCTAGAGGACCCCAGGGCATTCTGAAAGCCAGCAGAACATTCTAGAGTCACCCAGGACATTTCTAAAAGCACCCAGACCCTTCTAGAGCCCCCCCGGACCCTTCTAAAAGCCCCCAGACCCTTCTAGAGCCACCCAGGACCCTTCTAAAAGCACCCAGAACCTTCTAGAGACCCCAGGACCCTTCTACAAGCACCAAGACCCTTCTAGAGCATCCCAGGACCCTTCTAAAAGCACCCAGACCCATCTAGAGCCTCCCAGGACCCTTCTAAAAGCACCCAGACCCTTCTAGAGACACCCAGGACCCTTCGAAAAGCCCCCAGACCCTTCTAGAGCCACCCAGGACCTTTCTAAAAGACCCCAGACCCTTCTAGAGCCACCCAGGACCCTTCTGAAAGCCAGCAGAACATTCTAGAGTCACCCAGGACCCTTCTAAAGGCACCCAGACCCTTCTAGAACCCCCCAGGACCCTTCTAAAAGCCCCCAGACCCTTCTAGAGACCCCCAGGACCCTTCTGAAAGCCCCCAGAACCTTCTATAGCACCCCAGGACCCTTCTAAAAGCCCCCAGACCCTTCTAGAGAATCCGAGGATCCTTCTAAAATTCCCCAGACCCTTCTAGAGCCCCCCCGGACCCTTCTAAAAGCCCCCAGACCCTTCTAGAGCATCCCAGGACCATTCTAAAAGCCCCCAGACCATTCTAGAGCCCCCCATTACCCTTCTAAAAGCCCCCAGACCCTTCTAGAGACCCCCAGGACACTTCTGAAAGCCCCCAGAACATTCTAGATCCCCCCAGGACCCTTATAAAAGCCCCCAGACCCTTCTAGAGGCCCCTAGGACCCTTCTAAAAGCCCCCAGAACCCTCTAGAGCCACCCAGGACTCTTCTAAAAGCACCCAGACCCTTCTAGAGCATCCCAGGACCCTTCTAAAAGTACCCAGACCCTTCTAGAGCCCCCCAGGACCATTCTAAAGGCCCCCCAGACCTTTCTAGACCCTCCCCGGATCATTCTAAAAGCACCCAGACCCTTCTAGAGGCCCCCAGGAACCTTCTAAAAGCCCCCAGACGATTCTAGAGCCCCCCAGGACCCTTCTAAAGGCCCCCAGACCCTTCTAGACCCTCCCCGGATCATTCTAAAAGACCCCAGATTCTTTTAGAGCCTCCAGGGACCCTTCTAATAGCCCCCCGACCTTTCTAGACCCTCCCCGGATCCTTCTAAATGAACCCAGACCCTTCTAGGGCCCCCCAGAACCCTTCTAAAAGCCTCCAGACCCTTGTAGAGCCCCCCAGGACCAGTCTAAAAGCGCCCAGACCCTTCTAGACCCTCCCCTGATCATTCTAAAAGACCCCAGACGCTTCTAAAACCTCCCAGGACTATTCTAAAAGAACCCAGACCATTCTAGACCCTCCCCGGATTATTCTAAAAGACCCCAGACCCTTCTAGAGCCCCCCAAGACCCTTCTAAAAGCCTCCAGACCCTTCTAGAGCCCCCCAGGACCCTTCTAAAAGACCCCAGACCCTTCTAGAGCCGCCTAGGATCCTTCAAAAAGCATAAAGACCCTTCTAGACCGTCCCCGGATCATTCTAAAAGCCCCCAGACCCTTCTAGAGCCCCTCAGGACCCTTCTAAATGCCCCCAGACACTCCAAGAGAACACCAGGACCCATCTAAAAGCCCCCAGATCCTTCTAGAGGCCCCCAGGACCCTTCTAAAAGCCCCCAGACCCTTCTAGAGCCCCCCAGGACACTTCTAAAAGCCCCCAGACCCTTCTAGACCCTCCCCGGATCCTTCTAAAAGCCCCCAGACCCTTCTAGATCCTCCCAGGACCTTTCTAAAAGCCCCCAGACCTTTCTAGAGGCCCCAGGACCCATCTAAAAGCCCCCAGACCCTTCTAGAGCCCCCCAGGACCCTTCTAAAAGCCCCAGACCCTTCTTGAGCCCTGCAGGACCCTTCTAAAAGCCCCCAGACCCTTCTAGCGGCACCCACGACCCTTCTACAAGCTCCCAGACCTTTCTAGAGCCCCCCAGGACCCTTCTAAAAGCACCCAGACCCTTCTAGAGGCCCCCAGGACCCTTCTAAAAGCCCCCAGACCCTTCTAGAGCCCCCCAGGACCCTTCTACAAGCACCCAGACCCTTCTAGAGCCCCCCAGGACCCTTCTAATAGCCCCCAGACCCGTCTAGGGGCCACCAGGACCCTTCTAAAAGTCCCCAGACCCTTCTAGAGCCCCCCCGGTCCCTTGTAAAAGCCCCCAGACCCTTCTAGAGGCACCCAGGACCCTGATAAAAGCACCCAGACCCTTCCAGAGCCTCACAGGTCCCTTCTAAACGCCCCCAGACCCTTCTAGAGGTCCCCAGGACCCTTCTAAAAGCCTCTAGACCCTTCTAGAGCCCCCCAGGACCCTTCTAAAAGCCCCCAGACCCTTCTAGAGCCTCCCAGGACCATTCTAAAAGCACCCAGACCCTTCTAGAGCCCCCCAGGACCCTTCTAAAAGACCCCAGACCCTTCTAGAGCCGCCTAGGATCCTTCAAAAAGCATAAAGACCCTTCTAGACCGTCCCCGGATCATTCTAAAAGGCCCCAGACCCTTCTAGAGCCCCTCAGGACCCTTCTAAATGCCCCCAGACCCTTCTAGAGCACCCCAGGACCCATCTAAAAGCCCCCAGATCCTTCTAGAGCACCCCAGGACCCTTCTAAAAGCCCCCAGACCCTTCCAGAGCCCCCCAGGACCATTCTAAAAGCTCCCAGACCCTTCTAGAGGCCCCCAGGACCCTTCTAAAAGCCCCCAGACCCTTCTAGAGCCCCCCAGGACCCTTCTACAAGCCCCCAGACCCTTCTAAAAGCACCCAGACCCTTCTAGAGGCCCCCAGGACCCGTCTAAAAGCCTCTAGGCCCTTCTAGAGCCCCCCAGGACCTTTCTAAAATCACCCAGACCCTTCTAGAGGCTCCCCGGACCCTTATAAAAGCACTCCGACCCTTCTAGAGCCTCCCAGTACCCTTCTAAAAGCAACCAGACCCTTCTAGAGAACCCCAGGACCCTTCTAAAAGCCCCCAGACCCATCTAGACCCTCCCCGTTTCCTTCTAAAAGCCCCTAGACCCTTCTAGAGCCCCCTAGGATAATTCAAAAAGCACCCAGACCTTTCTAGACCGTCCCCGGATCATTCTAAAAGCCCGCAGACCCTTCTAGAGCCCCCCAGGATCATTCTAAAAACCCCCAGACCCTTCTAGAGCCCCCTAGGACCCATCTAAAAGCCCCCAGACCCTTCTAGAGGCCCCTAGGACCCTTCTAAAAGCCCCCAGACCCTTCTAGACCCTACCCGGATCCTTCGAAAAGCCCCCAGACCCTTCTAGAGTCCCCCAGGATCATTCTAAAAGCCCCCAGACCCTTCTAGAGGCCACCAGTACCCTTCTAAAAGCCCCTAGACCCTTCTAGAGTCCCCCAGGACCCTTCTAAAAGTCCCCAGACCCTTCTAGAGCCCCCCCGGACCCTTCTAAAAGACCCCAGACCCTTCTAGAGGACCCCAGGACCCTTCTGAAAGCCAGCAGAACATTCTAGAGTCACCCCAAGACCCTTCTAAAGGCACCCAGACCCTTCTAGAGCCCCCCAGGACCCTTCTAAAAGCGCCCAGACCCTTCTAGAGACCCCCAGGACCCTTCTGAAAGCCCCCAGAACCTTCTAGAGCCCTCCAGGACCCTTCTAAAAGCACCCAGACCCTTCTAGAGCATCCGAGGACCCTTCTAAAATTCCCCAGACCCTTCTAGAGCACCCCAGGACACTTCTAAAAGCACCCAGACCCTTCTAGAGCCCCCCCGAACCCTTCTAAAAGCACCCAGACTCTTCTAGAGTAACCCAGGACCCTTCAAAAAGCACCCAGAACCTTCTAGAGCCCCCCAAGACCCTTCTACAAGCCGCAAGACCCTTCTAGAGTATCCCAGGACCCTTCTAAAAGCACCCAGACCCATCTAGAGCCTCCCAGGACCCTTCTATAAGCCCCCAGACCCTTCTAGAGACTCCCAGGACCCTTCGAAAAGCCCCCAGACCCTTCTAGAGCCACCCAGGACCTTTCTAAAAGCCCCCAGACCCTTCTAGAGACTCCCAGGACGCTTCTAAAAGACCCCAGACCATTCTAGAGCACCCCAGGTCCCTTCTAAAAGAACCCAGACGCTTCTAGATCACCACAGGACCCTTCTAAAAGCCCCCAGACCCTTCTAGAGTCCCCCAGGATCATTCTAAAAGCCCCCAGACCCTTCCAGAGGCCCCCAGTACCCTTCTAAAAGCCCCTAGACCCTTCTAGAGTCCCCCAGGACCCTTCTAAAAGTCCCCAGACCCTTCTAGAGCCCCCCCGGACCCTTCTAAAAGACCCCAGACCCTTCTAGAGGACCCCAGGACCCTTCTGAAAGCCAGCAGAACATTCTAGAGTCACCCCAAGACCCTTCTAAAGGCACCCAAACCCTTCTAGAGCCCCCCAGGACCCTTCTAAAAGCGCCCAGACCCTTCTAGAGACCCCCAGGACCCTTCTGAAAGCCCCCAGAACCTTCTAGAGCCCTCCAGGACCCTTCTAAAAGCACCCAGACCCTTCTAGAGCATCCGAGGACCCTTCTAAAATTGCCCAGACCCTTCTAGAGCACCCCAGGACACTTCTAAAAGCACCCAGACCCTTCTAGAGCCCCCCCGAACCCTTCTAAAAGCACCCAGACCCTTCTAGAGCAACCCAGGACCCTTCAAAAAGCACCCAGAACCTTCTAGAGCCCCCCAAGACCCTTCTACAAGCCCCAAGACCCTTCTAGAGTATCCCAGGACCCTTCTAAAAGCACCCAGACCCATCTAGAGCCTCCCAGGACCCTTCTATAAGCCCCCAGACCCTTCTAGAGACTCCCAGGAACCTTCGAAAAGCCCCCAGACCCTTCTAGAGCCACCCAGGACCTTTCTAAAAGCCCCCAGACCCTTCTAGAGACTCCCAGGACGCTTCTAAAAGCCCCCAGACCATTCTAGAGCACCCCAGGACCCTTCTAAAAGCCCCTAGACCCTTCTAGAGCGCTCCAGGACCCTTCTAAAAGCCCCCAGACCCTTCTAGAAAACCCCAGGACCCTTCTGAAAGCCAGCAGAACATTCTAGAGTCACCCAGGACCCTTCTAAAGGCACCCAGACCCTTCTAGAGACACCCAGGACCCTTCTGAAAGCCCCCAGAACCTTCTAGAGCCCTCCAGGACCCTTCTAAAAGCCCCCAGACCCTTCTAGAGAATCCGAGGACCCTTCTAAAATTCCCCAGACCCTTCTAGAGCCCCCCCGGACCCTTCTAAAAGCCCCCAGACCCTTCTATACCCCCCAGGACCTTTCTAAAATCACCCAGACCCTTCTAGAGGCTCCCCGGACCCTTATAAAAGCACCCAGACCCTTCTAGAGCCTCCCAGTACCCTTCTAAAAGCAACCAGACCCTTCTAGAGAACCCCAGGACCCTTCTAAAAGCCCCCAGACCCTTCTAGACCCTCCCCGGATCCTTCTAAAAGCCCCCAGACCCTTCTAGAGCCCCCCAGGATCATTCTAAAAGCCCCCAGACCCTTCTAGAGCCCCCTAGGACCCATCTAAAAGCCCCCAGACCCTTCTAGAAGCCCCTAGGACCATTCTAAAAGCCCCCAGACCCTTCTAGACCCTCCCCGGATCCTTCGAAAAGACCCCAGACCCTTCTAGAGCCCCCCAGGATCATTCTAAAAGCCCCCAGACCCTTCTAGAGCCCCCCAGTACCCTTCTAAAAGACCCCAGACCCTTCAAGAGGCACCCAGGGCCCCTCTTAAGGAACCCCGTCCCTTCTAGAGCACCCCAGGACCCTTCTAAAAGTCCCCAGACCCTTCTAGAGCCACCCCGGACTATCTAAAAGACCCCAGACCCTTCTAGAGGACCCCAGGACCATTCTGAAAGCCAGCAGAACATTCTAGAGTAACCCATGACCCTTCTAAAGGCACCCAGACCCTTCTAGAGCCCCCCAGGACCCTTCTAAAAGCGCCCAGACCCTTCTAGATCATCCGAGGACCCTTCTAAAATTACCCAGACCCTTCTAGAGCACCCCAGGACATTTCTAAAAGCACCCAGACCCTTCTAGAGCCCCCCCGGACCCTTCTAGAAGCCCCCAGACCCTTCTAGAGCCACCCAGGACCCTTCTAAAATCACCCAGAACCTTCTAGAGACCCCAGGACCTTTCTACAAGCCCCAAGACCCTTCTAGAGCATCCCAGGACCCTTCTAAAAGCACCCAGACCCATCTAGAGCCTCCCAGGACCCTTCTAAAAGCCCCCAGACCCTTCTAGAGACACCCAGGACCCTTCTAAAATCACCCAGACCGTTCTAGAGCCACCCAGGACCTTTCTAAAAGCCCCCAGACCCTTCTAGAGCCTCCCAGGACCCTTCTAAAAGCCCCCAGACCCTTCTAGAGCACCCCAGGACCCTTCTAAAAGCCCCCAGACCCTTCTAGAGCCACCCAGGACCCTTCTAAAAGCCCCCAGACCCTTCTAGAGCCACCCAGGACCCTTCTGAAAGCCAGCAGAACATTCTAGAGTCACCCAGGACCCTTCTAAAGGCACCCAGACCCTTCTAGAGCCCCCCAGGACCCTTCTAAAAGCCCCCAGACCCTTCTAGACCCTCCCCGGATCCTTCTAAAAGCCCCCAGACCCTTCTAGAGCCCCCCAGGATCATTCTAAAAGCCCCCAGACCCTTCTAGAGCCCCCTAGGACCCATCTAAAAGCCCCCAGACCCTTCTAGAAGCCCCTAGGACCATTCTAAAAGACCCCAGACCCTTCTAGACCCTCCCCGGATCCTTCGAAAAGACCCCAGACCCTTCTAGAGCCCCCCAGGATCATTCTAAAAGCCCCCAGACCCTTCTAGAGCCCCCCAGTACCCTTCTAAAAGACCCCAGACCCTTCAAGAGGCACCCAGGGCCCCTCTTAAGGAACCCCGTCCCTTCTAGAGCACCCCAGGACCCTTCTAAAAGTCCCCAGACCCTTCTAGAGCCACCCCGGACTATCTAAAAGACCCCAGACCCTTCTAGAGGACCCCAGGACCATTCTGAAAGCCAGCAGAACATTCTAGAGTAACCCATGACCCTTCTAAAGGCACCCAGACCCTTCTAGAGCCCCCCAGGACCCTTCTAAAAGCGCCCAGACCCTTCTAGATCATCCGAGGACCCTTCTAAAATTACCCAGACCCTTCTAGAGCACCCCAGGACATTTCTAAAAGCACCCAGACCCTTCTAGAGCCCCCCCGGACCCTTCTAAAAGCCCCCAGACCCTTCTAGAGCCACCCAGGACCCTTCTAAAATCACCCAGAACCTTCTAGAGACCCCAGGACCTTTCTACAAGCCCCAAGACCCTTCTAGAGCATCCCAGGACCCTTCTAAAAGCACCCAGACCCATCTAGAGCCTCCCAGGACCCTTCTAAAAGCCCCCAGACCCTTCTAGAGACACCCAGGACCCTTCGAAAAGGACCCAGACCGTTCTAGAGCCACCCAGGACCTTTCTAAAAGCCCCCAGACCCTTCTAGAGCCTCCCAGGACCCTTCTAAAAGCCCCCAGACCCTTCTAGAGCACCCCAGGACCCTTCTAAAAGCCCCCAGACCCTTCTAGAGCCACCCAGGACCCTTCTAAAAGCCCCCAGACCCTTCTAGAGCCACCCAGGACCCTTCTGAAAGCCAGCAGAACATTCTAGAGTCACCCAGGACCCTTCTAAAGGCACCCAGACCCTTCTAGAGCCCCCCAGGACCCTTCTAAAAGCCCCCAGACCCTACTAGAGACCCCCAGGACCCTTCTGAAAGCCCCCAGACCTTTCTATAGCACCCCAGGACCCTTCTAATCGAACCCAGACCCTTCTAGAGCCCCCCAGGATCATTCTAAAAGCCCCCAGACCCTTCTAGAGCCCCCTAGGACCCATCTAAAAGCCCCCAGACCCTTCTAGAAGCCCCTAGGACCATTCTAAAAGCCCCCAGACCCTTCTAGACCCTCCCCGGATCCTTCGAAAAGACCCCAGACCCTTCTAGAGCCCCCCAGGATCATTCTAAAAGCCCCCAGACCCTTCTAGAGCCCCCCAGTACCCTTCTAAAAGACCCCAGACCCTTCAAGGGGCACCCAGGGCCCCTCTTAAGGAACCCCGTCCCTTCCAGAGCACCCCAGGACCCTTCTAAAAGTCCCCAGACCCTTCTAGAGCCACCCCGGACTATCTAAAAGACCCCAGACCCTTCTAGAGGACCCCAGGACCATTCTGAAAGCCAGCAGAACATTCTAGAGTAACCCATGACCCTTCTAAAGGCACCCAGACCCTTCTAGAGCCCCCCAGGACCCTTCTAAAAGCGCCCAGACCCTTCTAGATCATCCGAGGACCCTTCTAAAATTCCCCAGACCCTTCTAGAGCACCCCAGGACATTTCTAAAAGCACCCAGACTCTTCTAGAGCCCCCCCGGACCCTTCTAAAAGCCCCCAGACCCTTCTAGAGCCACCCAGGACCCTTCTAAAATCACCCAGAACCTTCTAGAGACCCCAGGACCTTTCTACAAGCCCCAAGACCCTTCTAGAGCATCCCAGGACCCTTCTAAAAGCACCCAGACCCATCTAGAGCCTCCCAGGACCTTTCTAAAAGCCCCCAGACCATTCTAGAGACACCCAGGACCCTTCGAAAAGGACCCAGACCGTTCTAGAGCCACCCAGGACCTTTCTAAAAGCCCCCAGACCCTTCTAGAGCCTCCCAGGACCCTTCTAAAAGCCCCCAGACCCTTCTAGAGCACCCCAGGACCCTTCTAAAAGCCCCCAGACCCTTCTAGAGCCACCCAGGACCCTTCTAAAAGCCCCCAGACCCTTCTAGAGCCACCCAGGACCCTTCTGAAAGCCAGCAGAACATTCTAGAGTCACCCAGGACCCTTCTAAAGGCAGCCAGACCCTTCTAGAGCCCCCCAGGACCCTTCTAAAAGCCCCCAGACCCTTCTAGAGACCCCCAGGACCCTTCTGAAAGCCCCCAGACCTTTCTATAGCACCCCAGGACCCTTCTAAAAGCCCCCAGACCCTTCTAGAGAATCCGAGGACCCTTCTAAAATTCCCCAGACCCTTCTAGAGCCCCCCCGGACCCTTCTAAAAGCCCCCAGACCCTTCTAGAGCCACCCAGGACCATTCTAAAAGCCCCCAGACCCTTCTAGATCCCCCCAGGACCCTTCTAAAAGCCCCCAGACCCTTCTAGATCATCCGAGGACCCTTCTAAAAGCACCCAGACCCTTCTAGAGCATCCCAGGACCCTTCTAAAAGCCCCCAGACCCTTCTAGAGGCCCCTAATACCCTTCTAAAAGCCCCCAGAACCCTCTAGAGCCACCCAGGACTCTTCTAAAAGCACCCAGACCCTTCTAGAGCCTCCCAGGACCCTTCTAAAAGTACCCAGACCCTTCTAGAGCACCCCAGGACCATTCTAAAGGCCCCCCAGACCTTTCTAGACCCTCCCTGGATCATTCTAAATGACCCTAGACCCTTCTAGAGGACCCCAGGGCATTCTGAAAGCCAGCAGAACATTCTAGAGTCACCCAGGACCCTTCTAAAGGCACCCAGACCCTTCTAGAGCCCCCCAGGACCCTTCTAAAAGCCCCCAGACCCTTCTAGAGACCCCCAGGACCCTTCTGAAAGCCCCCAGACCTTTCTATAGCACCCCAGGACCCTTCTAATCGAACCCAGACCCTTCTAGAGCCCCCCAGGATCATTCTAAAAGCCCCCAGACCCTTCTAGAGCCCCCTAGGACCCATCTAAAAGCCCCCAGACCCTTCTAGAAGCCCCTAGGACCATTCTAAAAGCCCCCAGACCCTTCTAGACCCTCCCCGGATCCTTCGAAAAGACCCCAGACCCTTCTAGAGCCCCCCAGGATCATTCTAAAAGCCCCCAGACCCTTCTAGAGCCCCCCAGTACCCTTCTAAAAGACCCCAGACCCTTCAAGGGGCACCCAGGGCCCCTCTTAAGGAACCCCGTCCCTTCCAGAGCACCCCAGGACCCTTCTAAAAGTCCCCAGACCCTTCTAGAGCCACCCCGGACTATCTAAAAGACCCCAGACCCTTCTAGAGGACCCCAGGACCATTCTGAAAGCCAGCAGAACATTCTAGAGTAACCCATGACCCTTCTAAAGGCACCCAGACCCTTCTAGAGCCCCCCAGGACCCTTCTAAAAGCGCCCAGACCGTTCTAGATCATCCGAGGACCCTTCTAAAATTCCCCAGACCCTTCTAGAGCACCCCAGGACATTTCTAAAAGCACCCAGACTCTTCTAGAGCCCCCCCGGACCCTTCTAAAAGCCCCCAGACCCTTCTAGAGCCACCCAGGACCCTTCTAAAATCACCCAGAACCTTCTAGAGACCCCAGGACCTTTCTACAAGCCCCAAGACCCTTCTAGAGCATCCCAGGACCCTTCTAAAAGCACCCAGACCCATCTAGAGCCTCCCAGGACCTTTCTAAAAGCCCCCAGACCATTCTAGAGACACCCAGGACCCTTCGAAAAGGACCCAGACCGTTCTAGAGCCACCCAGGACCTTTCTAAAAGCCCCCAGACCCTTCTAGAGCCTCCCAGGACCCTTCTAAAAGCCCCCAGACCCTTCTAGAGCACCCCAGGACCCTTCTAAAAGCCCCCAGACCCTTCTAGAGCCACCCAGGACCCTTCTAAAAGCCCCCAGACCCTTCTAGAGCCACCCAGGACCCTTCTGAAAGCCAGCAGAACATTCTAGAGTCACCCAGGACCCTTCTAAAGGCAGCCAGACCCTTCTAGAGCCCCCCAGGACCCTTCTAAAAGCCCCCAGACCCTTCTAGAGACCCCCAGGACCCTTCTGAAAGCCCCCAGACCTTTCTATAGCACCCCAGGACCCTTCTAAAAGCCCCCAGACCCTTCTAGAGAATCCGAGGACCCTTCTAAAATTCCCCAGACCCTTCTAGAGCCCCCCCGGACCCTTCTAAAAGCCCCCAGACCCTTCTAGAGCCACCCAGGACCATTCTAAAAGCCCCCAGACCCTTCTAGATCCCCCCAGGACCCTTCTAAAAGCCCCCAGACCCTTCTAGATCATCCGAGGACCCTTCTAAAAGCACCCAGACCCTTCTAGAGCATCCCAGGACCCTTCTAAAAGCCCCCAGACCCTTCTAGAGGCCCCTAATACCCTTCTAAAAGCCCCCAGAACCCTCTAGAGCCACCCAGGACTCTTCTAAAAGCACCCAGACCCTTCTAGAGCCTCCCAGGACCCTTCTAAAAGTACCCAGACCCTTCTAGAGCACCCCAGGACCATTCTAAAGGCCCCCCAGACCTTTCTAGACCCTCCCTGGATCATTCTAAATGACCCTAGACCCTTCTAGAGGACCCCAGGGCATTCTGAAAGCCAGCAGAACATTCTAGAGTCACCCAGGACATTTCTAAAAGCACCCAGACCCTTCTAGAGCCCCCCCGGACCCTTCTAAAAGCCCCCAGACCCTTCTAGAGCCACCCAGGACCCTTCTAAAAGCACCCAGAACCTTCTAGAGACCCCAGGACCCTTCTACAAGCCCCAAGACCCTTCTAGAGCATCCCAGGACCATTCTAAAAGCACCCAGACCCATCTAGAGCCTCCCAGGACCCTTCTAAAAGCACCCAGACCCTTCTAGAGACACCCAGGACCCTTCGAAAAGCCCCCAGACCCTTCTAGAGCCACCCAGGACCTTTCTAAAAGACCCCAGACCCTTCTAGAGCCACCCAGGACCCTTCTGAAAGCCAGCAGAACATTCTAGAGTCACCCAGGACCCTTCTAAAGGCACCCAGACCCTTCTAGAGACCCCCAGGACCCTTCTGAAAGCCCCCAGAACCTTCTATAGCACCACAGGACCCTTCTAAAAGCCCCCAGACCCTTCTAGAGAATCCGAGGATCCTTCTAAAATTCCCCAGACCCTTCTAGAGCCCCCCCGGACCCTTCTAAAAGCCCCCAGACCCTTCTAGAGCATCCCAGGACCATTCTAAAAGCCCCCAGACCCTTCTAGAGCCCCCCAGGACCCTTCTAAAAGCCCCCAGACCCTTCTAGAGACCCCCAGGACCCTTCTGAAAGCCCCCAGAACCTTCTATAGCACCACAGGACCCTTCTAAAAGCCCCCAGACCCTTCTAGAGAATCCGAGGATCCTTCTAAAATTCCCCAGACCCTTCTAGAGCCCCCCCGGACCCTTCTAAAAGCCCCCAGACCCTTCTAGAGCATCCCAGGACCATTCTAAAAGCCCCCAGACCATTCTAGAGCCCCCCAGGACCCTTCAAAAAGCCCCCAGACCCTTCTAGAGACCCCCAGGACCCTTCTGAAAGCAACCAGAACATTCTAGAGCCCCCCAGGACCCTTCTAAATGCCCCCAGACCCTTCTAGAGCATCCGAGGACACATCTAAAAGCACCCAGACCATTCTAGAGCCTCCCAGGACCCTTCTAAAAGCACCCAGACTCTTCTAGAGGCCCCTAGGACCCTTCTAAAAGCCCCCAGACCCTTCTAGATTCCCCCAGGACCCTTCTAAAAGCCCCCAGACCATTCTAGAGCCCCCCAGGACCCTTCTAAAGGCCCCCAGACCCTTCTAGACCCTCCCCGGATCATTCTAAAAGCCGCCAGATTCTTCTAGAGCCTCCCAGGACCCTTCTAATAGCCCCCCGACCTTTCTAGACCCTCCCCGGATCATTCTAAATGAACCCAGACCCTTCTAGGGCCCCCCAGAACCTCTCTAAAAGCCTCCAGACTATTGTAGAGCCCCCCAGGACCCGTCTAAAAGAGCCCAGACCCTTCTAGACCCTCCCCTGATCATTCTAAAAGACCCCAGACCCTTCTAAAAGTTCCCAGGACTATTCTAAAAGAACCCAGACCATTCTAGACCCTCCCCGGATTATTCTAAAAGCCCCCAGAACCTTCTAGAGCCCCCCAAGACCCTTCTAAAAGCCTCCAGACCCTTCTAGAGCCCCCCAGGACCCTTCTAAAAGACCCCAGACCCTTCTAGAGCCGCCTAGGATCTTTCAAAAAGCATAAAGACCCTTCTAGACCGACCCCGGATCATTCTAAAAGCCCCTAGACCATTCTAGAGCCCCTCAGGACCCTTCTAAATGCCCCCAGACCCTTCTAGAGAACCCCAGGACCCATCTAAAAGCCCCCAGATCCTTCTAGATCCTCCCAGGACCTTTCTAAAAGACCCCAGACCTTTCTAGAGGCCCCAGGTCCCTTCTAAAAGACCCCAGACCCTTCTAGAGCATCCGAGGACCCTTCTAAAAGCACCCAGACCCTTCTAGAGCACCCCAGGACCCTTCTAAAAGCCCCCAGACCCTTCTTTAGCTTACCAGGACCCTTCTAAAAGCACCCAGACCCTTCTAGCGGCACCCAGGGCCCTTCTACAAGCCCCCAGTCCCTTCTAGAACCACCCAGGACCCTTCTAAAAGCACCCAGACCCTTCTAGAGGCCCCCAGGACCCTTCTAAAAGCCCCCAGACCCTTCTAGAGCCCCACATGACCCTTCTACAAGCACCCAGACCCTTCTAGAGCCACCCAGGACCCTTCTAAAAGCACCCAGACCCTTCTAGAGGCCCCCAGGACCCGTCTAAAAGCCTCTAGACCATTCTAGAGCCCCCCAGGACCTTTCTCAAATCACCCAGACCCTTCTAGAGGCTCCCCGGACCCTTATAAAAGCACCCCGACCCTTCTAGAGCCTCCCAGTACCCTTCTAAAAGCAACCAGACCCTTCTAGGGAACCCCAGGACCCTTCTAAATGCCCCCAGACACTTCTAGACCTTCCCCGGATCCTTCTAAAAGCAGCCAGACCCTTCTAGAGCCCCCTAGGATCCTTCAAAAAGCACCCAGACCTTTCTAGACCGTCCCCGGATCATTCTAAAAGCCCCCAGACCCTTCTAGAGCCCCCCAGGATCATTCTAAAAGCCCCCAGACCTTTCTAGAGCCCCCTAGGACCCATCTAAAAGCCCCCAGACCCTTCTAGAGGCCCCTAGGACCCTTCTGAAAGCCCCCAGACCCTTCTAGACCCTCCCCGGATCCTTCGAAAAGCCCCCAGACCCTTCTAGAGCCCCCCAGGATCATTCTAAAAGCCCCCAGACCCTTCTAGAGCCCCCCAGTACCCTTCTAAAAGCCCCTAGACCCTTCTAGAGCCCCCCAGGACCCTTCTAAATGCCCCCAGACCCTTCAAGAGGCACCCAGGGCCCCTCTTAATGAACCCCGTCCCTTCTAGAGCACCCCAGGACCCTTCTAAAAGTCCCCAGACCCCTCTAGAGCACCCCAGGACCATTCTAAAAGCCCCCAGACCCTTCTAGAGACCCCCGGACCCTTCTAAAAGACCGCAGACCCTTCTAGAGGACCCCAGGACCCTTCTGAAAGCCAGCAGAACATTCTAGAGTCACCCAGGACCCTTCTAAAGGCACCCAGACCCTTCTAGAGCCCCCCAGGAC
The DNA here is from genome assembly GCA_033459285.1 of Clamator glandarius. Taxonomy (NCBI): domain Eukaryota; kingdom Metazoa; phylum Chordata; class Aves; order Cuculiformes; family Cuculidae; genus Clamator; species Clamator glandarius. The sequence continues at coordinate 214,941 of JAUNZM010001377.1, read as the reverse complement.
CCTTCTGAAAGCCCCCAGAACATTCTAGAGCACCCCAGGACACTTCTAAAAGCACCCAGACCCTTCTAGAGCATCCGAGGACCCTTCTAAAATTCCCCAGACCCTTCTAGAGCACCCCAGGACACTTCTAAAAGCACCCAGACCCTTCTAGAGCCCCACCGGACCATTCTAAAAGCCCCCAGACCCTTCTAGAGCCACCCAGGACCCTTCTAAAAGCACCCAGAACCTTCTAGAGCCTCCCAGGACCCATCTACAAGCCCCCAGACCCTTCTAGAGCATCCCAGGACCCTTCTAAAAGCCCCCAGACCCATCTAGATACTCCCAGGACCTTTCTAAAAGACCCCAGACCCTTCTAGAGCCTCCCAGGACCCTTCTAAAAGCCCCCAGACCATTCTAGAGCACCCCAGGACCCTTCTAAAAGACCCCAGAACCTTCTATAGCCCACCAGGACCCTTCTAAAAGCCCCCAGACCCTTCTAGAGGAACCCAGGACCCTTCTGGAAGCAAGCAGAACATTCTAGAGTCACCCAGGACCCTTCTAAAGGCACCCAGACCCTTCTAGAGCCCCCAGGACCCTTCTAAAAGCCCCCAGGCCCTTCTAGAGACCCCCAGGACCCTTCTGAAAGCACCCAGAACCATCTAGAGCCCTCCAGGACCCTTCTAAAAGCCCCCAGACCCTTCTAGAGCCACCCAGGACCCTTCTAAAAGTCCCCAGATTCTTCTAGAGCCCCCCCGGACCCTTGTAAAAGCCCCCAGACCCTTCTAGATGCCCCCAGGACCCTTATGAAAGCACCCAGACCCTTCCAGAGCCTCCCAGGACCCTTCTACAAGCACCCAGACCCTTCTAGAGCCCCCCAGGACCCTTCTAATAGCCCCCAGACCCGTCTAGATGCCACCAGGACCCTTCTAAAAGTCCCCAGATTCTTCTAGAGCCCCCCCGGACCCTTATAAAAGCCCCCAGACCCTTCTAGAGGCCCCCAGGACCCTTATAAAAGCACCCAGACCCTTCCAGATCCTCACAGGTCCCTTCTAAACGCCCCCAGACCCTTCTAGAGGCCCCCAGGACCCTTCTAAAAGCCTCTAGACCCTTCTAGAGCCTCCCAGGACCCTTCTAAAAGCCCCCAGACCCTTCTAGAGCCTCCCCTGACCATTCTAAAAGCCCCCAGACCCTTCTAGAGCCCCCCAGGACCCTTCTAAAAGACCCCAGACCCTTCTAGAGCCGCCTAGGATCCTTCAAAATGCATAAAGACCCTTCTAGACCGTCCCCGGATCATTCTAAAAGCCCCCAGACCCTTCTAGAGCCCCTCAGGACCCTTCTAAATGCCACCAGACCCTTCTAGAGAACCCCAGGACCCATCTAAAAGCCCCCAGATCCTTCTAGATGTCTCTAGGACCCTTCTAAAAGTCCCCAGACCCTTCTAGAGCCACCCCGGACCATTCTAAAAGACCCCAGACCCTTCTAGAGCCCCCCAGGACCCTACTAAATGCCCCCAGACCCTTCTAGAGCCCCCCAGGACCCTTCTAAAAGCCCCCAGACCCTTCTAGACCCTCCCCGGATCCTTCTAAAAGCCCCCAGACCCTTCTAGATCCTCCCAGGACCTTTCTAAAAGACCCCAGACCTTTCTAGAGGCCCCAGGACCCTTCTAAAAGCCCCCAGAACCTTCTAGAGCCCCCCAGGACCCTTCTAAAAGCCCCCAGACCCTTCTAGAGCACCCCAGGACCCTTCTAAAAGCCCCCAGACCCTTCTTGAGCCCCCCAGGACCCTTCTAAAAGAAACCAGACCCTTCTAGCGGCACCCAGGAACCTTCTACAAGCCCCCAGACCCTTCTAGAGGCCCCCAGGACCCTTCTAAAAGCCCCCAGACCCTTCTAGAGACCCCCGGACCCTTCTACAAACCCCCAGACCCTTCTAGATCCAACCAGGACCCTTCTAAAAGCACCCAGACCCTTCTAGAGGACCCCAGGACCCGTCTAAAAGCCTCTAGACCCTTCTAGAGCCCCCCAGGACCTTTCAAAAAGCACCCAGACCCTTCTAGAGGCTCCCCGGACACTTATAAAAGCACCCCGACCCTTCTAGAGCCTCCCAGTACCCTTCTAAAAGCAACCAGACCCTTCTAGGGAACCCCAGGACCCTTCTAAAAGCCCCCAGACCCTTCTAGAGCCCCCCAGGATCATTCCAAAAGCCCCCAGACCCTTCTAGAGCCCCCTAGGACCCATCTAAAAGCCCCCAGACCCTTCTAGAGGCCCCTAGGACCCTTCTAAAAGCTCACAGACCCTTCTAGACCCTCCCCGGATCTTTCGAATAGACCCCAGACCTTCTAGAGCCCCCCAGGATCATTCTAAAAGCCCCCAGACCCTTCTAGAGCCCCCCAGTACCCTTCTAAAAGCCCCTAGACCCTTCTAGAGCCCCCCAGGACCCTTCTAAATGCCCCCAGACCCTTCAAGAGGCACCCAGGGCCCCTCTTAATGAACCCCGTCCCTTCTAGAGCACGCCAGGACCCTTCTAAAAGTCCCCAGGCCCTTCTAGAGCACCCCAGGACCCTTCTAAAAGCCCCCAGACCCTTCTAGAGCCACCCAGGACCCTTCTAAAAGACCCCAGACCCTTCTAGAGTACCCCAGGACACTTCTGAAAGCCAGCAGAACATTCTAGAGTCACCCAGGACCCTTCTAAAGGCACCCAGACCCTTCTAGAGCCCCCCAGGACCCTTCTAAAAGCGCCCAGACCCTTCTAGAAACTCCCAGGACCCTTCTGAAAGCCCCCAGAACCTTCTAGAGCCCTCCAGGACCCTTCTAAAAGCACCCAGACCCTTCTAGAGCATCCGAGGACCCTTCTAAAATTCCCCAGACAATTCTAGAGCACCCCAGGACACATCTAAAAGCCCCCAGACCCTTCTAGAGCCCCACCGGACCCTTCTAAAAGCCCCCAGACCCTTCTAGAGCCACCCAGGACCCTTCTAAAAGCACCCAGAACCTTCTAGAGCCCCCCAGGACCCATCTACAAGCCCCCAGACCCTTCTAGAGCATCCAAGGACCCTTCTAAAAGCCCCCAGACCCATCTAGATCCTCCCAGGACCTTTCTAAAAGCCCCCAGACCCTTCTAGAGCCTCCCAGGACCCTTCTAAAAGCCCCCAGACCATTCTAGAGCACCCCAGGACCCTTCTAAAAGCCCCCAGACCCTTCTAGAGCCACCCAGGACCCTTCTAAAAGCCCCCAGACCCTTCTAGAGACCCCCAGGACCATTCTGAAAGCCCCCAGACCATTCTAGAGCCCCCCTGGACCCTTCTAAAAGCCCCCAGAACCTTCTAGAGCACCCCAGGACCCTTCTGAAAGACCCCAGAACATTCTAGAGCCCCCCAGGACCCTTCTAAAATCCCCCAGACCCTTCTAGAGCATCCGAGGACCCTTCTAAAAGCCCCCAGACCCTTCTAGAGGCCCCTAGGACCCTTCTAAAACCATCCAGAACCCTCTAGAGCCACCCAGGACTCTTCTAAAAGCCCCCAGACTCTTCTAGAGACCCCCAGTACCCTTCTAAAAGCACCCAGACACTTCTAGAGCACCCCAATACCATTCTAAAGGCCCCCAGACCTTTCTAGACCCTCCCCGGATCATTCTAAAAGCCCCCAGACCCTTCTAGAGCCCCCCAGGATCATTCTAAAAGACCCCAGACCCTTCTAGAGCCCCCTAGGACCCATCTAAAAGCCCCCAGACCCTTCTAGAGGCCCCTAGGACCCTTCTAAAAGACCCCAGACCCTTCTAGACCCTCCCCGGATCCTTCGAAAAGACCCCAGACCCTTCTAGAGTCCCCCAGGATCATTCTAAAAGCCCCCAGACCCTTCTAGAGGCCCCCAGGAACCTTCTAAAAGCCCCCAGACCATTCTAGAGCCCCCCAGGACCCTTCTAAAGGCCCCCAGACCCTTCTAGACCCTCCCCGGATCATTCTAAAAGCACCCAGATTCTTCTAGAGCCTCCCAGGACCCTTCTAATAGCCCCCCGACGTTTCTAGACCCTCCCCGGATACTTCTAAATGAACCCAGACCTTTCTAGGGCCCCCCAGAACCCCTCTAAAAGCCTCCAGACCCTTGTAGAGCCCCCTAGGACCCGTCTAAAAGCGCCCAGACCCTTCTAGACCCTCCCCTGATCATTCTAAAAGACCCCAGACCCTTCTAAAACCTCCCAAGACTATTCTAAAAGAACCCAGACCCTTCTAGACCCTCCCCGGATTATTCTAAAAGCCCCCAGACCCTTCTAGAGCCCCCCAAGACCCTTCTAAAAGCCTCCAGACCCTTCTAGAGCCCCCCTGAACCACTCTAATAGTTCTCAGACCCTTCTAGAGGCCCCCAGGACCCTTCTATAAGTCCCCAGACCCTTCTAGAGAACCCCAGGAACTTTCTAAAAGCCCCCAGACCATTCTAGAGCCTCCCAGGAGCCTTCTAAAAACCCCCAGACCCTTCTAGAGCCCCCCCGGACCACTCTAATAGATCCCAGACCCTTCTAGAGGCCCCCAGGATACTTCTAAATGCCCCCAGACCCTTTTAGAGAACCCCGGGACCCTTCTAAAAGCCCCCAGACCCCTCTAGAGCCCCCCAGGACCCTTCTAAAAGCCCCCAGAACCTTCTAGACCCTCCCCGGATCATTCTAAAAGCCCCCAGACCCTTCTAGAGACCCCCATGACCCTTCTAAAAGCACTCAGACCCTTCTAGAGGGCCCCAGGACCCTTCTAAAAGCACCCAGACCCTTCTAGAGCCTCCCAGGACCCTTCTAAAAGCCCCCAGACCCTTCTAGACCCCCCCAGGACCCTTCTAAAAGCCCCCAGACCCTTCTAGAGCCCCCCAGGACCCTTCTGAAAGGCCGCAGACACATCTAGACACTCCCCGGATCTTTCTAAAAGACCCCAGACACTTCTAGAGATCCCCAGGAGCATTCTAAAAGCCCCCAGACCCTTCTAGAGCACTCCAGGACCCTTCTAAAAGCCCCCAGAAAATTCTAGAGCCACCCAGGGCCCCTCTTAAGGCACCCCGTCCCTTCTAGGACACCCCAGGACCCTTCTTAAAGTCCCCAGACCCTTCTAGAGCACCCCAGGACCCTTCTAAAAGCCCCCAGACCCTTCTAGAGCCCCCCCAGGACCCTTCTAAAAGCCTCCAGACCCATCTAGATGCTCCCTGGACCTTTCTGAAAGCACCCAGAACTTTCTAGAGCCCCCCAGGACCCTTCTAAAAGCACCCAGACCCTTCTAGAGCATCCCAGGACCATTCTAAAAGCCCCCAGACCCTTCTAGGGCCTCCCAGGATCCTTCTAAAAGCCCCCAGACTCTTCTAGATACTCCCAGGACCCTTCTAAAAGCCCCCAGACCATTCTAGAGCCACCCAGGACCCTTCTAAAAGCCCCCAGACCCTTCTAGAGCCTCCCAGGACCCTTCTAAAAGCACCCAGACCATTCTAGAGCAACCCAGGACCCTTCTAAAAGCCCCCAGACCCTTCTAGAGCCTACCAGGACCTTTCTACAAGCCCCCAGACCCTTCTAGAGCCAGCAAGGACCCTTCTAAAAGACCCCAGACCCTTCTAGAGGCCCCCAGGACCCTTCTAAAAGCCACCAGACCCTTCTAGACCCCCCCCCAGGACCATTCTACAAGCCCCCAGACCCTTCTAGAGCCCCCCAGGACCCTTCTACAAGCCCCCAGACCAATCTAGATCCACCCAGGACCCTTCTAAAAGCCCCCAGACCCTTCTAGAGGCCCCCAGGACTCGTCTAAAAGCCTCTAGACCCTTCTAGAGCCCCCCAGGACCTTTCTAAAAGCACCCAGACCCTTCTAGAGGCTTCCCGGTCCCTTATAAAAGCACCCAGACCCTTCTAGAGCCTCCCAGGACCCTTCTAAAGGCACCCAGACCCTTCTAGAGCCACCCAGGACCCTTCTAAAAGCGCCCAGACCCTTCTAGAAACTCCCAGGACCCTTCTGAAAGCCCCCAGAACCTTCTAGAGCACCCCAGGACACATCTAAAAGCCCCCAGACCCTTCTAGAGCCCCACCGGACCCTTCTAAAAGCCCCCAGACCCTTCTAGAGCCACCCAGGACCCTTCTAAAAGCACCCAGAACCTTCTAGAGCCCCCCAGGACCCATCTACAAGCCCCCAGACCCTTCTAGAGCATCCAAGGACCCTTCTAAAAGCCCCCAGACCCATCTAGATCCTCCCAGGACCTTTCTAAAAGCCCCCAGACCCTTCTAGAGCCTCCCAGGACCCTTCTAAAAGCCCCCAGACCCTTCTAGAGCCACCCAGGACCCTTCTGAAAGCCAGCAGAACATTCTAGAGTCACCCAGGACCATTATAAAGGCACCCAGACCCTTCTAGAGCCCCCCAGGACCCTTCTAAAAGCCCCCAGACCCTTCTAGAGACCCCCAGGAGCATTCTGAAAGCCCCCAGACCATTCTAGAGCCCCCCAGGACCCTTCTAAAAGCCCCCAGAACCTTCTAGAGCACCCCAGGACCCTTCTGAAAGACCCCAGAACATTCTAGAGCACCCCAGGACCCTTCTAAAATCCCCCAGACCCTTCTAGAGCATCCGAGGACCCTTCTAAAAGCACCCAGACCCTTCTAGAGCATCCGAGGACCCTTCTAAATCCCCCAGACCCTTCTAGAGGCCCCTAGGACCCTTCTAAAACCCCCCAGAACCCTCTAGAGCCACCCAGGACTCTTCTAAAAGCCCCCAGACTCTTCTAGAGCCTCCCAGGACCCTTCTAAAAGCACCCAGACACTTCTAGAGCACCCCAATACCATTCTAAAGGCCCCCAGACCTTTCTAGACCCTCCCCGGATCATTCTAAAAGCCCCCAGACCCTTCAAGAGCCCCCCAGGATCATTCTAAAAGACCCCAGACCCTTCTAGAGCCCCCTAGGACCCATCTAAAAGCCCCCAGACCCTTCTAGAGGCCCCTAGGACCCTTCTAAAAGACCCCAGACCCTTCTAGACCCTCCCCGGATCCTTCGAAAAGCCCCCAGACCCTTCTAGAGTCCCCCAGGATCATTCTAAAAGCCCCCAGACCCTTCTAGAGGCCCCCAGGAACCTTCTAAAAGCCCCCAGACCATTCTAGAGCCCCCCAGGACCCTTCTAAAGGCCCCCAGACCCTTCTAGACCCTCCCCGGATCATTCTAAAAGCACCCAGATTCTTCTAGAGCCTCCCAGGACCCTTCTAATAGCCCCCCGACGTTTCTAGACCCTCCCCGGATACTTCTAAATGAACCCAGACCTTTCTAGGGCCCCCCAGAACCCCTCTAAAAGCCTCCAGACCCTTGTAGAGCCCCCTAGGACCCGTCTAAAAGCGCCCAGACCCTTCTAGACCCTCCCCTGATCATTCTAAAAGACCCCAGACCCTTCTAAAACCTCCCAAGACTATTCTAAAAGAACCCAGACCCTTCTAGACCCTCCCCGGATTATTCTAAAAGCCCCCAGACCCTTCTAGAGCCCCCCAAGACCCTTCTAAAAGCCTCCAGACCCTTCTAGAGCCCCCCCGAACCACTCTAATAGTTCTCAGACCCTTCTAGAGGCCCCCAGGACCCTTCTATAAGTCCCCAGACCCTTCTAGAGCCCCCCCGGACCACTCTAATAGATCCCAGACCCTTCTAGAGGCCCCCAGGATACTTCTAAATGCCCCCAGACCCTTCTAGAGAACCCCGGGACCCTTCTAAAAGCCCCCAGACCCCTCTAGAGCCCCCCAGGACCCTTCTAAAAGCCCCCAGAACCTTCTAGACCCTCCCCGGATCATTCTAAAAGCCCCCAGACCCTTCTAGAGACCCCCATGACCCTTCTAAAAGCACTCAGACCCTTCTAGAGGGCCCCAGGACCCTTCTAAAAGCACCCAGACCCTTCTAGAGCCTCCCAGGACCCTTCTAAAAGCCCCCAGACCCTTCTAGACCCCCCCAGGACCCTTCTAAAAGCCCCCAGACCCTTCTAGAGCCCCCCAGGACCCTTCTGAAAGGCCGCAGACACATCTAGACACTCCCCGGATCTTTCTAAAAGACCCCAGACACTTCTAGAGATCCCCAGGAGCATTCTAAAAGCCCCCAGACCCTTCTAGAGCACTCCAGGACCCTTCTAAAAGCCCCCAGAAAATTCTAGAGCCACCCAGGGCCCCTCTTAAGGCACCCCGTCCCTTCTAGGACACCCCAGGACCCTTCTTAAAGTCCCCAGACCCTTCTAGAGCACCCCAGGACCCTTCTAAATGACCCCAGACCCTTCTAGAGGACCCCTGGACCCTTCTGAAAGCCCCCAGAACCTTCTAGAGCATCCCAGGACAGTTCTAAAAGCCCCCAGACCCTTCTAGAGCATCCCAGGACAGTTCTAAAAGCCCCCAGACCCTTTTAGAGCCTCCCAGGACCCTTCTAAAAGCTCCCAGACCCTTCTAGAGACACCCAGGACCCTTCTAAAAGCCCCCAGACCCTTCTAGAGCCACCCAGGACGCTTCTAAAAGAACCCAGACCCTTCTAGAGACCTCCAGGACCCTTCTAAAAGCCCCCAGACACTTCTAGAGCCCCCCAGGACCCTTCTAAAAGACCCCAGACCCTTCTAGAGCACCCCAGGACCCTTCTAAAAGCTCCCAGAGCTTTCTAGATGCCCCCAGGACCCGTCTAAAAGACCCCAGACCATTCTAGAGCCCCCCCGGACCCTTCTAAAAGCCTCCAGACCCTTCTAGAGGCTCCCTGGACCTTTCTGAAAGCACCCAGAACTTTCTAGAGCCCCCCAGGACCCTTCTAAAAGCACACCGACCCTTCTAGAGCATCCCAGGACCATTCTAAAAGCCCCCAGACCCTTCTAGGGCCTCCCAGGATCCTTCTAAAAGCCCCCAGACTCTTCTAGATACTCCCAGGACCCTTCTAAAAGCCCCCAGACCATTCTAGAGCCACCCAGGACCCTTCTAAAAGCCCCCAGACCCTTCTAGAGCCTCCCAGGACCCTTCTAAAAGCACCCAGACCATTCTAGAGCAACCCAGGACCCTTCTAAAAGCCCCCAGACCCTTCTAGAGCCTACCAGGACCTTTCTACAAGCCCCCAGACCCTTCTAGAGCCACCCAGGACCCTTCTAAAAGACCCCAGACCCTTCTAGAGGCCCCCAGGACCCTTCTAAAAGCCACCAGACCCTTCTAGAGCCACCCCAGGACCATTCTACAAGCCCCCAGACCCTTCTAGAGCCCCCCAGGACCCTTCTACAAGCCCCCAGACCAATCTAGATCCACCCAGGACCCTTCTAAAAGCCCCCAGACCCTTCTAGAGGCCCCCAGGACTCGTCTAAAAGCCTCTAGACCCTTCTAGAGCCCCCCAGGACCTTTCTAAAAGCACCCAGACCCTTCTAGAGGCTTCCCGGTCCCTTATAAAAGCACCCAGACCCTTCTAGAGCCTCCCAGGACCCTTCTAAAAGGCACCAGACCCTTCTAGAGACCCCCAGGACCCTTCTAAAAGCCCCCAGACCCTTCTAGACACTCCCCGGATCCTTCTAAACGCCCTCAGACCCTTCTAGAGCCCCCTAGGATCCTTCAAAAAGCACCCAGACCCTTCTAGACCGTCCCCGGATCATTCTAAAAGCCCCCAGACCCTTCTAGAGCCAACCAGGACCCTTCTAAAAGCCCCCTGACCCTTCTAGAGCCCCCTATGACCCATCTAAATGCCCCCAGACCCTTCTAGAGGCCCCCAGGACCCTTCTAAAAGCCTCCAGACCCTTCTAGACCCTCCCCGGATCCTTCTAAAAAACCCCAGACCATTCTAGAGCCTCCCAGGACCATTCTAAAGCCCTCAGACCCTTCTAGAGGACACCAGGACCCTTCTAAAAGCCCCCAAACACTTCTAGAGCCCCCCAGGACCCTTCTAAAAGCCTACAGACCCTTCTAGAGCCCCCCAGGACCCTTCTAAAAGCCCCCAGACCAATCTAGAGGTCCCCAGGGCCCTCTTAATGCACCCCGTCCATTCTAGAGCACCCCAGGACCCTTCTAAATTTCCCCAGACCCTTCTAGAGCACCCCAGGACCCTTCTAAATGCCCCAAGACCCTTCTAGAGCCCCCCAGGACCCTTTTAAAAGCACCCAGACCCTTATAGAGGCCCCCAGGACCCTTCTGAAAGCCCCAAGAACCTTCTAGAGCATCCCAGGACCCTTCTAAAAGAACCCAGACCCTTCTAGGGCTCCCCAGAACCCTTCTAAAAGCCCCCAGACCATTCTAGAGACCCCCATGACCCTTCTGAAAGCCTCTAGAACCTTCTAGATCCACCCAGGACCCTTCTAAAAGCCACCAGACCCTTCTAGAGCCCCCCAGGACCATTCTAAAAGCACCCAGACCCTTCTAGAGACACCCAGGACCATTCTAAATGCCCCCAGACCCTTCTAGATAAGCCCGGACCCTTCGAAAAGCAACCAGAACCTTCTAGATCCACCCAGGACCATTCTAAAAGCCCCCAAACCCTTCTAGAGCCTCCCAGGACCCTTCTAAAAGCACCCAGACCCTTCTAGAGAGTCCCAGGACCATTCTAAAGGCCCCCAGACTCTTCTAGACAATACCCGGATCATTCTAAAAGCCCTCAGACCCTTCTAGAGACCCCCAGGACCCTTCTAAAGGCCCCCAGACCCTTCTAGACCCTCCCCGGATCATTCTAAAAGCCTCCAGACCCTTCTAGAGGCCCCCCGGACCCTTCTAAAAGTCCCCAGACCCTTCTAGAGCCTTCCAGGACCCTTCTAAAAGCCCCCAGACCCTTCTAGATCATACCCGGACCCCTCTGATATATCCCACACCATTCTAGAGGCCACCAGGATACTTTCAAAAGCCCCCAGACCCTTCTAGAGAACCCCAGGACCCTTCTAAAAGCCCCCAGACCATTCTAGAGCCCCCCAGGGCCCTTCTAAAAGCCCCGAGACCCTTCTAGGAGAGACGGGGGTCCTTAAGAGGGGCCTTGGGGTCCTCTAGAAGGGTCTGGGGGGTTATAGAAGTGTCCTGGCGGGCTCTCGAAGGGTCTGGGTTCTTTGAGAAGGGTCTTTGGGTGGCTCTAGAAGGGTCTGGGGTATTTTGGAAGGGTCCTGGGTGCCTCAAGAAGGGTCTGGGGGCTTTTATAGGGTCCTGGGGGGGCTCTAGAAGGGTCTGGGTGCTTTTAGAAGGGTCCTGGGGAGCTCTAGAAGGGTCTGGGTTCTTTTAGAAGGGTCCCGGGAGGCTCTAGAAGGGTCTGGGGGCTTTTAGAAGGGTCCTGGGGAGCTCTAGAAGGGTCTGGGGTCTTTTAGAAGGGTCCTGGGGAGCTCTAGAAGGGTCTGGGTCCTGTTAGAAGGGTTCTTGGGAACTCTAGAAGGGTCTGAGTATTTTTAGAGGGGCCTTGGGGGCATCTAGAAGGGTCTGGGGGATATTAGAAGGGTCCTGGAGAGCTCTAGAAGGGTCTGGGGTATTTTAGAATGGTTCTGGGTATCTCTAGAAGGGTCTGGGATCTTTCAGAAGGGTCCTGGGGGGCTGTAGAAGGGTCTGGAGTCTTTTAGAATGGTCCTGGGGGGCTCTAGAAGGGTCTGGGGGCTTTTAGATGGGTCCTGCGGGTCTCTAGATGGGTCTGGGTGCTTTTAGAAGTGTCCTGGGGGGCTCTAGAAGGGTCGGGGTTGTTTTAGGATAGTCCTGGTGGGCTCTAGAAGGGTGTGAGTGCTTTTAGAAGGTTCCTGGGGCCATCTAGAAGGCTCTGGGTGCTTTTAGAAGGGTCCTGGGGGCCTCTAGAATTGTCTGAGGGATTTTAGAAGGGTCCTGGGAGGCTCTAGAAGGGTCTGGGTGCTTTTAGAATGATCCAGGGAGGGTCTAGAAGGGTCTGGGGGCTTTTAGTAGGGTCCTGTGGGGCTCTAGAAGGGTCAGGGTGCTTTTTGAAGGGGCCTAGGGGGCTCTAGAAGGGTCTGGGTGCTTTTAGAAGGGTCCTAAGGGGCTCTAGAAGCGTCTGGGAGATTTTAGAAGGGTCCTGGGTAGCTCTAGAAGGGTCTGGGGGCTTTCAGAAGGGTCCTGGGGGGCTGTAGATGGGTCTGGAGTCTTTTAGAAGGGTCCTGGGGAGCTCTAGAAGGGTCTGGGGGCATTCAGAATGGTCCTGGGGGCCTCTAGAAGGGTCTGGAAGCTTTTAGAAGGGCCCTGGGCGGCTCTAGAAGGGTCTGGGGGCATTTAGAAGGGTCCTGGTGGGCTCTAGAAGGGTCTGGGGGTTTTCAGAAGGGTCCTGGGGGCCTCTAGAAGGGTCTGGAAGCTTTTAGAAGGGTCCTGGGCGCATCTAGAAGGGTCTGGAGTCTTTTAGAAGGGTCCTGGGAGGATCCAGATGGGTCTGGGTGCTTTTAGAAGGATCCGGAGAGGGTCTAGATGGGTCTGGGTGCATTTAGAAGGGTCCTGGGGGGCTCTACAAATGTCTGGAGGCTTTTAGAAGGGTCCAGGGGGCCTCTAGAAGGGTCTGGGGGCTTTTAGAAGAGTCCTGGTGGCCTCTAGAAGGGTCTGGCGGCTTTTAGAAGAGTCCTGGGGCCTCTAGAAGGGTCTGGGGGCTTTTAGAAGGGTCCTGGGGGGCTCTAGAAGGGTCTGGAGGCTTTTAGAAGGTTCCGGTGTGGCTCTAGAATGGTGTGGGGGCTTTTAGAAGGGTCCTGGGGGCATCTAGAAGGCTCTGGGGGCTTTTATAAGGGTCCTGGGGGGCTCTAGAAGGGTCTGGGTGCTTTTAGAAGGATCCGGGGAGGGTCTAGAAGGGTCTGGAGGCTTTTAGAAGGGTCCTGGGGGGCTCTAGAAGGGTCTGGGGGATATTAGAAGGGTCCTGGGATGGTCTAACAAGGGTCTGGGTTGTTTTAGACGGGTCCTGCTTGTCTCTAGAAGGGTCTGGGGGCTTTTAGAAGGGTCCTTGGGGGCTCTAGAAGGGTCTGGAGACCACTAGAGGGGCCCTGGGTGCCTCTAGAAAGGTCTGGGGTATTTTAGAAGGGTCCTGGGGGGCTCTAGAAGGGTCTGGGGGCTTTTAGAAAGGTCCTGGGAGACTCTAGAAGGGTCTGGGGGCATTTAGAAGGTCCTGCGTGTCTCTAGAAGGGTCTGAGGGCTTTTAGAAGGGTCCTGTGGGGCTCTAGAAGGGTCTGGCGGCTTTTAGAAGGGTCCTGGGGGGGTCTAGAAGGGTGTGAGAGCTTTTAGAATGGTCCTGGGTGCATCTAGAAATCTCTGATGCTTTTAGAATGGTCCTGGGGGCCTCTAGAAGTGTCTGAGGAGTTGTAGAAGGGTCCGGGGAGGCTCTAGTAGGGTCTGGGTGCTTTTAGAAGGATCCGGTTAGGGTCTAGAAGGGTCTGGGGCTTTTAGAAGGGTCCTGTGGAGCTCTAGAAGTGTCTGGGGTCTTTTAGACGGGTCCTGGGGGGCTCTAGAAGGGTCTGGGGCCTTTTAGAAGAGTCCTGGGGAGCTCTAGAAGGGTCTGGGGCTTTCAGAATGATCCTGGGGTTCGCTAGAAGTGTCTGGGTGTATTTGGAAGGGTCTTGGGGAGCTCTAGAAGGGTCTGGGGGCTTTCAGAAGGGTCTTGGGGGCATGTAGAAGGGTCTGGAGGCTTTTAGAAGGGTCCTGGAGCGCTCTAGAAGGGTCTGGGGGCATTCAGAACGGTCCTGGTGGCCTCTAGAAGGGACTAGAGGCTTTTAGAAGGGTCCTGGGGGGCTCTAGAAGGGTCTGGGTGCATTTAGAAGGGTCCTGGGTGGATCTAGAAGGGTCTGGGGGCTTTTAGAAGGATACGTGGAATTTCTAGAAGGATCTGGGGGCTTTTAGAAGGGTCCTGGGAGGCTCTAGAATGGTCTGATGGATTTTAGAAGGGTCCTGGCAGGTTCTAGAAGGGTCTGGGTGCTTTTAGAAGGATCCGGGGAGGGTCTAGAACGGTCTGGGTGGTTTTAGAAGGGTCCTGGGGGGTTCTAGAAGGGTCTGGGGGATTTTAGAAGGATCCTGGGGGGCTCTAGAAGGGTCTGAGGGATTTTAGAAGGGTCCTGGGGAGCTCTAGAAGGGTCTGGGTGCTTTTAGAGGGGCCCTGGACTTCTCTAGAAGGGTCTGGGGGCTTTTAGAAGAGTCCTGGGGGGCTCTAGAATGGTCTGGGGTCTTTTAGAAGGGTCCTGGGCGCATCTAGAAGGGTCTGGGGGCTTTCAGAAGGGTCCTGGGAGGCTCTAAAATGGTCTGGGTGCTTTTAGAATGGTCCTGGGGTTCTCTAGAAGGGTCTGGGGCATTTAGAAGTGTCCTGGGGGTCTCTAGAAGGGTCTGGGGGATTTTAGAAGGATCCTGGGGGCCTCTAGAAAGGTCTGGGGGCATTTAGAAGGGTCCTGCGGGTCTCTAGAAGGGTCTAGGGGCTTTTAGAAGGGTCCTTGGGGCTCTAGAAGGGTCTGGGGACCATTAGAGGGGCCCTAGGGGCCTCTAGAAGGGTCTGGGGGCTTTTAGAATGGTCCTTGGGGGCTCTAGAAGGGTCTGGGGACCACTAGAGGGGCCCTGGAGCCCTCTAGAAGAGTCTGGGGTATTTTAGAAGGGTCCTGGGGAGCTCTAGAAGGGTCTGGGGGCTTTTAGAAGGGTCCTGGGAAACTCTAGAAGGGTCTGGGGGCATTTAGATGGGTCCTGCGGGTCTCTAGAAGCTTCTGGGAGCTTTTAGAAGGGTCCTGGGGTGCTCTAGAATGGTCTGAGGGATTTTATAAGGGTCCTGGGAGGCTTTAGAAGGGTCTGGGTACTTTTAGAATGATCCAGGGAGGGTCTAGAAGGGTCTGGGGACTTTTAGAAGGGTCCTGGGGGGCTCTAGAAGGGTCTGGGGGCTTTTAGAATGGTCCTTGGGGGCTCTAGAAGGGTTTGGGGACCACTAGAGGGGCCCGGAGCCCTCTAGAAGGGTCTGGGGTATTTTAGAAGGGTCCTGGGGAGCTCTAGAAGGGTCTGGGGGCTTTTAGAAGGGTCCTGGGAAACTCTAGAAGGGTCTGGGGGCATTTAGATGGGTCCTGCGGGTCTCTAGAAGGGTCTGGGAGCATTTAGAAGGGTCCTGGGTGGCTCTAGAAGGGTCTGGCGGCTTTTAGAAGGGTCCTGGTGGGCTCTAGAAGGGTGTGAGGGCTTTTAGAATGGTCCTGGGGCCATCTAGAAGTCTCTGGGGGCTTTTATAAGGGTCCTGTGGGGCTCTAGAATGGTCTGAGTGAATTTATAAGGGTCCTGGGAGGCTCTAGAAGGGTCTGGGTGCTTTTAGAAGGATCCGGGGAGGGTCTATAAGGGTCTGGGGACTTTTAGAAGGGTCCTGGGAGGCTCTAGAAGGGTCTGGGGGCTATTAGAAGGATCCAGGGATGGTCTACAAGGGTCTGGGGTCTTTTAGAAGGGTCCTGCGGGTCTCTAGAAGGGTCTGGGGGCTTTTAGAAGGGTCCTTGGGGGCTCTAGAAGGGTCTGGGGACCATTAGAGGGGCCCTAGGGGCCTCTAGAAGGGTCTGGGGGATTTTAGAAGGGTTCTGGGGAGCTCTTGAAGGGTCTGGGGGCTTTTAGAATGGTCCTGATGGGCTCTAGAATGGTCTGGGGGCATTCAGAACGGTCCTGGTGGCCTCTAGAAGAGACTGGATGCTTTTAGAAGAGTCCTGGGGGGCTCTAGATTGGTCTGGGGGCATTTAGAAGGGTCCTGGGGTGCTCTAGAAGGGTCTGGGGGCTTTTAGAAGGATACGTGGAATCTCTAGAAGGCTCTGGGGGCTTTTAGAAGGGTCCTGGGGAGCTCTAGAAGGGTCTGGAGGCTTTTAGAAAAGTCCTGGGTGGCTCTAGAAGTGTGTGGGGGCTTTTAGAAGGTTCCGGGGAGGGTCTAGAACGGTCTGGGTGGTTTTAGAAGGGTCCTGGGCTGTTCTAGAAGGTATGGGGGATTTTAGAAGGGTCCTGGGGGGCTCTAGAAGGGTCTGAGGGATTTTAGAAGGGTCCTGGGGAGCTCTAGAAGGGTCTGGGTGCTTTTATAGGGGCCCTGGGCTTCTCTAGAAGGGTCTGGGGGCTTTTAGAGGAGTTATGGGGGGCTCTAGAATGGTCTGGGGGCTTTTAGAAGGGTCCTGGGCGGATCTAGAAGGGTCTGGGGGCTTTCAGAAGGGTCCTGAGGGGCTCTAGAAGGGTCTGGGGGGCTATTAGAAGGGTTCTTGGGGCCTCTAGAAGGGTCTGGGGTCTTTTAGAAGGGTCCTGGGAGGATCCAGATGGGTCTGGGTACTTTTAGAAGGATCCGGGGAGGTTCTAGAAGGGTCTGGGGGAATTAGAAGGGTCCTGGGAGGCTCTACAAATGTCTGGAGGGTTTTAGAATGGTCCTGGGGGCATCTAGAAGCGTCTATGGGCTTTTAGAATGATCCGGGGAGGGTCTAGAAGGGTCTGGCGGCTTTTAGAAGGGTCCTGGGGTCCTCTAGAAGGGTCTGGGGGCATTTAGAATGATACGGGGAGGATCTAGAAGGGTCTGGGGGCTTTTAGAAGGGTCCTGGGGGCTCTAGAAGGGTCTGGAGTCTTTGAGAATGGTCCTGGGGGGCTCTAGAAGGGTCTGGGGGCTTTTAGAAAGATCCGGGGAGGGTCTAGAAGGGTCTGGGAGGTTTTAGAAGGGTCCTGGGGTTCTCTAGAAGGGTCTGGGTGCTTTTAGACGGGCCCTGGGCTCTCTAGAAGTGTCTGGGGGCATTTAGAAGAGTCCTGGGGGGCTCTACAAGGGTCTGGGGGCATTTAGAAGGGTCCTGGGGGGCTCTAGAAGGGTCTGGGGACCATTAGAGGGGCACTGGGAGCCTCTAGAATGGTCTGGGCTCTTTTAGAAGGGTCCTGGGGTGTTCTAGAAGGGTCTGGGGGATTTTAGAAGGGTCCTGCGGTCCTCTAGAATAGTCTGGATGCTTTTAGAAGGGTCCTGGGGGGCTCTACAAGGGTCTGGGGGCATTTAGAAGGGTCCTGGGGGGCTCTAGAAGGGTCTGGGGGATTTTAGAAGGGTCCTGGGGTCCTCTAGAAGGGTCTGGGGGCTTTTAGAATGGTCCTAGGTGGCTATAGAAGGGTCTGGGGGCTTTTAGAAGGGTCCTTGGGGGCTCTAGAAGGGTCTGGGGACCATTAGAGGGGCACTGGGAGCCTCTAGAATGGTCTGGGTGATTTTAGAAGGGTCCTCGGGAGGTCTAGAATTGTCTGGGGGCTTTTAGAAAGGTCCTGGGAGGCTCTAGAAGGGTCTGGGGGCTTTTAGAAGAGTCCTGCGTTTCTCTAGAAGGGTCTGGGGGCTTTTAGAAGGGTCCTTGGGGGCTCTAGAAGGGTGTGGGGAGCACTAGAGGAGCCCTGGGGGCCTCTAGAGGGGTCTGGGGTATTTTAGAAGGGTCCTGGGGAGCTCTAGAAGGGTCTGGGGGCTTTTAGAAGGGTCCTGGGAGACTCTAGAAGGGTCTGGGTGCATTTAGAAAGGTCCTGGGGTGCTCTAGAAGGGTGTGAGTGCTTTTAGAATGGTCCTGGGGGCATCTAGAAGGCTCTGGGGGCTTTTAGAAGTGTCCTGTGGGCCTCTAGAAGTGTCTGAGGGATTTTAGAAGGGTCCTGGGAGGCTCTGGAATGGTCTGGGTGCTTTTAGAAGGATTCGGGGAGGGTCTAGAAGAGTCTGGGGGCATTCAGAAGGGTCCTGGGGGCCTCTAGAAGGGTCTGGATGCTTTTAGAAGAGTCCTGGGGGGGTCTAGATGGGTCTGGAGACATTTAGAATGGTCCTGGGGGGCTCTAGAAGGGTCTGGGGGAGTTTAGATAGGTAATGGGGAGCTCTAGAAGGGTCTGGGTGCTTTTAGAAGGTCCTGGGAGACTCTAGAAGGGTCTGAGTGCTTTTAGAAGGGTCCTTCGGGTCTCTAGAAGGGTCTGGGTTCTTTTAGAATGGTCCTGGGGGGCTCTAGAAGGGTGTGAGTTCTTTTAGAAGGGTCCTGGGGGCATCTCGAAGACTCTGATGGCTTTAGAAGGGTCCTGGGGGCCTCTAGAAGTGTCTGAGGGATTTTAAAAGGGTCCTGGGAGGCTCTAGAAGGGTCTGGTTGCTTTTAGAAGGATTCGGGGAGGGTCTAGAAGGGTCTGGGGGCTTTTAGAAGGGTCCTGTGGGGCTCTAGAAGGGTCTGGGTGCTTTTAGAAGGGTCCTGGGTGTCTCTAGAAGGGTCTGGGGGCTTTTAGAAGGGTCCTGGGGGCCTCTAGAAGGGTCTGGAGGCTTTTAGAAGAGTTCTGGGGGGCTCTAGAAGGGTCTGGGGGCATTCAGAAGGGTCCTGGGGGCCTCTAGAAGGGTCTGGAGTCTATTAGAAGAGTCCTGGGGGGCTCTAGATGGGTCTGGGGTCATTTAGAAGGGTCCTGGGGGGCTCTAGAAGGGTCTGGGGGCTTTCAGAAGTGTCCTGGGGGGCTCTAGAAGGGTGTGGGGGTTTTAGAAGGGTCCTGGGTCATCTAGAATGGTCTGGGGGCTTTTAGAAAGGTCCTGGGAGGATCCAGATGCGTCTGGGTGGTTTTAGAAGGATCCGGGGATGGTCTAGAAGGGTCTGGGTGCTTTTAGAAGGGTCCTGGGGGGCTCTACAAATGTCTGGAGGATTTTAGAAGGATCCGGGGAGGCTCTAGAAGTGTCTGGCGGCTTTCAGAAAGGTCCTTGGGAGCTCTAGAAGGGTCTGGGTGCTTTCAGAAGGGTCCTGGGGGCCTCTAGAAGGGTCTGGGTGCTTTCAGAAAGGTCCTGGGTGGCTCTAGAAGGGTCTGGGGGCTTTTAGAAGGGTCCTGTGGGGCTCTAGAAGGGTCCGGGGGCTTTTAGAATGGTCCGTGGAGGCTCTAGAAGGGTCTGGGTGCTTTTAGAAGGGTCCTGGGGGGCTCTAGAAGGGTCTGGGGGATTTTAGAAGGATCCGGGGAGGGTCTAGAAGGCTCTGGGGGCATTTAGAAGGGTCCTTGGTGGCTCTAGAAGGGTCTGGGGACCATTAGAGGAGCCCTGGGGTCCTCTAGAAGGGTCTGGGGGATTTTAGAAGGGTCCTGAGGAGCTCTAGAAGGGTCTGGGGTCTTTTACAAGGGTCCTGGGTGAATCTAGAAGGGTCTGGGGGCTTTTAGAAGGGTCCTGCGTGTCTCTAGAAGGGTCTGGGGGCTTTTAGAAGGGCCCTGGAGGACTCTAGAAGGCTCTGGGGTCTTTGAGAAGGGTCCTCGGGAGGTCTAGAATTGTCTGGGGGCTTTTAGAAAGGTCCTGGGAGGCTCTAGAAGGGTCTGGTGGCTTTTAGAAGAGTCCTGCGTGTCTCTAGAAGGGTCTGGGGGCTTTTAGAAGGGTCCTTGGTTGCTCTAGAAGGGTGTGGGGACCACTCGAGGAGTCCTGGGTGCCTCTAGAGGGGTCTGGGGTATTTTAGAAGGGTCCTGGGGAGCTCTAGAAGGGTCTGGGAGCTTTTAGAAGGGTCCTGGGAGACTCTAGAAGGGTCTGGGGGCATTTCGAAGGGTCCTGCGGGTCTCTAGAAGGGTCTGGGGGCTTTTAGAGGGGTCCTGGGGTGCTCTAGAAGGGTCTCGGGGCTTTTAGAAGGGTCCTGGGGTGCTCTAGAAGGGTGTGAGGGCTTTTAGAATGGTCCTGGGGGCATCTAGAAGGCTCTGGGGGCTTTTAGAAGGGTCCTGGGAAACTCTAGAAGGGTCTGGGGGCATTTAGATGGGTCCTGCGGGTCTCTAGAAGGGTCTGGGAGCATTTAGAAGGGTCCTGGGGGGCTCTAGAAGGGTCTGGCATCTTTTAGAAGGGTCCTGGTGGGCTCTAGAAGGGTGTGAGGGCTTTTAGAATGGCCCTGGGGCCATCTAGAAGTCTCTGGGGGCTTTTCTAAGGGTCCTGTGGGGCTCTAGAATGGTCTGAGTGAATTTATAAGGGTCCTGGGAGGCTCTAGAAGGGTCTGGGGACTTTTAGAAGGGTCCTGGGGGGCTCTAGAAGGGTCTGGGGGCTATTAGAAGGATCCAGGGATGGTCTACAAGGGTCTGGGGTCTTTTAGAAGGGTCCTGCGGGTCTCTAGAAGGGTCTGGGGGCTTTTAGAAGGGTCCTTGGGGGCTCTAGAAGGGTCTGGGGACCATTAGAGGGGCCCTAGGGGCCTCTAGAAGGGTCTGGGGGATTTTAGAAGGGTTCTGGGGAGCTCTTGAAGGGTCTGGGGGCTTTTAGAATGGTCCTTGGGGGCTCTAGAAGGGTCTGTGTACCACTAGAGGGGCCCTGGGGACCTCTAGAAGGGTCTGGGGTATTTTAGACGGGTCCTGGGGAGCTCTAGAATGGTCTGGCGGCTTTTAGAAGGGTCCTGGTGGGCTCTAGAAGGGTGTGACTGCTTTTAGAATGGTCCTGGGTGCATCTAGAAGTCTCTGGGTGCTTTTAGAAGGGTCCTGGGGGCCTCTAGAATTGTCTGCGGCCTTTTAGAAGGGTCCGGGGAGGCTCTAGAAGGGTCTGGGTGCTTTTAGAAGGATCCGGGGAGGGTCTAGAAGGGTCTGGGGCTTTTAGAAGGGTCCTGTGGAGCTCTAGAAGGGTCTGGGGTCTTTTAGACGGGTCCTGGGGGGCTCTAGAAGGGTCTGGTTCTTTTTAGAAGAGTCCTGGGGAGCTCTAGAAGGGTCTGGGGGCTTTCAGAAGGGTCTGGAGGCTCTTAGAATGGTCCTGATGGGCTCTAGAATGGTCTGGGGGCATTCAGAACGGTCCTGGTGGCCTCTAGAAGAGACTGGATGCTTTTAGAAGAGTCCTGGGGGGCTCTAGATTGGTCTGGGGGCATTTAGAAGGGTCCTGGGGGGGCTCTAGAAGGGTCTGGGGGCTTTCAGAAGGATACGTGGAATCTCTAGAAGGCTCTGGGGGCTTTTAGAAGGGTCCTGGGGAGCTCTAGAAGGGTCTGGAGGCTTTTAGAAAAGTCCTGGGTGGCTCTAGAAGTGTGTGGGGGCTTTTAGAAGGATCCGGGGAGGGTCTAGAACGGTCTGGGTGGTTTTAGAAGGGTCCTGGGCGGTTCTAGAAGGTATGGGGGATTTTAGAAGGGTCCTGGGGGGCTCTAGAAGGGTCTGAGGGATTTTAGAAGGGTCCTGGGGAGCTCTAGAAGGGTCTGGGTGCTCCTATAGGGGCCCTGGGCTTCTCTAGAAGGGTCTGGGGGCTTTTAGAGGAGTTATGGGGGGCTCTAGAATGGTCTGGGGGCTTTTAGAAGGGTCCTGGGCGGATCTAGAAGGGTCTGGGGGCTTTCAGAAGGGTCCTGCGGGCCTCTAGAAAAGTCTGGAGTTTTTTAGAAGGTCCTGGGGTGCTCTAGAAGCGTCTGGGGGCATTTAGAAGGGTCCTGGGTGTCTCCAGAAGGGTCTGGGGGCATTTAGAAGGGTCCTGGGGTGCTCTAGAAGGGTCTGGGGGCTTTCAGAAGGGTCCTGAGGGGCTCTAGAAGGG
This sequence comes from Clamator glandarius, assembly GCA_033459285.1. Lineage (NCBI taxonomy): Eukaryota > Metazoa > Chordata > Aves > Cuculiformes > Cuculidae > Clamator > Clamator glandarius. The sequence continues at coordinate 193,669 of JAUNZM010001377.1, read as the reverse complement.
TCTGGGGGGCTATTAGAAGGGTTCTTGGGGCCTCTAGAAGGGTCTGGGGTCTTTTAGAAGGGTCCTGGGAGGATCCAGATGGGTCTGGGTACTTTTAGAAGGATCCGGGGAGGTTCTAGAAGGGTCTGGGGGAATTAGAAGGGTCCTGGGAGGCTCTACAAATGTCTGGAGGGTTTTAGAATGGTCCTGGGGGCATCTAGAAGCGTCTATGGGCTTTTAGAATGATCCGGGGAGGGTCTAGAAGGGTCTGGCGGCTTTTAGAAGGGTCCTGGGGTCCTCTAGAAGGGTCTGGGGGCATTTAGAATGATACGGGGAGGATCTAGAAGGGTCTGGGGGCTTTTAGAAGGGTCCTGGGGGCTCTAGAAGGGTCTGGAGTCTTTGAGAATGGTCCTGGGGGGCTCTAGAAGGGTCTGGGGGCTTTTAGAAAGATCCGGGGAGGGTCTAGAAGGGTCTGGGAGGTTTTAGAAGGGTCCTTAGGTTCTCTAGAAGGGTCTGGGGGCATTTAGAAGAGTCCTGGGGGGCTCTAGAATCGTCTGGGCTCTTTTAGAAGGGTCCTGGGGTGTTCTAGAAGGGTCTGGGGGATTTTAGAAGGGTCCTGCGGTCCTCTAGAATAGTCTGGATGCTTTTAGAAGGGTCCTGGGGGGCTCTACAAGGGTCTGGGGGCATTTAGAAGGGTCCTGGGGGGCTCTAGAAGGGTCTGGGGGATTTTAGAAGGGTCCTGGGGGCCTCTAGAAGGGTCTGGGGGCTTTTAGAACGGTCCTAGGTGGCTATAGAAGGGTCTGGGGGCTTTTAGAAGGGTCCTTGGGGGCTCTAGAAGGGTCTCGGGACCATTAGAGGGGCACTGGGAGCCTCTAGAATGGTCTGGGTGATTTTAGAAGGGTCCTCGGGAGGTCTAGAATTGTCTGGGGGCTTTTAGAAAGGTCCTGGGAGGCTCTAGAAGGGTCTGGGGGCTTTTAGAAGAGTCCTGCGTGTCTCTAGAAGGGCCTGGGGGCTTTTAGAAGGGTCCTTGGGGGCTCTAGAAGGGTGTGGGGACCACTAGAGGAGCCCTGGGTGCCTCTAGAGGGGTCTGGGGTATTTTAGAAGGGTCCTGGGGAGCTCTAGAAGGGTCTGGGGGCTTTTAGAAGGGTCCTGGGAGACTCTAGAAGGGTCTGGGGGCATTTAGAAGGGTCCTGCGGGTCTCTAGAAGGGTCTGGGGGCTTTTAGAAGGGTCCTGGGGGGCTCTAGAAGGGTCTGGGGGCTTTTAGAAGGGTCCTGGGGTGCTCTAGAAGGGTGTGAGTGCTTTTAGAATGGTCCTGGGGGGCTCTAGAAGGGTGTGAGGTCTTTTAGAAGGGTCCTGGGGGCATCTCGAAGACTCTGATGGCTTTTAGAAGGGTCCTGGGGGCCTCTAGAAGTGTCTGAGGGATTTTAAAAGGGTCCTGGGAGGCTCTAGAAGGGTCTGGTTGCTTTTAGAAGGATTCGGGGAGGGTCTAGAAGGGTCTGGGGGCTTTTAGAAGGGTCCTGTGGGGCTCTAGAAGGGTCTGGGTGCTTTTAGAAGGGTCCTGGGGGCCTCTAGAAGGGTCTGGGGGCTTTTAGAAGGGTCCTGAGGGCGCTAGAAATGTCTGGGTGCTTTTAGAAGGGTCCTGGGTGTCTCTAGAAGGGTCTGGGGGCTTTTAGAAGGGTCCTGGGGGCCTCTAGAAGGGTCTGGAGGCTTTTAGAAGAGTTCTGGGGGGCTCTAGAAGGGTCTGGGGGCATTCAGAAGGGTCCTGGGGGCCTCTAGAAGGGTCTGGAGTCTATTAGAAGAGTCCTGGGGGGCTCTAGATGGGTCTGGGGTCATTTAGAAGGGTCCTGGGGGTCTCTAGAAGAGTCTGGGGGCTTTCAGAAGTGTCCTGGGGGGGTTCTAGAAGGGTCTGGGGGCTTTTAGAAGGGTCCTGGGTCATCTAGAATGGTCTGGGGGCTTTTAGAAAGGTCCTGGGAGGATCCAGATGGGTCTGGGTGGTTTTAGAAGGATCCGGGGATGGTCTAGAAGGGTCTGGGTGCTTTTAGAAGGGTCCTGGGGGGCTCTACAAATGTCTGGAGGATTTTAGAAGGATCCGGGGAGGCTCTAGAAGTGTCTGGCGGCTTTTAGAAAGGTCCTTGGGAGCTCTAGAAGGGTCTGGGTGCTTTCAGAAGGGTCCTGGGGGCCTCTAGAAGGGTCTGGGTGCTTTCAGAAAGGTCCTGGGTGGCTCTAGAAGGGTCTGGGGGCTTTTAGAAGGGTCCTGTGGGGCTGTAGAAGGGTCTGGGGGCTTTTAGATGGGTCCTGGGGGGCTCTAGAAGGGTCCGGGGGCTTTTAGAATGGTCCGTGGAGGCTCTAGAAGGGTCTGGGTGCTTTTAGAAGGGTCCTGGGGGGCTCTAGAAGGGTCTGGGGGATTTTAGAAGGATCCGGGGAGGGTCTAGAAGGCTCTGGGGGCATTTAGAAGGGTCCTTGGTGGCTCTAGAAGGGTCTGGGGACCATTAGAGGAGCCCTGGGGTCCTCTAGAAGGGTCTTTGGGATTTTAGAAGGGTCCTGAGGAGCTCTAGAATGGTCTGGGGGCTTTTACAAGGGTCCTGGGGGAATCTAGAAGGGTCTGGGGGCTTTTAGAAGGGTCCTGCGTGTCTCTAGAAGGGTCTGGGGGCTTTTAGAAGGGCCCTGGAGGACTCTAGAAGGCTCTGGGGTCTTTGAGAAGGGTCCTCGGGAGGTCTAGAATTGTCTGGGGGCTTTTAGAAAGGTCCTGGGAGGCTCTAGAAGGGTCTGGGGGCTTTTAGAAGTGTCCTGCGTGTCTCTAGAAGGGTCTGGGGGCTTTTAGAAGGGTCCTTGGGGGCTCTAGAAGGGTGTGGGGACCACTAGAGGAGCCCTGGGGGCCTCTAGAGGGGTCTGGGGTATTTTAGAAGGGTCCTGGGGAGCTCTAGAAGGGTCTGGGGGCTTTTAGAAGGGTCCTGGGAGACTCTAGAAGGGTCTGGGGGCACTTAGAAGGGTCTTGCGGGTCTCTAGATGGGTCTGGGGGCTTTTAGAATGGTCCTGGGGGGCTCTAGAAGGGTCTGGGGGCTTTTAGAAGGGTCCTGGGGTGCTCTAGAAGGGTGTGAGGGCTTTTAGAATGGTCCTGGGGGCATCTAGAAGGCTCTGGGGGCTTTTAGAAGTGTCCTGTGGGCCTGTAGAAGTGTCTGAGGGATTTTAGAAGGGTCCTGGGAGGTTCTGGAATGGTCTGGTTGCTTTTAGAAGGATTCGGGGAGGGTCTAGAAGAGTCTGGGGGCATTTAGAAGGGTCCTGTGGGGCTCTAGAAGGGTCTGGGTGCTTTTAGAAGGGTCCTGGGGGGCTCTAGAAGGGTCTGGGTGCTTTTAGAAGGGTCCTGGGGAGCTCTAGAAGGGTCTGGGGTCTTTTAGAAGGGTCCTGGGTGGCGCTAAAAGTGTGTGGGTGCATTTAGAAGGGTCCTGGGGAGCTCTAGAAGGGTCTGGAGGCTTTTAGAAGAGTTCTGGGGGGCTCTAGAAGGGTCTGGGGGCCTCTAGAAGGGTCTGGATGCTTTTAGAAGAGTCCTGGGGGGGTCTAGATGGGTCTGGGGACATTTAGAATGGTCCTGGGGGGCTCTAGAAGGGTCTGGGGGAGTTTAGAAGGGTCCTGGGAGACTCTAGAAGGGTCTGAGTGCTTTTAGAAGGGTCCTTCGGGTCTCTAGAAGGGTCTGGGTTCTTTTAGAATGGTCCTGGGGGGCTCTAGAAGGGTGTGAGGTCTTTTAGAAGGGTCCTGGGGGCATCTCGAAGACTCTGATGGCTTTTAGAAGGGTCCTGGGGGCCTCTAGAAGTGTCTGAGGGATTTTAAAACGGTCCTGGGAGGCTCTAGAAGGGTCTGGTTGCTTTTAGAAGGATTCGGGGAGGGTCTAGAAGAGTCTGGGGGCATTCAGAAGGGTCCTGGGGGCCTCTAGAAGGGTCTGGATGCTTTTAGAAGAGTCCTGGGGGGGTCTAGATGGGTCTGGAGACATTTAGAATGGTCCTGGGGGGCTCTAGAAGGGTCTGGGGGAGTTTAGATAGGTCTTGGGGAGCTCTAGAAGGGTCTGGGTGCTTTTAGAAGGGTCCTGGGAGACTCTAGAAGGGTCTGAGTGCTTTTAGAAGGGTCCTTCGGGTCTCTAGAAGGGTCTGGGTTCTTTTAGAATGGTCCTGGGGGGCTCTAGAAGGGTGTGAGGTCTTTTAGAAGGGTCCTGGGGGCATCTCGAAGACTCTGATGGCTTTTAGAAGGGTCCTGGGGGCCTCTAGAAGTGTCTGAGGGATTTTAAAAGGGTCCTGGGAGGCTCTAGAAGGGTCTGGTTGCTTTTAGAAGGATTCGGGGAGGGTCTAGAAGGGTCTGGGGGCTTTTAGAAGGGTCCTGTGGGGCTCTAGAAGGGTCTGGGTGCTTTTAGAAGGGTCCTGGGGGCCTCTAGAAGGGTCTGGGGGCTTTTAGAAGGGTCCTGAGGGCGATAGAAATGTCTGGGTGCTTTTAGAAGGGTCCTGGGTGTCTCTAGAAGGGTCTGGGGGCTTTTAGAAGGGTCCTGGGGGCCTCTAGAAGGGTCTGGAGGCTTTTAGAAGAGTTCTGGGGGGCTCTAGAAGGGTCTGGGGGCATTCAGAAGGGTCCTGGGGGCCTCTAGAAGGGTCTGGAGTCTATTAGAAGAGTCCTGGGGGGCTCTAGATGGGTCTGGGGTCATTTAGAAGGGTCCTGGGGGGCTCTAGAAGGGTCTGGGGGCTTTCAGAAGTGTCCTGGGGGGCTCTAGAAGGGTCTGGGGGCTTTTAGAAGGGTCCTGGGTCATCTAGAATGGTCTGGGGGCTTTTAGAAAGGTCCTGGGAGGATCCAGATGGGTCTGGGTGGTTTTAGAAGGATCCGGGGAGGCTCTAGAAGTGTCTGGCGGCTTTTAGAAAGGTCCTTGGGAGCTCTAGAAGGGTCTGGGTGCTTTCAGCAAGGTCCTGGGGGCCTCTAGAAGGGTCTGGGTGCTTTCAGAAAGGTCCTGGGTGGCTCTAGAAGGGTCTGGGGGCTTTTAGAAGGGTCCTGTGGGGCTGTAGAAGGGTCTGGGGGCTTTTAGATGGGTCCTGGGGGGCTCTAGAAGGGTCCGGGGCTTTTAGAATGGTCCGTGGAGGCTCTAGAAGGGTCTGGGTGCTTTTAGAAGGGTCCTGGGGGGCTCTAGAAGGGTCTGGGGGCTATTAGAAGGATCCGGGGAGGGTCTAGAAGGCTCTGGGGGCATTTAGAAGGGTCCTTGGTGGCTCTAGAATGGTCTGGGGACCATTAGAGGAGCCCTGGGGTCCTCTAGAAGGGTCTGGGGGATTTTAGAAGGGTCCTGAGGAGCTCTAGAAGGGTCTGGGGGCTTTTACAAGGGTCCTGGGGGAATCTAGAAGGGTCTGGGGGCTTTTAGAAGGGTCCTGCGTGTCTCTAGAAGGGTCTGGGGGCTTTTAGAAGGGCCCTGGAGGACTCTAGAAGGCTCTGGGGTCTTTGAGAAGGGTCCTCGGGAGGTCTAAAATTGTCTGGGGGCTTTTAGAAAGGTCCTGGGAGGCTCTAGAAGGGTCTGGGGGCTTTTAGAAGTGTCCTGCGTGTCTCTAGAAGGGTCTGGGGGCTTTTAGAAGGGTCCTTGGGGGCTCTAGAAGGGTGTGGGGACCACTAGAGGAGCCCTGGGGGCCTCTAGAGGGGTCTGGGGTATTTTAGAAGGGTCCTGGGGAGCTCTAGAAGGGTCTGGGAGCTTTTAGAAGGGTCCTGGGAGACTCTAGAAGGGTCTGGGGGCACTTAGAAGGGTCTTGCGTGTCTCTAGAAGGGTCTGGGGGCTTTTAGAATGGTCCTGGGGGGCTCTAGAAGGGTCTGGGGGCTTTTAGAAGGGTCCTGGGGTGCTCTAGAAGGGTGTGAGGGCTTTTAGAATGGTCCTGGGGGCATCTAGAAGGCTCTGGGGGCTTTTAGAAGTGTCCTGTGGGCCTCTAGAAGTGTCTGAGGGATTTTAGAAGGGTCCTGGGAGGCTCTGGAATGGTCTGGGTGCTTTTAGAAGGATTCGGGGAGGGTCTAGAAGAGTCTGGGGGCATTTAGAAGGGTCCTGTGGGGCTCTAGAAGGGTCTGGGTGCTTTTAGAAGGGTCCTGGGGGGCTCTAGAAGGGTCTGGGTGCTTTTAGAAGGGTCCTGGGGAGCTCTAGAAGGGTCTGGGGTCTTTTAGAAGGGTCCTGGGTGGCGCTAAAAGTGTCTGGGTGCATTTAGAAGGGTCCTGGGGAGCTCTAGAAGGGTCTGGGATCTTTCAGAAGGGTCCTGGGGGCCTCTAGAAGGGTCTGGAGGCTTTTAGAAGAGTTCTGGGGGGCTCTAGAAGGGTCTGGGGGCATTCAGAAGGGTCCTGGGGGCCTCTAGAAGGGTCTGGATGCTTTTAGAAGGGTCCTGGGGGGCTCTAGAAGGGTCTGGGGGAGTTTAGATAGGTCCTGGGGAGCTCTAGAAGGGTCTGGGTGCTTTTAGAAGGGTCCTGGGAGACTCTAGAAGGGTCTGAGTGCTTTTAGAAGGGTCCTTCGGGTCTCTAGAAGGGTCTGGGTTCTTTTAGAAGGGTCCTGTGGGGCTCTAGAAGGGTGTGAGGTCTTTTAGAAGGGTCCTGGGGGCATCTCGAAGACTCTGATGGCTTTTAGAAGGGTCCTGGGGGCCTCTAGAAGTGTCTGAGGGATTTTAAAACGGTCCTGGGAGGCTCTAGAAGGGTCTGGTTGCTTTTAGAAGGATTCGGGGAGGGTCTAGAAGGGTCTGGGGGCTTTTAGAAGGGTCCTGTGGTGCTCTAGAAGGGTCTGGGTGCTTTTAGAAGGGTCCTGTGGGGCTCAAGATGGGTCTGGGGTCATTTAGAAGGGTCCTGGGGAGCTCTAGAAGGGTCTTGGGGCTTTTAGAAGGGTCCTGGGGAGCTCTAGAAGGGTCTGGGGGCTTTTAGAAGGGTCCTGCCGGTCTCTAGAAGCGTCTGGGGGCTTTTAGAAGGGTCCTGGGCGGTTCTAGAAGGGTCTGGCGGCTTTTAGAAGGGTCCTGGTGGGCTCTAGAAGGGTGTGAGGGCTTTTAGAATGGTCCTGGGTGCATCTAGAAGTCTCTGGGTGCTTTTAGAAGGGTCCTGGTTGCCTCTAGAATTGTCTGCGGCCTTTTAGAAGGGTCCGGGGAGGCTCTAGAAGGGTCTGGGTGCTTTTAGAAGGATCCGGGGATGGTCTAGAAGGGTCTGGGTCTTTTAGAAGGGTCCTGTGGAGCTCTAGAAGGGTCTGGGGTCTTTTAGACGGGTCCTGGGGGGCTCTAGAAGGGTCTGGGGCTTTCTAGAAGAGTCCTGGGGAGCTCTAGAAGGGTCTGGGGCTTTCAGAAGGGTCCTGGGGGTCGCTAGAAGTGTTTGGGTGTATTTCGAAGGGTCCTGGGGAGCTCTAGAAGGGTCTGGGGGCTTTCAGAAGGGTCCTGGGGGCATGTAGAAGGGTCTGGTAGCTTTTAGAATGGTCCTGATGGGATCTAGAATGGTCTGGGGGCATTCAGAACGGTCCTGGTGGCCTCTAAAAGGGACTGGATGCTTTTAGAAGAGTCCTGGGGGGCTCTAGATTGGTCTGGGGGCATTTAAAAAGGTCATGTGGGGCTCTAGAATGGTCTGGAGGCTTTTAGAAGGATACGTGGAATCTCTAGAAGGGTCTGGGGGCTTTTAGAAGGGTCCTGGGGGGCTCTAGAAGGGTCTGGAGGCTTTTAGAAGGGTCCTGGGTGGCTCTAGAAGGGTGTGGGGGCTTTTAGAATGATCCGGGGAGGGTCTAGAACGGTCTGGGTGGTTTTAGAAGGGTCCTGGGCGGTTCTAGAAGGGTCTGGGGGATTTTAGAAGGGTCCTGGGGGGCTCTAGAAGGGTCTGAGGGATTTTAGAAGGGTCCTGGGGAGCTCTAGAAGGGTCTGGGTGCTTTTATAGGGGCCCTGGGCTTCTCTAGAAGGGTCTGGGGGCTTTTAGAGGAGTTATGGGGGGCTGTAGAATGGTCTGGGGGCTTTTAGAAGGGTCCTGGGCGGATCTAGAAGGGTCTGGGGGCTTTCAGAAGGGTCCTGCGTGCCTCTAGAAAAGTCTGGAGGCTTTTATAAGGTCCTGGGGGGCTCTAGAAGGGTCTGGGTGCATTTAGAAGGGTCCTGGGGGTCTCTAGAAGGGTCTGGGGGATTTTAGAAGGATCCTGGGGGCCTCTAGAAAGGTCTGGTGGCATTTAGAAGGGTCCTGGGGTGCTCTAGAAGGGTCTAGGGGCTTTCAGAAGGGTCCTGAGGGGCTCTAGAAGGGTCTGGGGGGCTATTAGAAGGGTTCTTGGTGCCTCTAGAAGGGTCTGGGGTCTTTTAGAAGGGTCCTGGGATTATCCAGATGGGTCTGGGTACATTTAGAAGGATCCGGGGAGGTTCTAGAAGGGTCTGGGGGAATTAGAAGGGTCCTGGGAGGCTCTACAAATGTCTGGAGGGTTTTAGAATGGTCCTGGGGGCATCTAGAAGCGTCTATGGGCTTTTAGAAGGATCCGGGGAGGGTCTAGAAGGGTCTGGGGGCTTTTAGAAGGGTCCTGGGGGCTCTAGAAGGGTCTGGAGTCTTTGAGAATGGTCCTGGGGGGCTCTAGAAGGGTCTGGGGGCTTTTAGAAAGATCCGGGGAGGGTCTAGAAGGGTCTGGGAGGTTTTAGAAGGGTCCTGGGGTTCTCTAGAAGGGTCTGGGTGCTTTTACACGGGCCCTGGGCTCTCTAGAAATGTCTGGGGGCATTTAGAAGAGTCCTGGGGGGCTCTAGAATCGTCTGGGGTCTTTTAGAAGGGTCCTGGGGTGTTCTAGAAGGGTCTGGGGGATTTTAGAAGGGTCCTGCGGTCCTCTAGAATAGTCTGGATGCTTTTAGAAGGGTCCTGGGGGGCTCTACAAGGGTCTGGGGGCATTTAGAAGGGTCCTGGGGGGCTCTAGAAGGGTCTGGGGGATTTTAGAAGGGTCCTGGGGGCCTCTAGAAGGGTCTGGGTGCTTTTAGAATGGTCCTAGGTGGCTATAGAAGAGTCTGGGGGCTTTTAGAAGGGTCCTTGGGGGCTCTAGAAGGGTCTCGGGACCATTAGAGGGGCACTGGGAGCCTCTAGAATGGTCTGGGTGATTTTAGAAGGGTCCTCGGGAGGTCTAGAATTGTCTGGGGGCTTTTAGAAAGGTCCTGGGAGGCTCTAGAAGGGTCTGGGGGCTTTTAGAAGAGTCCTGCGTGTCTCTAGAAGGGTCTGGGGGCTTTTAGAAGGGTCCTTGGGGGCTCTAGAAGGGTGTGGGGACCACTAGAGGAGCCCTGGGTGCCTCTAGAGGGGTCTGGGGTATTTTAGAAGGGTCCTGGGGAGCTCTAGAAGGGTCTGGGGCCTTTTAGAAGGGTCCTGGGAGACTCTAGAAGGGTCTGGGGGCATTTAGAAGGGTCCTGCGGGTCTCTAGAAGGGTCTGGGGGCTTTTAGAATGGTCCTGGGGGGCTCTAGAAGGGTCTGGGGGCTTTTAGAATGGTCCTGGGGTGCTCTAGAAGGGTGTGAGGGCTTTTAGAATGGTCCTGGGGGCATCTAGAAGGCTCTGGGGGCTTTTAGAAGTGTCCTGTGGGCCTCTAGAAGTGTCTGAGTGATTTTAGAAGGGTCCTGGGAGGCTCTGGAATGGTCTGGGTGCTTTTAGAAGGATTCGGGGAGGGTCTAGAAGAGTCTGGGGGCATTTAGAAGGGTCCTGTGGGGCTCTAGAAGGGTCTGGGTGCTTTTAGAAGGGTTCTGGGGGGCTCTAGAAGGGTCTGGGTGCTTTTAGAAGGGTCCTGGGTGGCGCTAAATGTGTCTGGGTGCATTTAGAAGGGTCCTGGGTAGCTCTAGAAGGGTCTGGGTGCTTTCAGAAGGGTCCTGGGGGCCTCTAGAAGGGTCTGGAGGCTTTTAGAAGAGTTCTGGGGGGCTCTAGAAGGGTCTGGGGGCATTCAGAAGGGTCCTGGGGGCCTCTAGAAGGGTCTGGATGCTTTTAGAAGAGTCCTGGGGGGGTCTAGATGGGTCTGGGGACATTTAGAATGGTCCTGGGGGGCTCTAGAAGGGTCTGGGGGAGTTTAGATAGGTCCTGGGGAGCTCTAGAAGGGTCTGGGTGCTTTTAGAAGGGTCCTGGGAGACTCTAGAAGGGTCTGAGTGCTTTTAGAAGGGTCCTTCGGGTCTCTAGAAGGGTCTGGGTTCTTTTAGAATGGTCCTGGGGGGCTCTAGAAGGGTGTGAGGTCTTTTAGAAGGGCCCTGGGGGCATCTCGAAGACTCTGATGGCTTTTAGAAGGGTCCTGGGGGCCTCTAGAAGTGTCTGAGGGATTTTAAACGGGTCCTTGGAGGCTCTAGAAGGGTCTGGTTGCTTTTAGAAGGATTCGGGGAGGGTCTATAAGGGTCTGGGGGCTTTTAGAAGGGTCCTGTGGGGCTCTAGAAGGGTCTGGGTGCTTTTAGAAGGGTCCTGGGGGCCTCTAGAAGTGTCTGGGGTCTTTTAGAAGGGTCCTGGGGAGCTCTAGAAGGGTCTTGGGGCTTTTAGAATGGTCCTGAGGGCGCTAGAAGTCTCTGGGTGCTTTTAGAAGGGTCCTGGGTGTCTCTAGAAGGGTCTGGGGGCTTTTAGAAGGGTCCTGGGGGCCTCTAGAAGGGTCTGGAGTCTTTATAGAAGGGTCCTTCGGGCCTCTAGAAGGGTCTGGAGTCTATTAGAAGAGTCCTGGGGGGCTCTAGATGGGTCTGGGGTCATTTAGAAGGGTCCTGGGGGTCTCTAGAAGGGTCTGGGGGCTTTCAGAAGTGTCCGGGGGGGCTCTAGAAGGGTCTGGGGGCTTTTAGAAGGGTCCTGGGTCATCTACAATGGTCTGGGGGCTATTAGAAAGGTCCTGGGAGGATCCAGATGGGTCTGGGTGGTTTTAGAAGGATTCGGGGATGGTCTAGAAGGGTCTGGGTGCTTTTAGAAGTGTCCTGGGGGGCTCTACAAATGTCTGGAGGATTTTAGAAGGATCCGGGGAGGCTCTAGAAGTGTCTGGCGGCTTTTAGAAGGGTCCTTGGGAGCTCTAGAAGGGTCTGGGTGCTTTCAGAAGGGTCCTGGGGGCCTCTAGAAGGGTCTGGGTGCTTTCAGAAAGGTCCTGGGTGGCTCTAGAAGGGTCTGAGGGCTTTTAGAAGGGTCCTGTGGGGCTGTAGAAGGGTCTGGGGGCTTTTAGATGGGTCCTGGGGGGCTCTAGAAGGGTCCGGGGGCTTTTAGAATGGTCCGTGGAGGCTCTAGAAGGGTCTGGGTGCTTTTAGAAGGGTCCTGGGCTGCTCTAGAAGGGTCTGGGGGCTATTAGAAGGATCCGCGGAGGGTCTAGAAGGCTCTGGGGGCATTTAGAAGGGTCCTTGGTGGCTCTAGAAGGGTCTGGGGACCATTAGAGGAGCCCTGGTGTCCTCTAGAAGGGTCTGGGGGATTTTAGAAGGGTCCTGAGGAGCTCTAGAAGGGTCTGGGGGCTTTTACAAGGGTCCTGGGGGAATCTAGAAGGGTCTGGGGGCTTTTAGAAGGGTCCTGCGTGTCTCTAGAAGGGTCTGGGGGCTTTTAGAAGGGTCCTTGGTTGCTCTAGAAGGGTGTGGGGACCACTAGAGGAGCTCTGGGGGCCTCTAGAGGGGTCTGGGGTATTTTAGAAGGGTCCTGGGGAGCTCTAGAAGGGTCTGGGGTCTTTTAGAAGGGTCCTGGGAGACTCTAGAAGGGTCTGGGGAAATTTAGAAGGGTCCTGCGGGTCTCTAGAAGGGTCTGGGGGCTTTTAGAAGGGTCCTGGGGGGCTCTAGAAGGGTCTGGGGGCTTTTAGAATGGTCCTGGGGTGCTCTAGAAGGGTGTGAGGTCTTTTAGAATGGTCCTGGGGGCATCTAGAAGGCTCTGGGGTCTTTTAGAAGTGTCCTGTGGGCATCTAGAAGTGTCTGAGGGATTTTAGAAGGGTCCTGGGAGGCTCTGGAATGGTCTGGGTGCTTTTAGAAGGATTCGGGGAGGGTCTAGAAGAGTCTGGGGGCATTTAGAAGGGTCCTGTGGGGCTCTAGAAGGGTCTGGGTGCTTTTAGAAGGGTCCTGGGGGGCTCTAGAAGGGTCTGGGTGCTTTTAGAAGGGTCCTGGGGAGCTCTAGAAGGGTCTGGGGTCTTTTAGAAGGGTCCTGGGTGGCGCTAAAAGTGTCTGGGTGCATTTAGAAGGGTCCTGGGGAGCTCTAGAAGGGTCTGGGGGCTTTCAGAAGGGTCCTGGTTGCCTCTAGAAGGGTCTGGAGGCTTTTAGAAGAGTTCTGGGGGGCTCTAGAAGGGTCTGGGGGCATTCAGAAGGGTCCTGGGTGCCTCTAGAAGGGTCTGGATGCTTTTAGAAGAGTCCTGGGGGGCTCTAGATGGGTCTGGGGACGTTTAGAATGGTCCTGGGGGGCTCTAGAAGGGTCTGGGGGAGTTTAGATAGGTCCTGGGGAGCTCTAGAAGGGTCTGGGTGCTTTTAGAAGGGTCCTGGGAGACTCTAGAAGGGTCTGAGTGCTATTAGAAGGGTCCTTCGGGTCTCTAGAAGGGTCTGGGTTCTTTTAGAATGGTCCTGGGGGGCTCTAGAAGGGTGTGAGTTCTTTTAGAAGGGTCCTGGGGGCATCTCGAAGACTCTGATGGCTTTTAGAAGGGTCCTGGGGGCTTCTAGAAGTGTCTGAGGGATTTTAAAAGGGTCCTGGGAGGCTCTAGAAGGGTCTGGTTGCTTTTAGAAGGATTCGGGGAGGGTCTATAAGGGTCTGGGGGCTTTTAGAAAGGTCCTGTGGGGCTCTAGAAGGGGCTGGGTGCTTTTAGAAGGGTCCTGGGGGCCTCTAGAAGGGTCTGGGGGCTTTTAGAAGGGTCCTGGGGAGCTCTAGAATGGTCTTGGGTCTTTTAGAAGGGTCCTGAGGGCGCTAGAAGTGTCTGGGTGCTTTTAGAAGGGTCCTGGGTGTCTCTAGAAGGGTCTGGGGGCTTTTAGAAGGGTCCTGGGGGCCTCTAGAAGGGTCTGGAGTCTATTAGAAGAGTCCTGGGAGGCTCTAGATGGGTCTGGGGTCATTTAGAAGGGTCCTGGGGGGCTCTAGAAGGGTCTGGGGGCTTTCAGAAGTGTCCTGGGGTCTCTAGAAGGGTCTGGGGGCTTTTAGAAGGGTCCTGGGTCATCTACAATGGTCTGGGGACTTTTAGAAATGTCCTGGGAGGATCCAGATGGGTCTGGGTGGTTTTAGAAGGATCCGGGGATGGTCTAGAAGGGTCTGGGTGCTTTTAGAAGGGTCCTGGGGGGCTCTACAAATGTCTGGAGGATTTTAGAAGGATCCGGGGAGCCTCTAGAAGTGTCTGGCGGCTTTTAGAAGGGTCCTTGGGAGCTCTAGAAGGGTCTGGGTGCTTTCAGAAGGGTCCTGGGGGCCTCTAGAAGGGACTGGGTGCTTTCAGAAAGGTCCTGGGTGGCTCTAGAAGGGTCTGGGGGCTTTTAGAAGGGTCCTGTGGGGCTGTAGAAGGGTCTGGGGGCTTTTAGATGGGTCCTGGGGGGCTCTAGAAGGGTCCGGGGGCTTTTAGAATGGTCCGTGGAGGCTCTAGAAGGGTCTGGGTGCTTTTAGAAGGGTCCTGGGGGGCTCTAGAAGGGTCTGGGGGCTATTAGATAGATCCGGGGAGGGTCTAGAAGGCTCTGGGGGCATTTAGAAGGGTCCTTGGTGGCTCTAGAAGGGTCTGGGGACCATTAGAGGAGCCCTGGGGTCCTCTAGAAGGGTCTGGGGGATTTTAGAAGGGTCCTGAGGAGCTCTAGAAGGGTCTGGGGCCTTTTACAAGGGTCCTGGGGGAATCTAGAAGGGTCTGGGGGCTTTTAGAAGGGTCCTGCGTGTCTCTAGAAGGGTCTGGGGGCTTTTAGAAGGGCCCTGGAGGACTCTAGAAGGCTCTGGGGTCTTTGAGAAGGGTCCTAGGGGGCTCTAGAAGGGTCTGGGTGTTTTTAAAAGGGTCCTGGGTTGCTCTAGAAGGGTCTGGGAGCTTTTAGAAAGGTCCTGGGAGACGCTAGAAGGGTCTGTGGGCTTTTAGAAGGGTACTGTAGGGTCTCTAGAGGGGTCTGGGGGCTTTTAGAAGGGTCGTGCGAGGGTCTAGAAGGGTCTGGGGGCTTTTAGAATGGTCCTGGGGGGCTCTAGAAGGGTCTGGGGGCTTTTTGAAGGGTCTAGGGGGCCTCTAGAAAGCTCTGGGGGCATTTAGATGGGTCCTGGGGGCCTCTAGAAGGGTCTAGGTGCTTTTAGAAGGGTCCTGGGTGTCTCTAGAAGGGTCTGGGGACTTTTAGAATGGTCCTGTGGGGCAGTAGAAGGGTCTGGGGGCTTTAGATGGGTCCTGGGGGGCTCTGGAAGGGTCCGGGGGCTTTCAGAAGGGTCCGTGGAGGCTCTAGAAGGGTCTGGGGGCTTTTAGAAGGGTCCTGGGGGGCTCTAGAAGGGTCTGGGGGCTATTAGAAGGATCCTGGGAGGGTCTAGAAGGGTCTGGGAGCTTTTAGAAGGGTCCTTGGGGGCTATAGAAGGGTCTGGGGACCATTAGAGGGGCACTGGGTTCCTCTAGAAGGGTCTGGGAGATTTTAGAAGGGTCCTGGGGAGCTCTAGAATTGTCTGGGGGCTTTTAGAATGGTCCTGGAAGGCTCTAGAATGGTCTGGGGTCTTTTAGAATGGTCCTGCGTGTCTCTAGAAGGGTCTGGAGGCTTTTAGAACGGTCCTTGGGGGCTCTAGAATGGTCTGGGGACCATTAGAGGAGCCCTGGGGGCCTCTAGAAGGGTCTCGGGGAGTTTAGAAGGGTCCTGGGCAGCTCTAGAAGGGTCTGGGGGCTTTTTGAAGGGTCCTGGTAGACTCTAGAAGGGTGTGGGGGCATTTAAAAGGGTCCTGCGGGTCTCTAGAAGGGTCTGGGGGCTTTTAGAAGGGTCCTGGGTGTCTCTAGAAGGGTCTGGGGCCTTATAGAAGGGTCCTGGGTGGCTCTAGAAGGGTGTGAGGGCTTTTAGAAGGGTCCTGGGGGCAGCTAGAAGGCTCTGGGGCCTTATAGAAGGGTCCTGGGGTCCTCTAGAAGTGTCTGCGGCCTTTTAGAAGGGTCCTGGGAGGTTCTAGAATGGTCTGGGCGCTTTTAGAAGGATTCGGGGTGGGTCTAGAATGGTCTGGGGGCTGTTAGAAGTGTCCTGGGGGGCTCTAGAAGGGTCTGGGTGCTTTTAGAAGGGTCCTGGGGGGTCTAGAAGTGTCTGGGGACTTTTAGAAGGGTCCTGGGGAGCGCTAGAAGGGTCTGGGGGCTTTTAGAAGGGTCCTGGGTGGAGCTAGAAGTGTCTGGGTGCATTTAGAAGGGTCCTGGGTTGCTCTAGAAGGGTCTGGGCGCTTTCAGAAGGGTCCTGAGGGCCTCTTGAATGGTCTGGGGTCCATTAGAAGAGTCCTGGGGGGCTCTAGAAGGGTCTGGGGGCATTCAGAAGGGTCCTGGGGGCCTCTAGAAGGGACTGGATGCTTTTAGAAGAGTCCTGGGGTGCTCTAGATGGGTCTGGGGGCATTTAGAAGCGTCCTGGGGGGCTCTGGAAGGGTCTGGGTGAGTTTAGAATGTCCTGGGGAGCTCTAGAAAGGTCTGGGTGCTTTTAGAAGGGTCCTGATAGACTCTAGAAGGGTCTGAGTGCTATTAGAAGGGTCCTTCGGGTCTCTAGAAGGGTCTGGGGGCTTTTAGATAGTATCTGGGGGGCTCTAGAAGGGTGTGAGGTCTTTTAGAATTGTCCTGGTGGCATCTTGAAGGCTCTGGGGTATTTTAGAAGGGTCCTGGGGGCCTCTAGAAGTGTCTGAGGGATTTTAAAAGGGTCCTGGGAGGCTCTAGAAGGGTCTGGTTGCTTTTAGAAGTGTCCGTGGAGGCTCTAGAAGGATCTGGGGCCTTTTAGAAGGGTCCTGGGGGGCTCTAGAAGGGTCTGGGTGCTATTAGAATGATCCGGGGAGGGTCTAGAAGGCTCTGGGGGCTTTTAGAAGGGTCCTTGGGGGCTCTAGAAGGGTCTGGGGACCATTAGAGGAGTCCTGGCGGCCTCTAGAAGGGTCTGGGGGATTTTAGATGGGTCCTGGGGAGCTCTAGAAGGGTCTGGAGTCTTTTAGAAGGGTCCTGGGGGAATATAGAAAGGTCTGGGGGCTTTTAGAAGGGTCCTGCGGGTCTCTAGAAGGGTCTGGGTGCTTTTAGAAGGGTCCTGGAGGAATCTAGAAGGGTCTGGGGTCTTTGAGAAGGGTCCTAGGGGGCTCTAGAAGGGTCTGGGTGCTTTTAGAAGTGTCCTGGGGGGCTCTAGAAGGGTCTGGGTGCTTTTAGAAGGGTCCTGGGAGACTCTGGAAGGGTCTGAGGGCTTCTAGAAGGGTCCTGTAGGGTCTATAGAAGGGTATGGGTGCTTTTAGAAGGGTCCTGTGGGGCTCTAGAAGGGTCTGGGGGCATTTAGAAAGGTCCTGGTGGGCTCTAGAAGGGTCTGGGTGCTTTTAGAAGGGTCCTGGGAGGATCTAGAAGGGTCTGGTTGCTTTTAGAATGGCCCTGGGAGGCTCTAGAAGGGTCTGGGGGCTTTTTGAAGGGTCCAGGGGGCCTCTAGAAAGGTCTGGGTGCTTTTAGAAGGGTCCTGCGTGGCTCTAGAAGGGTCTGGGGTCTATTAGAAGGATCCGGGGAGGGTCTAGAAGGCTCTGGGGCCTTTTAGAAGGGTCCTTGGGGGCTCTAGAAGGGTCTGGGGACCATTAGAGAAGCCCTGGTTGCCTCTAGAATGGTCTGGGGGATTTTAGAAGGGTCCTGGGGAGCTCTAGAAGGGTCTGGGTGCTTTTAGAAGGGTCCTGCGGGTCTCTAGAATTGTCTGGGGACTTTTAGAAGGGTCCTGGGGGCCTCTAGATGGGTCTGAGGATTTTTAGAAGGGTCCTGGGAGGCTCTAGAAGTGTCTGGGTGATTTTAGAAGGGCCCTGGGTGGCTCTAGAATGGTCTGGTTGCTTTTAGAATGGTCCTGGTGGGCTCTAGAAGGGTCTGGGTGCTTTTAGAAATGTCCTGGGTGGCTCTAGAATGGTCTGGGGGCATTTAGAAGGGTCCCGGGGGGCTCTAGAAGTTTCTGGGGGCTTTTAGAAGGATCTTGGGGGCCTCTAGAAGGGTCTGGGAGCTTTTTGAAGGGTTCTGGGTGGCTCTAGAATGGTCTGGGGGCTTTTAGAAGCGTCCTGGGGGGCTCTAGAAGGGTGTGGTTGCTTTTAGAAGGGTCCTGGGGGCATCTACAAGGCTCTGGGGGCTTTCAGAAGGGTCCTGGGGGCTTCTAGAAGGGTCTGAAGGATTTTAGAAGGGTCCTGGGAGGCTGTAGAAGGGTCTGGGTGCTTTTAGAATGATCCGGGGAGGGTGTAGAAGGCTCTGGGTTCTTTTAGAAGGGTCCTGGGTGGCTCTAGAAGGGTCTGGGTGCTTTCAGAAGGGTCCTGTGTGGCTGTAGAAGGGTCTGGGGGCTTTTAGATGGGTCCTGGGGGGCTCTAGAAGGGTCCGTGGGCTTTTAGAAGGGTCCGTAGAGGCTCTAGAAGGGTTCGGAGGTCTTGTAGAAGGGTCCTGGGGGGCTCTAGAAGGGTCTGGGTGCTATTAGAAGGATCCAGGGAGGGTCTAGAAGGCTCTGGGGGCTTTTAGAAGGGTCCTTGGGGGCTCTAGATGGGTCTGGGGAACATTAGAGGGGCACTGGGGTCGTCTAGAAGGGTCTGGGGGATTTTAGAAGGGTCCTGGGGAGCTCTAGAATTGTCTGGGGGCTTTTAGAATGGTCCTGGGAGGCTCTAGAAGGGTCTGGGGGCTTTTAGAAGGGTCCTGCGTGTCTCTAGAAGGGTCTGAGTGCTTTTAGAAGGATTCGGGGAGGGTCTAGAAGGGTCTGGTGGCTTTTAGAAGGGTCCTGTGGGGCTCTCGATGGGTCTGGGTGCTTTTAGAAGGGTCCTGGGGGGCTCTAGAAGGGTCTGGGGGCTTTTAGAAGGGTCCTGGGGAGCTCTAGATGGGTCTGGGGGCTTTTAGAAGGGTCCTGGGGGGCGCTAGAAATGTCTGGGTGCATTTAGAAGGGTCCTGGGGAGCTCTAGAAGGGTCTGGAGGCTTTTAGAAGGGTCCTGGGGGGTCTAGAGGGGTCTGGGGGCATTCAGAAGGGTCCTGGGGGCCACTAGAAGGGTCTGGAGGGTTTTAGAAGAGTCCTGGTGGGCTCTAGATGGGTCTGGGTGCTTTTAGAATGATCCGGGGATGGTCTAGAAGGGTCTGGGTGCTTTCAGAAGGGTCCTGGGTGCATCTAGAAGGGTCTGGGTGCTTTTAGAAGGGACCTGGGTGGCTCTAGAAGGGTCTGGGGGCTTTTAGAAGGGTTCTGTGGGGATGTAGAAGGGTCTGGGTGCTTTTAGATGGGTCCTGGGGGGCTCTAGAAGGGTCTGGGGACCATTAGAGGGGCCCTGGTGGCCTCTAGAAGGGTCTGGGGGATTTTAGAAGGGTCCTGGGGAGCTCTAGAAGTGTGGAGGCTTTTAGAAGGGTCCTGGGGGGCTCTAGAAGGGTGTTAGGGCTTTTAGAAGCGTCCTGGGGGCATCTAGAAGGCTCTGGGGGCTATTAGAAGGGTCCCGGGGGGCTCTAGAAGGGTCTGGGGGCTTTTAGAATGGTCTTGGGGGGCTCTAGAGGGGTCTGGGTCTTTTAGAAGTGTCCTGGTGGGCTCTAGAAGGATCTGGGGACAGTTAGGAGGGTCCTGAGGGGATGTTGAATGGTCTGAGTGCTTTTAGATGGGTCCTGTAGGGCTAAAAAAGGTTCCTAACCCTATCCCTAACCCTAACTCTTACTCTAACCCTAACTCTAACACAAACCCAAACCCTAACCCTAACCCTAACCCTAACCCTAACCCTAACCCTAACCCTAAACCTAACCCTAACCCTAACCCTAATCCTAACTCTAACTCTAACCCTAACCCTAACCCTAACCCTAACCCTAACCCTAACCCTAACCCTAACCCTGCCTCTAACCCCTAGAAGTATCTGGGGGCTTTTAGAAGAGTCCTTGAAGGATCTAGGAGGGTCTAGGGTCTCTAAAAAGGTTCCTAAGGGGCTCCGGAAGGGTTTGGGGTCTTTTAGAAGGGTCCTCGGTGGCTCTAGAAGGGTCTAGGGTATTGTAGAAGGGTCCTAAGGGGGTTTAGTAGGGCCTGGGGGGCTTTATAAGATTTTGGGGGCCTTTATAAGGTTTTGGGGGGCTCTAGAAAGTCCGGGGGCTTTGAGAAGCACACTGGGGTCTCTAAAAGTGTCTGGGGGATTTTAGAATGTTCCTGGGGGCTCTAGACGTGTCTGGGTGCTTTTAGAAGGTTCCTGGGGGGCTCTAGAAGGGTCTGGGTGCTTCTAGAGCAAAAATTTTAATTTTGCACATTTGGGGAATTCGCAGGGCTCAGCACACCCGGAGTGCAAAGGATGAGCCTGGCCTGGGAAAAGCACCTGCTTGATCAGGGTGTCTCCCCTGCCAGCTAAGTACAAAGGACCCAGACCATTCTAGAGCCCCCAAGGACCCTTCCAAAAGCCCCCAGACCCTTCTGGAGACGTTCAGGTTCCTTTGAAAAGGCCCCAGACCCTTCTAGAGCCTCCCAAGACCCTTCTAAAATCCCCCAGACCCTTCTAGACCCTCCCCGGATCTTTCTAAAAGCCCCGAGACCCTTCTAGAGGATCCCAGGACCCTTCTAAAAGCCCCCAGACCCTTCTAGAGCCCCCCAGGACCCTTCTAAAAGCCCCCAGACCCTTCTAGAGGACCCAGGGCCCCTCTTAAGCCACCCCGTCCCTTCTAGAGCATCCCAGGACCCTTCTAAAAGCCCCCAGACCTTTCTAGAGCACCCCAGGACCCTTCTAAAAGCCCCCAGACCCTTCTAGAGCCCCCCCGGACCCTTCTAAAAGCCCCTAGACCTTTCTAGAGGCCCCCAGGACCCTTCTGAAAGCCCCCAGAACCTTCTAGAGCCCCACAGGACCCTTCTAAAAGCACCCAGACCATTCTTGAGCCCCCCAGGACCGTTCTAAAAGCACCCAGACCCTTCTAGAGACGCCCAGGACCATTCTGAAAGCCCCCAGAACCTCCTAGAGCCACCCAGGACCCTTCTAAAAGACCCCAGACCATTCTAGCCCCCCCCAGGACCCTTCTACAAGCCCCCAGGACCCTTCTAATAGCACCCAGACTTGTCTAGAGGCCACCATGACCCTTCTAAAAGTCCCCAGACCCTTCTAGAGCCCCCCCGGACCCTTGTAAAAGCCACCAGACACTTCTAGAGGCCCCCAGGACCCTTATAAAAGCACCCAGACCCTTCCAGAGGCTCCCAGGACCCTTCTGAACGCACCCAGACCCTTCTAGAGGAACCCAGGACCCTTCTAAAAGCCTCTAGACCCTTCTAGAGCCCCCCAGGACCCTTCTAAAAGCACCCAGACCCTTCTTGAGCCTCCCAGGACCATTCTAAATGCCCCTAGACCCTTCAAGACCCCCCAGGACACTTCTAAAAGACCCCAGACCATTCTAGAGCACCCTAGGATCCTTCAAAAAGCATAAAGACCCTTCTACAGACCCCCAGGACAGTATAAAAGACCCCAGACCCTTCTAGAGCCCCCCAGGACCCTTCTAAAAGACCGCAGACCCTTCTAGAGCCCCCAGGACGCTTCTAAAAACTTCCAAACCCTTCTAGAGCCCCCAGGACCCTTCTAAAAGCCTCCAGACCCTTCTAGAGGCCCCAGGGCCCTTCTTAAGCCCCCCCGTCCCTTCTAGAGCACACCAGGACCCGTCTAAAAGCCCCCAGACCCTTCTAGAGCCCCCCAGGATCATTCTAAAAGCCCGCAGACCCTTCTAGAGCCCCCTAGGACCCATCTAAAAGCCCCCAGACCATTCTAGAGCCCCCCAGGACACATCTAAAAGCCCCCAGACCCTTCTAGAGCCCCCCAGGACCATTCTAAAAGACCCCAGACCCTTCTAGAGGCCCCCAGGACCCTTCTAAAAGTCCCGAGACCCTTCTAGAGGCAACCAGGACCCTTCTAAAAGCACCCAGACCCATCTAGACCGTCCCCGGATCCTTCTAAAAGCCCCCATACCCTTCTAGATCCTCCCAGGACCCTTCTAAAAGCCCCCAGACCCTTCTAGAGCCCCCCAGGACCCTTCTACAAGCCCCCACACCCTTCTAGAGCCCCCCAGGACCCTTCTAAAAGCCCCCAGACCCTTCTAGATGTACCCAGGGCCCATCTTAAGGACCCCAGACCATTTTAGAGCACGCCAAGACCCTTCTAAAAGTCCCCAGACCCTTCTAGAGCCCCCCAGGACCCTTCTAAAAGGCCGCAGAATCTTCTAGACCCTCTCCGGATAATTCTAAAAGCACCCAGACCCTTCTATAGCACCCCAGGACCCTTCTAAAAGACCCCAGACCATTCTAGAGCCCCCCAGGGCCCCTCTTAAGGCACCCCGTCCCTTCTAGAGCAGCCCAGGACCCTTCTAAAAGTCCCCAGACCCTTCCAGATCAACCCAGGACCCTTCTAAAAGCCCCCAGACCCTTCTAGAGCCCCCCCGGACCCTTCTAAAAGCCCCTAGACCCTTCTAGAGGCCCCCAGGACCCTTCTGAAAGCCCCCAGAACCTTCTAGAGCCCCACAGGACCCTTCTAAAAGCACCCAGACACTTCTACAGACCCCGAGGACACTATAAAAGCCTACAGACCCTTCTAGAGACCCCCAGGACACTTCTAAAAGCCCCCAGACCCTTCTAGAGCCCCACAGGACCCTTCTAAAAGCACCCAGACCCTTCTAGAGCCTCCCAGGACCATTCTAAAAGCCCCCAGACCATTCTAGACCCACCCCGGATCCTTCTAAAAGCCCCCAGACCCTTCTAGAGCACCCCAGGACCTTTCTAAAAGAACCCAGACCCTTCTAGAGCACCCAAGGACCCTTCTAAAAGCCCCCAGACTAATCTAGACCCTCCCCGGACTCTTCTAAAAGCCCCCAGACCCTTCTAGAGCATCCCAGGACCCTTCTAAAAGCCCCCAGACCCTACTAGAGGCCCCCAGGACCATTCTAAAAGCACCCAGACCCTTTTAGAGCCCCCCTGTACCCTTCTAAAAGCACCCAGACCCTTCTAGAGTCCCCCAGGACCCTTCTGATAGCCCCCAGACCCTTCTACAGACCCCCAGGACCCTATAAAAGCCCCCAGACTCTTCTAGAGCAACCCAGGACCCTTCTAAAAGCACCCAGACCCTTCTAGAGCCCCCCCGGACCCATTTAAAATCCTCCAGACCCTTATACAGCCCCCCAGGACCCTTCTAAAAGACACCAGACACTTTTAGAGGCCCCAGGGCCCCTCTTAAGCCCCCCCGTACCTTCTAGAGCACACTAGGACCCTTCTAAAAGCCCCCAGACCCTTCTAGAGCACCCCAGGACCCTTCTAAAAGCCCCCAGACCCTTCTAGAGCTCCCCCGGACCCTTCTAAAAGCCCCTAGACCCTTCTAGAGGCCCCCACGACCCTTCTGAAAGCCCCCACATCCTTCTAGAGCCCCACAGGACCCTTCTAAAAGCACCCAGACCCTTCTACAGACCCCCAGGACAGTATAAAAGACCCCAGACCCTTCTAGAGCCCCCCAGGACCCTTCTAAAAGCCCCCAGACCCTTCTAGAGCCCCCAGGACGCTTCTAAAAACTTCCAAACCCTTCTAGAGCCCCCCAGGACCCTTCTAAAAGCCCCCAGACCCTTCTAGAGGCCCCAGGGCCCTTCTTAAGCCCCCCCGTCCCTTCTAGAGCACACCAGGACCCGTCTAAAAGCCTCTAGACCCTTCTAGAGCACTCCAGGACCTTTCCAAAAGCACCCAGACCCTTCTAGAGGCTCCCCGGACCCTTATCAAAGCACCCAGACCCTTCCAGAGCCTCCCAGGACCCTTCTAAAAGCCACCAGACCCTTCTAGAGACCCCCAGGACCCTTCTAAAAGCACCCAGACCCTTCTAGACCCTCCCCAGATCATTCTAAAAGACCCCAGACCCTTCTAGAGCCCCCTAGGATCCTTCAAAAAGCACCCAGACCCTTCTAGACCGTCCCTGGATCATTCTAAAAGCCCCCAGACCCTTCTAGAGCCCCCCAGGATCGTTCTAAAAGCCCCCTGACCCTTCTAGAGCCCCCTAGGACCCATCTAAAAGCACCCAGACCCTTCTAGAGACCCCCAGGACCCTTCTAAAAGCCCCCAGACCGTTCTAGACCCCCCCAGGACCCTTCTACAAGCACCCAGACACTTCTAGAGCCCCCCAGGACCCTTCTAATAGCCCCCAGACCCGTCTAGGGGCCACCAGGACCCTTCTAAAAGCCCCCAGACCCTTCTAGATGTACCCAGGGCCCATCTTAAGGCCCCCAGACCCTTCTAGAGGCCCCCAGGACCCTTCTAAAAGCCTCTAGACCCTTCTAGAGCCCCCCAGGACCCTTCTAAAAGCCCCCAGACCCTTCTAGAGCCTCCCAGGACCATTCTAAAAGCCCCCAGACCCTTCTAGAGCCCCCCAGGACCCTTCTAAAAGACCCCAGACCCTTCTAGAGCCGCCTAGGATCCTTCAAAAAGCATAAAGACCCTTCTAGACCGTCCCCGGATCATTCTAAAAGGCCCCAGACCATTCTAGAGCCCCTCAGGACCCTTCTAAATGCCCCCAGACCCTTCTAGAGAACCCCAGGACCCATCTAAAAGCCCCCAGATCCTTCTAGAGCACCCCAGGACCCTTCTAAAAGTCCCCAGACACTTCTAGAGCTACCCAGGACCATTCTAAAAGCTCCCAGACACTTCTAGAGGCCCCCAGGACCCTTCTAAAAGCCCCCAGACCATTCTAAAGCCACCCAGGACCCGTCTAAAAGCCTCTAGACCCTTCTAGAGCCCCCCAGGACCTTTCTAAAAGCACCCAGACCCTTCTAGAGGCTCCCCGGACCCTTATAAAAGCACCCCGACCATTCTAGAGCCTCCCAGTACCCTTCTAAAAGCAACCAGACCCTTCTAGAGAACCCCAGGACCCTTCTAAAAGCCCCCAGACCCTTCCAGACCCTCCCCGGATCCTTCTAAAAGCCTCCAGACCCTTCTAGAGCCTTCTAGGATCCTTCAAAAAGCACCCAGACCTTTCTAGACCGTCCCCGGATCATTCTAAAAGCCCCCAGACCCTTCTAGAGCCCCCCAGGATCATTCTAAAAGCCCCCAGACCCTTCTAGAGCCCCCTAGGACCCATCTAAAAGCCCCCAGACCCTTCTAGAGGCCCCTAGGACCCTTCTAAAAGCCCCCAGACCCTTCTAGACCCTCCCCGGATCCTTCGAAAAGCCCCCAGACCCTTCTAGAGCCCCCCAGGATCATTCTAAAAGCCCCCAGACCCTTCTAGAGCCCCCCAGTAACCTTCTACATGTCCCTAGACCCTTCTAGAGTCTCCCAGGACCCTTCTAAATGCCCCCAGACCATTCAAGAGGCACCAAGGGCCCCTCTTAAGGAACCCAGTCCCTTCTAGAGCACCCGAGAACCCTTCTAAAAGTCCCCAGACCCTTCTAGAGCCCCCCCGGACTCTTCTAAAAGACCATAGACCCTTCTAGATGATCCCAGGACCCTTCTGAAATCTAGCAGAACATTCTAGAGTCACCCAGGACCCTTCTAAAGGCACCCAGACCATTCTAGAGCCCCCCAGGACCCTTCTAAAAGCGCCCAGACCCTTCTAGAGACACCCAGGACCCTTCTGAAAGCCTCCAGAACCTTCTAGAGCCCTCCAGGACCCTTCTAAAAGCACCCAGACCCATCTAGAGCATCCGAGGACCCTTCTAAAATTCCCCAGACCCTTCTAGAGCACCCCAGGACACTTCTAAAAGCACCCAGACCCTTCTAGAGCCCCCCCGAACCCTTCTAAAAGCCCCCAGACCCTTCTAGAGCCCCCCAGGATCATTCTAAAAGCCCCCAGACCCTTCTAGAGCCCCCTAGGACCCATCTAAAAGCCCCCAGACCCTTCTAGAGGCCCCTAGGACCCTTCTAAAAGCCCCCAGACCCTTCTAGACCCTCCCCGGATCCTTCGAAAAGCCCCCAGACCCTTCTAGAGCCCCCCAGGATCATTCTAAAAGCCCCCAGACCCTTCTAGAGCCCACCAGTACCATTCTAAAAGTCCCTAGACCCTTCTAGAGTCCCCCAGGACCCTTCTAAATGCCCCCAGACCCTTCAAGAGGAACCAAGGGCCCCTCTTAAGGAACCCAGTCCCTTCTAGAGCACACCAGAACCCTTCTAAAAGTCCCCAGACCCTTCTAGAGCCCCCCCGGACCCTTCTAAAAGAACCCAGACCCTTCTAGATGACCCCAGGACCCTTCTGAAAGCTAGCAGAACATTCTAGAGTCACCCAGGACCCTTCTAAAGGCACCCAGACCATTCTAGAGCCCCCCAGGACCCTTCTAAAAGCGCCCAGACCATTCTAGAGAACCCCAGGACCCTTCTGAAAGCCCCCAGAACCTTCTAGACCCCTCCAGGACCCTTCTAAAAGCACCCAGACCCTTCTAGAGCATCCGAGGACCCTTCTAAAATTCCCCAGACCCTTCTAGAGCACCCCAGGACACTTCTAAAAGTACCCAGACCCTTCTAGAGCCCCCCTGAACCCTTCTAAAAGCCCCCAGACCCTTCTAGAGCCACCCAGGACCCTTCTAAAAGCACCCAGAACCTTCTAGAGCCCCCCAAGACCCTTCTACAAGACCCAAGACCCTTCTAGAGCATCCCAGGACCCTTCTATAAGCCCCAGACCCTTCTAGAGACTCCCAGGACCCTTCGAAAAGCACCCAGACCCTTCTAGAGCCACCCAGGACCTTTCTAAAAGCCCCCAGACCCTTCTAGAGCCTCCCAGGACCCTTCTAAAAGCCCCCAGACCATTCTAGAGCACCCCAGGACCCTTCTAAAAGCCCCCAGACCCTTCTAGAGCCACCCAGGACCCTTCTAAAAGCCCCCAGACCCTTCTAGAGGAACCCAGGACCCGTCTGAAAGCCAGCAGAACATTCTAGAGTCACCCAGGACCCTTCTAAAGGCACCCAGACCCTTCTAGAGCCCCCCAGGACCCTTCTAAAAGGCCCCAGACCCTTCTAGAGACACCCAGGACCCTTCTGAAAGACCCCAGAACCTTCTAGAGCCCTCCAGGACCCTTCTAAAAGACCCCAGACCCTTCTAGAGAATCCGAGGACCCTTCTAAAATTCCCCAGACCCTTCTAGAGCCCCCCCGGACCCTTCTAAAAACCCCCAGACCCTTCTAGAGCCCCCCAGGACCTTTCTAAAATCACCCAGACCCTTCTAGAGGCTCCCCGGACCCTTATAAAAGCACCTAGACCCTTCTAGAGCCTCCCAGTACCCTTCTAAAAGCAACCAGACCCTTCTAGAGAACCCCAGGACCCTTCTAAAAGCCCCCAGACCCTTCTAGACCCTCCCCGGATCCTTCTAAAAGCCCCCAGACCCTTCTAGAGCCCGCTAGGATCCTTCAAAAAGCACCCAGACCTTTCTAGACCGTCCCCGGATCATTCTAAAAGCCCCCAGACCCTTCTAGAGCCCCCCAGGATCATTCTAAAAGCACCCAGACCCTTCTAGAGCCCCCTAGGACCCATCTAAAAGCCCCCAGACCCTTCTAGAGGCACCTAGGACCATTCTAAAAGCCCCCAGACCCTTCTAGAGCATCCCAGGACCCTTCTAAAAGCCCCCAGACCCATCTAGATCCTCCCAGGACCGTTCTAAAAGACCCCAGACCCTTCTAGAGCCTCCCAGGACCCTTCTAAAAGACCCCAGACCATTCTAGAGCACCCCAGGACCCTTTTAAAAGCCCCCAGACCCTTCTAGAGCACCCCAGGACCCTTCTAAAAGCCCCCAGACCCTTCTAGAGGAACCCAGGACCCTTCTAAAAGCCCCCAGACCCTTCTAGAGACCCCCAGGACCCTTCTGAAGGCCCCCAGAACCATCTAGAGCCCTCCAGGACCCTTCTAAAAGCCCCCAGACCCTTCTAGAGAATCCGAGGACCCTTCTAAAATTCCCCAGACCCTTCTAGAGCCCCCCGGACCCTTCTAAAAGCCCCCAGACCCTTCTAGAGCCACCCAGGACCCTTCTAAAAGTCCCCAGATTCTTCTAGATCCCCCCCGGACCCTTGTAAAAGCCCCCAGACCCTTCTAGAGGCCCCCAGGACCCTTATAAAAGCACCCAGACCCTTCCAGAGCCTCCCAGGACCCTTCTACAAGTACCCAGACCCTTCTAGAGCCCCCCAGGACCCTTCTAATAGCCCCCAGACCCGTCTAGATGCCACCAGGACCCTTCTAAAAGTCCCCAGATTCTTCTAGAGCCCCCCCGGACCCTTATAAAAGCCCCCAGACCCTTCTAGAGGCCCCCAGGACCCTTATAAAAGCACCCAGACCCTTCCAGAGCCTCACAGGTCCCTTCTAAACGCCCCCAGACCCTTCTAGAGGCCCACAGGACCCTTCTAAAAGCCCCCAGACCCTTCTAGAGCCTCCCCTGACCATTCTAAAAGCCCCCAGACCCTTCTAGAGCCCCCCAGAACCCTTCTAAAAGACCCCAGACCCTTCTAGAGCCGCCTAGGATACTTCAAAAAGCATAAAGACCCTTCTAGACCGTCCCCGGATCATTCTAAAAGCCCCCAGACCCTTCTAGAGCCCCTCAGGACCCTTCTAAATGCCCCCAGACCCTTCTAGAGAACCCCAGGACCCATCTAAAAGCCCCCAGATCCTTCTAGAGGCCTCCAGGACCCTTCTAAAAGCCCCCAGACCCTTCCAGAGCCCCCCCGGACCATTCTAAAAGAACCCAGACCCTTCTAGAGCCCCCCAGGACCCTACTAAAAGCTCCCAGACCCTTATAGAGCCCCCCAGGACCCTTCTAAAAGCCCCCAGACCCTTCTAGACCCTCCCAGGACCTTTCTAAAAGCCCCCAGACCCTTATAGATCCTCCCAGGACCTTTCTAAAACCCCCCAGACCTTTCTAGAGGACCCAGGACCCTTCTAAAAGCCCCCAGAACATTCTAGAGCCCCCCAGGACCCTTCTAAAAGCCCCCAGACCCTTCTAGAGCACCGCAGGACCCTTCTAAAAGCCCCCAGACCCTTCTTGAGCCCCCCAGGACCCTTCTACAATTCCCCAGACCCTTCTAGCGGCACCCAGGACCATTCTACAAGCCCCCAGACCCTTCTAGAGCCCCCCAGGACCCTTCTAAAAGCTCCCAGACCCTTCTAGATGCCCCCAGGACCCTTCTAAAAGCCCCCAGACCCTTCTAGAGACCACCGGACAATTCTACAAGCCCCCAGACCCTTCTAGATCGAACCAGGACCATTCTAAAAGCACCCAGACCCTTCTAGAGGACCCCAGGACCCGTCTAAAAGCGTCTAGACCCTTCTAGAGCCCCCCAGGACCTTTCTAAAAGCACCCAGACCCTTCTAGATGCTCCCCGGACCCTTATAAAAGCACCCCGACCCTTCTAGAGCCTCCCAGTACCCTTCTAAAAGCAACCAGACCCTTCTAGAGAACCCCAGGACCCTTCTAAAAGCCCCCAGACCCTTCTAGAGCCCCCCAGTATCATTCCAAAAGCCCCCAGACCCTTCTAGAGCCCCCTAGGACCCATCTAAAAGCCCCCAGACCCTTCTAGAGCCCCCTAGGACACTTCTAAAAGCCCACAGACCCTTCTAGACCCTCCACGGATCCTTCGAAATGAACCCAGACCCTTCTAGAGCCCCCCAGGATCATTCTAAAAGCCCCCAGACCCTTCTAGAGCCCCCCAGTACCCTTCTAAAAGCCCCTAGACCCTTCTAGAGCCCCCCAGGACCCTTCTAAATGCCCCCAGACCCTTCAAGAGGCACCCAGGCCCCCTCTTAATGAACCCCGTCCCTTCTAGAGCACCCCAGGACCCTTCTAAAAGTCCCCAGGCCCTTCTAGAGCACCCCAGGACCCTTCTAAAAGCCCCCAGACCCTTCTAGAGCCCCCCCGGACCCTTCTAAAAGACCCCAGACCCTTCTAGAGGAACCCAGGACCCTTCTGAAAGCCCCCAGAACCTTCTAGAGCCCCCCAGGACCCTTCTAAAAGCCCCCAGACCCTTCTAGAGCACCCCAGGACCCTTCTGAAAGACCTCAGAACATTCTAGAGCCCCCCAGGTCCATTCTAAAAGCACCCAGACCCTTCTAGAGCATCCGAGGACCCTTATAAAAGCACCCAGACCCTTCTAGAGCATCCCAGGACCTTTCTAAAAGCCCCCAGACCCTTCTAGAGGCCCCTAGGACCCTTCTAAAACCCCCCAGAACCCTTTAGAGCCACCCAGGACTCTTCTAAAAGCCCCCAGACCCTTCTAGAGCCTCCCAGGACCCTTCTAAAAGCACCCAGACACTTCTAGAGCACCCCAATACCATTCTAAAGGCCCCAGACCTTTCTAGACCCTCCCCGGATCATTCTAAAAGCCCCCAGACCCTTCAAGAGCCCCCCAGGATCATTCTAAAAGCCCCCAGACCCTTCTAGAGCCCCCTAGGACCCATCTAAAAGCCCCCAGACCCTTCTAGAGGCCCCTAGGACCCTTCTAAAAGACCCCAGACCCTTCTAGACCCTCCCCGGATCCTTCGAAAAGACCCCAGACCCTTCTAGAGCCCCCCAGGATCATTCTAAAAGCCCCCAGACCCTTCTAGAGCCCCCCAGGATCATTCTAAAAGCCCCCAGACCATTCTAGAGCCCCCCAGGACCCTTCTAAAGCCCTCCAGACCCTTCTAGACCCTCCCCGGATCATTCTATAAGCCCCCAGATTCTTCTACAGCCTCCCAGGACCCTTGTAATAGCCCCCCGACGTTTCTAGACCCTCCCCGGATACTTCTAAATGAACCCAGACCTTTCTAGGGCCCCCCAGAACCCCTCTAAAAGCCTCCAGACCCTTGTAGATCCCCCCAGGACCCGTCTAAAAGCGCTCAGACCCTTCTAGACCCTCCCCTGATCATTCTAAAAGACCCCAGACCCTTCTAAAACCTCCCAAGACTATTCTAAAAGAACCCAGACCCTTCTAGACCCTCCCCGGATTATTCTAAAAGCGCCCAGACCCTTCTAGAGCCCCCCAAGACCCTTCTAAAAGCCTCCATACCCTTCTAGAGCCCCCCCGGACCCTTCTAAAAGACCCCAGACCCTTCTAGAGGAACCCAGGACCCTTCTGAAAGCACCCAGACCCTTCTAGAGCCCCCCCGGACCCTTCTAAAAGACCCCAGACCCTTCTAGAGGAACCCAGGACCCTTCTGAAAGCCAGCAGAACATTCTAGAGTCACCCAGGACCCTTCTAAAGGCACCCAGATCCTTCTAGAGCAGCCCAAGACCCTTCTAAAAGCCCCCAGACCATTCTAGAGCCCCCCTGGACCATTCTAAAAGCTCCCAGACCCTTCTAGAGGCCCCCAGGACCCTTCTAAAAGCCCCCAGACCCTTCTAGAGCCCCCCAGGACCCTTCTACAAGCCCCCAGACCCTTCTAGAGCCCTCCAGGACCCTTCTAAAAGCACCCAGGACCCGTCTAAAAGCCTCTAGACCCTTCTAGAGCCCCCCAGGACCTTTCTAAAATCACCCAGACCCTTCTAGAGGCTCCCCGGACCCTTATAAAAGCACCCCGACCCTTCTAGAGCCTCCCAGTACCCTTCTAAAAGCAACCAGACCCTTCTAGAGAACCCCAGGACCCTTCTAAAAGCCCCCAGACCCTTCTAGAGCCCCCTAGGATCCTTCAAAAAGCACCCAGACCTTTCTAGACCGTCCCCGGATCATTCTAAAAGCCCCCAGACCCTTCTAGAGCACCCCAGGATCAATCTAAAAGCCCCCAGACCCTTCTAGAGCCCCCTAGGACCCATCTAAAAGCCCCCAGACCCTTCTAGAGGCCCCTAGGACCCTTCTAAAAGCCCCCAGACCCTTCTAGACCCTCCCCGGATCCTTCGAAAAGACCCCAGACCCCATCTAGAGTCCCCCAGGATCATTCTAAAAGCCCCCAGACCCTTCTAGAGGCCCCCAGTACCCTTCTAAAAGCCCCTAGACCCTTCTAGAGTCCCCCAGGACCCTTCTAAATGCCCCAAGACCCTTCAAGAGACACCCAGGGCCCCTCTTTGGGAACCCCGTCCCTTCTAGAGCACCCCAGGACCCTTCTAAAAGTCCCCAGACCCTTCTAGAGCCCCCCCGGACCCTTCTAAAAGACCCCAGACCCTTCTAGAGGACCCCAGGACCCTTCTGAAAGCCAGCAGAACATTCTAGAGTCACCCAGGACCATTCTAAAGGCACCCAGACCCTTCTATAGCACCCCCGGACCCTTCTAAAAGCCTCCAGACCCTTCTAGAGGACCCCTGGACCCTTCTGAAAGCCCCCAGACCCTTCTAGAGCATCCCAGGACAGTTCTAAAAGCCCCCAGACCCTTCTAGAGCCTCCCAGGACCCTTCTAAAAGCTCCCAGACCCTTCTAGAGACCCCCAGGACCCTTCTAAAAGCCCCCAGACCCTTCTAGAGCTACCCAGGACGCTTCTAAAAGCCCCCAGACCCTTATAGAGACCTCCAGGACCCTTCTAAAAGCACCCAGACCCTTCTAGAGCCCACCAGGACCCTTCTAAAAGCCCCCAGACCCTTCTAGAGCACCCCAGGACCCTTCTAAAAGACCCCAGACCCTTCTTGAGCCCCCCAGGACCCTTCTAAAAGCACCCAGACCCTTCTAGCGGCACCCAGGACCCTTCTACAAGCCCCCAGACCCTTCTAGAGCCCCCCAGAACCCTTCTAAAAGCTCCCAGAGCTTTCTAGATGCCCCCAGGACCCTTCTAAAAGCCCCCAGACCCTTCTAGAGCCCCCCAGGACCCTTCTACAAGCCCCCAGACCCTTCTAAAGCCACCCAGGACCCTTCTAAAAGCACCCAGACCCTTCTAGAGGCCCCCAGGACCCGTCTAAAAGCCTCTAGACCCTTGTAGAGCCCCCCAGGACCTTTCTAAAAGCACCCAGACCCTTCTAGAGGCTCCCCGGACCCTTATAAAAGCACCCCGACCCTTCTAGAGCCTCCCAGTACCATTCTAAACGCCCCCAGACCCTTCTAGAGAACACCAGGACCCTTCTAAAAGCCCCCAGACCCTTCTAGACCCTTCCCGGATCCTTCTAAAAGCCCCCAGACCCTTCTAGAGCCACCTAGGATCCTTCAAAAAGCACCCAGACCTTTCTAGACCGTCCCCGGATCATTCTAAAAGCCCCCAGACCCTTCTAGAGACCCCCAGGATCATTCTAAAAGCCCCCAGACCCTTCTAGAGCCCCCCAGGATCATTCCAAAAGCCCCCAGACCCTTCTAGAGCCCCCTAGGACCCATCTAAAAGCCCCCAGACCCTTCTAGATTCCCCTAGGACACTTCAAAAAGCCCCCAGACCCTTCTAGACCCTCCCCGGATCCTTCGAAAAGCCCCCAGACCCTTCTAGAGCCAGCCAGGACCCTTCTAAAAGCCCCCAGACCCTTCTAGAGGACCCCAGGACCCATCTGAAAGCCAGCAGAACATTCTAGAGTCACCCAGGACCGTTCTAAAGGCACCCAGACCCTTCTAGAGCCCCCCAGGACCCTTCTAAAAGGCCCCAGACCCTTCTAGAGACCCCCAGGAACCTTCTGAAAGCCCCCAGAACCTTCTAGAGCCCTCCAGGACCCTTCTAAAAGCCCCCAGACCCTTCTAGAGAATCCGAGGACCCTTCTAAAATTCCCCAGACCCTTCTAGAGCCCCCCCGGACCCTTCTAAAAGACCCCAGACCCTTCTAGAGCCCCCCAGGACCTTTCTAAAATCACCCAGACCCTTCTAGAGGCTCCCCGGACCCTTATAAAAGCACCTAGACCCTTCTAGAGCCTCCCAGTACACTTCTAAAAGCAACCAGACCCTTCTAGAGAACCCCAGGACCCTTCTAAAAGCCCCCAGACCCTTCTAGACCCTCCCCGGATCCTTCTAAAAGCCCCCAGACCCTTCTAGAGCCCCCTAGGATCCTTCAAAAAGCACCCAGACCTTTCTAGACCGTCCCCGGATCATTCTAAAAGCCCCCAGACCCTTCTAGAGCCCCCCAGGATCATTCTAAAAGCCCCCAGACCCTTCTAGAGCCCCCTAGGACCCATCTAAAAGCCCCCAGACCCTTCTAGAGGCCCCCAGGACCATTCTAAAAGCCCCCAGACCCTTCTAGAGCATCCCAGGACCCTTCTAAAAGCCCCCAGACCCATCTAGATCCTCCCAGGACCTTTCTAAAAGACCCCAGACCCTTCTAGAGCCTCCCAGGACCCTTCTAAAAGTCCCCAGACCATTCTAGAGCACCCCAGGACCCTTCTAAAAGCCCCCAGACCCTTCTAGAGCCACCCAGGACCCTTCTAAAAGCCCCCAGACCCTTCTAGAGGAACCCAGGACCCTTCTGAAAGCCAGCAGAACATTCTAGAGTCACCCAGGACCCTTCTAAAGGCACCCAGACCCTTCTAGAGCCCCCCAGGACCCTTCTAAAAGCCCCCAGACCCTTCTAGAGACCCCCAGGACCCTTCTGAAAGCCCCCAGAACCATCTAGAGCCCTCCAGGACCCTTCTAAAAGCCCCCAGACCCTTCTAGAGAATCCGAGGACCCTTCTAAAATTCCCCAGACCCTTCTAGAGCCCCCCGGACCCTTCTAAAAGCCCCCAGACCCTTCTAGAGCCACCCAGGACCCTTCTAAAAGTCCCCAGATTCTTCTAGATCCCCCCCGGACCCTTCTAAAAGCCCCCAGACCCTTCTAGAGGCCCCCAGGACCCTTATAAAAGCACCCAGACCCTTCCAGAGCCTCCCAGGACCCTTCTACAAGTACCCAGACCCTTCTAGAGCCCCCCAGGACCCTTCTAATAGCCCCCAGACCCGTCTAGATGCCACCAGGACCCTTCTAAAAGTCCCCAGATTCTTCTAGAGCCCCCCCGGACCCTTATAAAAGCCCCCAGACCCTTCTAGAGGCCCCCAGGACCCTTATAAAAGCACCCAGACCCTTCCAGAGCCTCACAGGTCCCTTCTAAACGCCCCCAGACCCTTCTAGAGGCCCCCAGACCCTTCTAAAAGCCCCCAGACCCTTCTAGAGCCTCCCCTGACCATTCTAAAAGCCCCCAGACCCTTCTAGAGCCCCCCAGGACCCTTCTAAAAGCCCCCAGACCCTTCTAGAGCCGCCTAGGATACTTCAAAAAGCATAAAGACCCTTCTAGACCGTCCCCGGATCATTCTAAAAGCCCCCAGACCCTTCTAGAGCCCCTCAGGACCCTTCTAAATGCCCCCAGACCCTTCTAGAGAACCCCAGGACCTATCTAAAAGCCCCCAGATCCTTCTAGAGGCCTCCAGGACCCTTCTAAAAGCCCCCAGACCCTTCCAGAGCCCCCCCGGACCATTCTAAAAGACCCCAGACCCTTCTAGAGCCCCCAGTACCCTACTAAAAGCTCCCAGACCCTTATAGAGCCCCCCAGGACCCTTCTAAAAGCCCCCAGACCCTTCTAGACCCTCCCAGGACCTTTCTAAAAGCCCCCAGACCCTTATAGATCCTCCCAGGACCTTCTAAAACCCCCAGACCTTTCTAGAGGACCCAGGACCCTTCTAAAAGCCCCCAGAACATTCTAGAGCCCCCCAGGACCCTTCTAAAAGCCCCCAGACCCTTCTAGAGCACCGCAGGACCCTTCTAAAAGCCCCCAGACCCTTCTTGAGCCCCCCAGGACCCTTCTAAAAGTCCCCAGACCCTTCTAGCGGCACCCAGGACCATTCTACAAGCGCCCAGACCCTTCTAGAGCCGCCAGGACCCTTCTAAAAGCTCCCAGACCCTTCTAGATGCCCCCAGGACCCTTCTAAAAGCCCCCAGACCCTTCTAGAGACCACCGGACAATTCTACAAGTCCCAGACCCTTCTAGATCGAACCAGGACCATTCTAAAAGCACCCAGACCCTTCTAGAGGACCCCAGGACCCGTCTAAAAGCGTCTAGACCCTTCTAGAGCCCCCAGGACCTTTCTAAAAGCACCCAGACCCTTCTAGATGCTCCCCGGACCCTTATAAAAGCACCCCGACCCTTCTAGAGCCTCCCAGTACCCTTCTAAAAGCAACCAGACCCTTCTAGAGAACCCCAGGACCCTTCTAAAAGCCCCCAGACCCTTCTAGAGCCCCCCAGTATCATTCCAAAAGCCCCCAGACCCTTCTAGAGCCCCCTAGGACCCATCTAAAAGCCCCCAGACCCTTCTAGAGCCCCCTAGGACACTTCTAAAAGCCCACAGACCCTTCTAGACCCTCCACGGATCCTTCGAAAAGAACCCAGACCCTTCTAGACCCTCCACGGATCCTTCGAAAAGAACCCAGACCCTTCTAGAGCCCCCCAGGATCATTCTAAAAGCCCCCAGACCCTTCTAGAGCCCCCCAGTACCCTTCTAAAAGCCCCTAGACCCTTCTAGAGCCCCCCAGGACCCTTCTAAATGCCCCCAGACCCTTCAAGAGGCACCCAGGCCCCCTCTTAATGAACCCCGTCCCTTCTAGAGCACCCCAGGACCCTTCTAAAAGTCCCCAGGCCCTTCTAGAGCACCCCAGGACCCTTCTAAAAGCCCCCAGACCCTTCTAGAGCCCCCCCGGACCCTTCTAAAAGACCCAGACCCTTCTAGAGGAACCCAGGACCCTTCTGAAAGCCCCCAGAACCTTCTAGAGCCCTCCAGGACCCTTCTAAAAGCCCCCAGACCCTTCTAGAGCACCCCAGGACCCTTCTGAAAGACCTCAGAACATTCTAGAGCCCCCCAGGACCATTCTAAAAGCACCCAGACCCTTCTAGAGCATCCGAGGACCCTTATAAAAGCACCCAGACCCTTCTAGAGCATCACAGGACCTTTCTAAAAGCCCCCAGACCCTTCTAGAGGCCCCTAGGACCCTTCTAAAACCCCCCAGAACCCTTTAGAGCCACCCAGGACTCTTCTAAAAGCCCCCAGACCCTTCTAGAGCCTCCCAGGACCCTTCTAAAAGCACCCAGACACTTCTAGAGCACCCCAATACCATTCTAAAGGCCCCAGACCTTTCTAGACCCTCCCCGGATCATTCTAAAAGCCCCCAGACCCTTCAAGAGCCCCCCAGGATCATTCTAAAAAGCCCCCAGACCCTTCTAGAGCCCCCTAGGACCCATCTAAAAGCCCCCAGACCCTTCTAGAGGCCCCTAGGACCCTTCTAAAAGACCCCAGACCCTTCTAGACCCTCCCCGGATCCTTCGAAAAGACCCCAGACCCTTCTAGAGCCCCCCAGGATCATTCTAAAAGCCCCCAGACCCTTCTAGAGCCCCCCAGGATCATTCTAAAAGCCCCCAGACCATTCTAGAGCCCCCCAGGACCCTTCTAAAGGCCCCAGACCCTTCTAGACCCTCCCCGGATCATTCTATAAGCCCCCAGATTCTTCTACAGCCTCCCAGGACCCTTGTAATAGCCCCCCGACGTTTCTAGACCCTCCCCGGATACTTCTAAATGAACCCAGACCTTTCTAGGGCCCCCAGAACCCCTCTAAAAGCCTCCAGACCCTTGTAGAGCCCCCCAGGACCCGTCTAAAAGCGCCCAGACCCTTCTAGACCCTCCCCTGATCATTCTAAAAGACCCCAGACCCTTCTAAAACCTCCCAAGACTATTCTAAAAGAACCCAGACCCTTCTAGACCCTCCCCGGATTATTCTAAAAGTCCCCAGACCCTTCTAGAGCACCCCAAGACTCTTCTAAAAGCCTCCAGACCCTTCTAGAGCCCCCCCGAACCACTCTAATAGTTCTCAGACCCTTCTAGAGGCCCCCAGGACCCTTCTATAAGTCCCCAGACCCTTCTAGAGAACCCCAGGAACATTCTAAAAGTCCCAGACCATTCTAGAGCCTCCCAGGAGCCTTCTAAAAACCCCCAGACCCTTCTAGAGCCCCCCCGGACCACTCTAATAGATCCCAGACCCTTCTAGAGGCCCCCAGGATACTTCTAAATGCCCCCAGACCCTTCTAGAGAACACCGGGACCCTTCTAAAAGCCCCCAGACCCCTCTAGAGAACCCCAGGACCCTTCTAAAGCCCCCAGAACCTTCTAGACCCTCCCCGATCATTCTAAAAGCCCCCAGACCCTTCTAGAGACCCCCATGACCCTTCTAAAAGCACTCAGACCCTTCTAGAGGGCCCCAGGACCCTTCTAAAAGCACCCAGACCCTTCTAGAGCCTCCCAGGACCATTCTAAAAGCCCCCAGACCCTTCTAGACCCCCCCAGGACCCTTCTAAAAGACCCCAGACCCTTCTAGAGCCCCCAGGACCCTTCTGAAGGCCGCAGACACATCTAGACACTCCCCGGATCTTTCTAAAAGACCCCAGACACTTCTAGAGATCCCCAGGAGCATTCTAAAAGCACCCAGACCCTTCTAGAGCACTCCAGGACCCTTCTAAAAGCCCCCAGACCCTTCTAGAGCCCCCCAGGGCCCCTCTTAAGGCACCCCGTCCCTTCTAGGACACCCCAGGACCCTTCTTAAGTCCCCAGACCCTTCTAGAGCACCCCAGGACCCTTCTAAAATCCCCCAGACCCTTCTATAGCACCCCCCCCGGACCCTTCTAAAAGCCTCCAGACCCTTCTAGAGGACCCCTGGACCCTTCTGAAAGCCCCCAGAGCATTCTAGAGCATCCCAGGACAGTTCTAAAAGCCCCCAGACCCTTCTAGAGCATCCCAGGACAGTTCTAAAAGCCCCCAGACCCTTCTAGAGCCTCCCAGGACCCTTCTAAAAGCTCCCAGACCCTTCTAGAGACCCCCAGGACCCTTCTAAAAGCCCCAGACCCTTCTAGAGCCACCCAGGACGCTTCTAAAAGCCCCCAGACCCTTACAGAGACAACCAGGACCCTTCTAAAAGCCCCCAGACCCTTCTTGAGCCCCCTTGAGCCCCCCAGGACCCTTCTAAAAGCACCCAGACCCTTCTAGCGGCACCCAGGACCTTTCTACAAGCCCCCAGACCCTTCTAGAGCCCCCCAGAACCCTTCTAAAAGCTCCCAGAGCTTTCTAGATGCCCCCAGGACCCTTCTAAAAGCCCCCAGACCCTTCTAGAGCCCCCCAGGACCCTTCTACAAGCCCCCAGACCCTTCTAAAGCCATCCAGGACCCTTCTAAAAGCACCCAGACCCTTCTAGAGGCCCCCAGGACCCGTCTAAAAGCCTCTAGACCCTTCTAGAGCCCCCCAGGACCTTTCTAAAAGCACCCAGACCCTTCTAGAGGCTCCCCGGACCCTTATAAAAGCACCCCGACCCTTCTAGAGCCTCCCAGTACCCTTCTAAACGCCCCCAGACCCTTCTAGAGAACACCAGGACCCTTCTAAAAGCCCCCAGACCCTTCTAGACCCTTCCCGGATCCTTCTAAAAGCATCCAAACCCTTCTAGAGCCACCTAGGATCCTTCAAAAAGCACCCAGACCTTTCTAGACCGTCCCCGGATCATTCTAAAAGCCCCCAGACCCTTCTAGAGACCCCCAGGATCATTCTAAAAGCCCCCAGACCCTTCTAGAGCCCCACAGGATCATTCTAAAAGCCCCCAGACCCTTCTAGAGCCCCACAGGATCATTCCAAAAGCCCCCAGACCCTTCTAGAGCCCCCTAGGACCCATCTAAAAGCCCCCAGACCCTTCTAGAGGCCCCTAGGACACTTCTAAAAGACCCCAGACCCTTCTAGACCCTCCCCGGATCCTTCGAAAAGACCCCAGACCCTTCTAGAGCCCCCCAGGATCATTCTAAAAGCCCCCAGACCCTTCTAGAGCCTCCCCAGTACCCTTCTAAAAGCCCCTAGACCTTTCTAGAGCCCCCCAGGACCCTTCTAAATGCCCCCAGACCCTTCAAGAGGCACCCAGAACCCTTCTGAAAGCACCCAGACCCTTCTAGAGCCTCCCAGGACCCTTCTAAAAGCCCCCAGACCCTTCTAGAGCCACCCAGGACCCTTCTAAAAGCCCCCAGACCCTTCTAGAGGACCCCAGGACCCTTCTGAAAGCCAGCAGAACATTCTAGAGTCACCCAGGACCATTCTAAAGGCACCCAGACCCTTCTAGAGCCCCCCAGGACCCTTCTAAAAGCCCCCAGACCCTTCTAGAGACACCCAGGACCCTTCTGAAAGCCCCCAGAACCTTCTAGAGCCCTCCAGGACCTTTCTAAAAGCCCCCAGACCCTTCTAGAGAATCCGAGGACCCTTCTAAAATTCCCCAGACCTTTCTAGAGCCCCCCCGGACCCTTCTAAAAGCCCCCAGACCCATCTAGAGCCACCCAGGACCCTTCAAAAAGCCCCCCGACCCTTCTAGAGCCCTCCAGGACCCTTCTGAAAGACCTCAGAACATTCTAGAGCCCCCCAGGACCATTCTAAAAGCACCCAGACCCTTCTAGAGCATCCGAGGACCCTTATAAAAGCACCCAGACCCTTCTAGAGCATCACAGGACCTTTCTAAAAGCCCCCAGACCCTTCTAGAGGCCCCTAGGACCCTTCTAAAAACCCCCAGAACCCTTTAGAGCCACCCAGGACTCTTCTAAAAGCCCCCAGACCCTTCTAGAGCCTCCCAGGACCCTTCTAAAAGCACCCAGACACTTCTAGAGCACCCCAATACCATTCTAAAGGCCCCAGACCTTTCTAGACCCTCCCCGGATCATTCTAAAAGCCCCCAGACCCTTCAAGAGCCCCCCAGGATCATTCTAAAAGTTCCCAGACCCTTCTAGAGCCCCCTAGGACCCATCTAAAAGCACCCAGACCCTTCTAGAGGCCCCTAGGACCCTTCTAAAAGACCCCAGACCCTTCTAGACCCTCCCCGGATCCTTCGAAAAGACCCCAGACCCTTCTAGAGCCCCCCAGGATCATTCTAAAAGCCCCCAGACCCTTCTAGAGCCCCCCAGGATCATTCTAAAAGCCCCCAGACCATTCTAGAGCCCCCCAGGACCCTTCTAAAGGCCCCCAGACCCTTCTAGACCCTCCCCGGATCATTCTATAAGCCCCCAGATTCTTCTACAGCCTCCCAGGACCCTTGTAATAGCCCCCCGACGTTTCTAGACCCTCCCCGGATACTTCTAAATGAACCCAGACCTTTCTAGGGCCCCCCAGAACCCCTCTAAAAGCCTCCAGACCCTTGTAGAGCCCCCCAGGACCCGTCTAAAAGCGCCCAGACCCTTCTAGACCCTCCCCTGATCATTCTAAAAGACCCCAGACCCTTCTAAAACCTCCCAAGACTATTCTAAAAGAACCCAGACCCTTCTAGACCCTCCCCGGATTATTCTAAAAGCCCCCAGACCCTTCTAGAGCCCCCCCAGACCCTTCTAAAAGCCTCCAGACCCTTCTAGAGCCCCCCCGAACCACTCTAATAGTTCTCAGACCCTTCTAGAGGCCCCCAGGACCCTTCTATAAGTCCCCAGACCCTTCTAGAGAACCCCAGGAACATTCTAAAAGTCCCCAGACCATTCTAGAGCCTCCCAGGAGCCTTCTAAAAACCCCCAGACCCTTCTAGAGCCCCCCCGGACCAATCTAATAGATCCCAGACCCTTCTAGAGGCCCCCAGGATACTTCTAAATGCCCCCAGACCCTTCTAGAGAACACCGGGACCCTTCTAAAAGCCCCCAGACCCCTCTAGAGAACCCCAGGATCCTTCTAAAAGCCCCCAGAACCTTCTAGACCCTCCCCGGATCATTCTAAAAGCCCCCAGACCCTTCTAGAGACCCCCATGACCCTTCTAAAAGCACTCAGACCCTTCTAGAGGGCCCCAGGACCCTTCTAAAAGCACCCAGACCCTTCTAGAGCCTCCCAGGACCATTCTAAAAGCCCCCAGACCCTTCTAGACCCCCCCAGGACCCTTCTAAAAGACCCCAGACCCTTCTAGAGCCCCCCAGGACCCTTCTGAAAGGCCGCAGACACATCTAGACACTCCCCGGATCTTTCTAAAAGACCCCAGACACTTCTAGAGATCCCCAGGAGCATTCTAAAAGCACCCAGACCCTTCTAGAGCACTCCAGGACCCTTCTAAAAGCCCCCAGACCCTTCTAGAGCCCCCCAGGGCCCCTCTTAAGGCACCCCGTCCCTTCTAGGACACCCCAGGACCCTTCTTAAAGTCCCCAGACCCTTCTAGAGCACCCCAGGACCCTTCTAAAAGCCCCCAGACCCTTCTATAGCACCCCCGGACCCTTCTAAAAGCCTCCAGACCCTTCTAGAGGACCCCTGGACCCTTCTGAAAGCCCCCAGAGCATTCTAGAGCATCCCAGGACAGTTCTAAAAGCCCCCAGACCCTTCTAGAGCATCCCAGGACAGTTCTAAAAGCCCCCAGACCCTTCTAGAGCCTCCCAGGACCCTTCTAAAAGCACCCAGACCCTTCTAGAGACCCCCAGGACCCTTCTAAAAGCCCCCAGACCCTTCTAGAGCCACCCAGGACGCTTCTAAAAGCCCCCAGACCCTTATAGAGACCACCAGGACCCTTCTAAAAGCACCCAGTCCCTTCTAGAGCCCACCAGGACCCTTCTAAAAGCCCCCAGACCCTTCTAGAGCACCCCAGGACCCTTCTAAAAGCCCCCAGACCCTTCTTGAGCCCCCCAGGACCCTTCTAAAAGCA
The DNA here is from genome assembly GCA_033459285.1 of Clamator glandarius. Classification (NCBI taxonomy): domain Eukaryota; kingdom Metazoa; phylum Chordata; class Aves; order Cuculiformes; family Cuculidae; genus Clamator; species Clamator glandarius. The sequence continues at coordinate 152,304 of JAUNZM010001377.1, read as the reverse complement.
CCCAGACCCTTCTAGCGGCACCCAGGACCCTTCTACAAGCCCCCAGACCCTTCTAGAGCCCCCCAGAACCCTTCTAAAAGCTCCCAGAGCTTTCTAGATGCCCCCAGGACCCTTCTAAAAGCCCCCAGACCCTTCTAGAGCCCCCCAGGACCCTTCTACAAGCCCCCAGACCCTTCTAAAGCCACCCAGGACCCTTCTAAAAGCACCCAGACCCTTCTAGAGCCCCCCAGGACCCTTCTACAAGCCCCCAGACACTTCTAAAGCCACCCAGGACCCTTCTAAAAGCCTCTAGACCCTTCTAGAGCCCCCCAGGACCTTTCTAAAAGCACCCAGACCCTTCTAGAGGCTCCCCGGACCCTTATAAATGCACCCCGACCCTTCTAGAGCCTCCCAGTACCCTTCTAAACGCCCCCAGACCCTTCTAGAGAACACCAGGACCCTTCTAAATGCCCCCAGACCCTTCTAGAGCCACCGAGGATCCTTCAAAAAGCACCCAGACCTTTCTAGACCGTCCCTGGATCATTCTAAAAGCCCCCAGACCCTTCTAGAGACCCCCAGGATCATTCTAAATGCCCCCAGACCCTTCTAGAGACCCCCAGGATCATTCCAAAAGCCCCCAGACCCTTCTAGAGCCTCCCAGGACCATTCTAAAAGACCCCAGACCCTTCTAGACCCCCCCAGGACCCTTCTAAAAGCCCCCAGACCCTTCTAGAGCCCCCCAGGACCCTTCTGAAAGGCCGCAGACACTTATAGACACTCCCCGGATCCTTCTAAAAGACCCCAGACCCTTCTAGAGCACCCCAGGACCCTTCTAAAAGCCCCCAGACACTTCTAGAGCCCCCCAGGCCTCCTCTTAAGGCACCCCATCCCTTCTAGAGCACCCCAGGACCCTTCTAAAAGTCCCCAGACCTTTCTAGAGCACGCCAGGACCCGTCTAAAAGCCCCCAGACCATTCTAGAGCCCCCCCGGACCCTTCTAAAAGCCTCCAGACCCTTCTAGAGGCCCCCTGGACCTTTCTGAAAGCACCCAGAACCTTCTAGAGCCCCCCAGGACCCTTCTAAAAGCACCCAGACCCTTCTAGAGCATCCCAGGACCATTCTAAAAGCCCCCAGACCCTTCTAGAGCCTTCCATTATCCTTCTAAAAGCCCCCAGACTCTTCTAGATCCTCCCAGGACCCTTCTAAAAGCACCCAGACCATTCTAGAGCCACCCAGGACCCTTCTAAAAGCCCCCAGACCCTTCTAGAGCCTCCCAGGACCCTTCTAAAAGCACCCAGACCATTCTAGAGCACCCCAGGACCCTTCTAAAAGCCCCCAGACCCTTCTAGAGCCTACCAGGACCTTTCGACAAGTCCCCAGACCCTTCTAGAACCCCCAAGGAACCCTCTAAAAGCCCCCAGACCCTTCTAGAGGCCCCCAGGACCCTTCTAAAAGCCACCAGACCCTTCTAGAGCCCCCCCAGGACCATTCTACAAGCCCCCAGACCCTTCTAGAGCCCCCCAGGACCCTTCTACAAGCCCCCAGACCAATCTAGATCCACCCAGGACCCTTCTAAAAGCCCCCAGACCCTTCTAGAGGCCCCCAGGACTCGTCTAAAAGCCTCTAGACCCTTCTAGAGCCCCCCAGGACCTTTCTAAAAGCACCCAGACCCTTCTAGAGGCTCCCCGGTCCCTTATAAAAGCACCCAGACCCTTCTAGAGCCTCCCAGGACCCTTCTAAAAGCCACCAGACCCTTCTAGAGACCCCCAGGTCCCTTCTAAAAGCCCCCAGATCCTTCTAGACACTCCCCGGATCCTTCTAAACGCCCTCAGACCCTTCTAGAGCCCCCTAGGATCCTTCAAAAAGCACCCAGACCCTTCTAGACCGTCCCCGGATCATTCTAAAAGACCCCAGAAACTTCTAGAGCCCCCCAGGACCCTTCTAAAAGCCCCCTGACCCTTCTAGAGCCCCCTATGACCCATCTAAATGCCCCCAGACCCTTCTAGAGGCCCCAAGGACCCTTCTAAAAGCCCCCAGACCCTTCTAGACCCTCCCCGGATCCTTCTAAAAAACCCCAGACCATTCTAGAGCCTCCCAGGACCATTCTAAAGCCCTCAGACCCTTCTAGAGGACACCAGGACCCTTCTAAAAGCCCCCAGACACTTCTAGAGCCCCCCAGGACCCTTCTAAAAGCCTGAAGACCCTTCTAGAGCCCCCCAGGACCCTTCTAAAAGCCCCCAGACCAATCTAGAGGTCCCCAGGGCCCTCTTAAGGCACCCCGTCCATTCTAGAGCACCCCAGGACCCTTCTAAAAGTCCCCAGACCCTTCTAGAGCCTCCCAGGACCCTTCTAAAGGCCCCCAGACCCTTCTAGACCCTCCCCGGATCATTCTAAAAGCCCCCAGACCCTTCTAGAGCCTCGCAGGACCCCTCTAAAAGCCCCCGGACCCTTCTAGAGCCTCGCAGGACCCTTCTAAAAGCCTCCAGACCCTTCTAGAGGTCCCCGGACCCTTCTAAAAGTCCCCAGACCCTTCTAGATCATCCCCGGACCCCTCTGATATATCCCACACCATTCTAGAGGCCACCAGGATACTTTCAAAAGCCCCCAGACCCTTCTAGAGAACCCCAGGACCCTTCTAAAAGCCCCCAGACCATTCTAGAGCCCCCCAGGGCCCTTCTAAAAGCCCCGAGACCCTTCTAGGAGAGACGGGGGTCCTTAAGAGGGGCCTTGGGGTCCTCTAGAAGGGACTGGGGGGTTATAGAAGTGTCCTGGCGGGCTCTCGAAGGGTCTGGGTTCTTTGAGAAGGGTCTTTGGGTGGCTCTAGAAGGGTCTGGGGTATTTTGGAAGAGTCCTGGGTGCCTCAAGAAGGGTCTGGGGGCTTTTATAGGGTCCTGGGGGGCTCTAGAAGGGTCTGGGTGCTTTTAGAAGGGTCCTGGGGAGCTCTAGAAGGGTCTGGGGTCTTTTAGAAGGGTCCCGGGAGGCTGTAGAAGGGTCTGGGGGCTTTTAGAATTGTCCTGAGGGTCTCTGGGAGGGTCTGGGTCCTGTTAGAAGGGTCCTTGGGGGCTCTAGAAGGGTCTGAGTATCATTAGAGGGGCCTTGGGGGCATCTAGAAGGGTCTGGGGGATATTAGAAGGGTCCTGGAGAGCTCTAGAAGGGTCTGGGGTATTTTAGAAGGGTTCTGGGTAGCTCTAGAAGGGTCTGGGGGCTTTCAGAAGGGTCCTGGGGGGCTGTAGAATGGTCTGGAGTCTTTTAGAAGGGTCCTGGGGGGCTCTAGAAGGGTCTGGAGGCATTCAGAAGGGTCCTGGGGGCCTCTAGAATTGTCTGAGGGATTTTAGAAGGGTCCTGGGAGGCTCTAGAAGGGTCTGGGTGCTTTTAGAATGATCCAGCGAGGGTCTAGAAGGGTCTGGGGGCTTTTAGAAGGGTCCTGTGGGGCTCTAGAAGGATCTGGGTGCTTTTAGAAGGGTCCTAAGGGGCTCTAGAAGCGTCTGGGGGATTTTAGAAGGGTCCTGGGTAGCTCTAGAAGGGTCTGGGGGCTTTCAGAAGGGTCCTGGGGGGCTGTAGAAGGGTCTGGAGTCTTTTAGAAAGGTCCTGGGGGGCTCTAGAAGGGTCTGGGGGCATTCAGAAGGGTCCTGGGGGCCTCTAGAAGGGTCTAAAAGCTTTTAGAAGGGCCCTGGGCGGCTCTAGAAGGGTCTGGGGTCTTTTAGAAGGGTCCTGGGGGGCTCTAGAAGGTTCTGGGGGTTTTCAGAAGGGTCCTGGGGGCCTCTAGAAGGGTCTGGAAGCTTTTAGAAGGGTCCTGGGCGCATCTAGAAGGGTCTGGAGTCTTTTAGAAGGGTCCTGGGAGGATCCAGATGGGTCTGGGTGCTTTTAGAAGGATCCGGAGAGGGTCTAGATTGGTCTGGGTGCATTTAGAAGGGTCCTGGGGGGCTCTACAAATGTCTAGAGGCTTATAGAAGGGTCCACGGGGCCTCTAGAAGGGTCTGGGGGCTTTTAGAAGAGTCCTGGGGGCCTCTAGAAGGGTCTGGCGGCTTTTAGAAGAGTCCTAGGGCCTCTAGAAGGGTCTGGTGCCTTTTAGAAGGGTCCTGGGGGGCTCTAGAAGGGTCTGGAGGCTTTTAGAAGGTTCCGGTGTGGCTCTAGAATGGTGTGGGGGCTTTTAGAAGGGTCCTGGGGGCATCTAGAAGGCTCTGGGGGCTTTTATAAGGGTCCTGGGGGGCTCTAGAAGGGTCTGGGTGGTTTTAGAAGGATCCGGGGAGGGTCTAGAAGGGTCTGGAGGCTTTTAGAAGGGTCCTGGGGGGCTCTAGAAGGGTCTGGGGGATATTAGAAAGGTCCTGGGATGGTCTAACAAGGGTCTGGGTTGTTTTAGAAGGGTCCTGCGGGTCTCTAGAAGGGTCTGGGGGCTTTTAGAAGGGTCCTTGGGGGCTCTAGAAGGGTCTGGGGACCATTAGAGGTACCCTAGGGACCTCTAGAAGGGTCTGGGGGATTTTAGAAGGGTCCTGGTAGGCTGTAGAAGGGTCTGGGTGCATTTAGAAGGGTCCCGCGGGTCTCTAGAAGGGTCTGGGGGCTTTTAGAATGGTCCTTGGGGGCTCTAGAAGGGTCTGGGGACCACTAGAGGGGCCCTGGGTGCCTCTAGAAAGGTCTGGGGTATTTTAGAAGGGTCCTGGGGAGATCTAGAAGGGTCTGGGGGCTTTTAGAAGGGTCCTGGGAGACTCTAGAAGGGTCTGGGGGCATTTAGAAGGTCCTGCGTGTCTCTAGAAGGGTCTGGGGGCTTTTAGAAGGGTCCTGGGGGGCTCTAGAAGGGTGTGAGAGCTTTTAGAATGTTCCTGGGTGCATCTAGAAATATCTGGGTGCTTTTAGAAGGGTCCTGGGGGCCTCTAGAAGTGTCTGAGGAGTTGTAGAAGGGTCCGGGGAGGCTCTAGTAGGGTCTGGGTGCTTTTAGAAGGATCCGGTTAGGGTCTAGAAGGGTCTGGGGCTTTTAGAAGGGTCCTGTGGAGCTCTAGAAGGGTCTGGGGTCTTTTAGACGATTCCTGGGGGGCTCTAGAAGGCTCTGGGACCTTTTAGAAGAGTCCTGGGGAGCTCTAGAAGGGTCTGGGGCTTTCAGAATGATCCTGGGGGTCGCTAGAAGTGTCTGGGTGTATTTGGAAGGGTCTTGGGGAGATCTAGAAGGGTCTGGGGGCTTTCAGAAGGGTCTTGGGGGCATGTAGAAGGGTCTGGAGGCTTTTAGAAGGGTCCTGGAGCGCTCTAGAAGGGTCTGGGGGCATTCAGAACGGTCCTGGTGGCCTCTAGAAGGGACTGGATGCTTTTAGAAGGCTCCTGGGGGGCTCTAGATGGGTCTGGGTGCATTTAGAAGGGTCCTGGGGGGATCTAGATGGGTCTGGGGTCTTTTAGAAGGATACGTGGAATTTCTAGAAGGGTCTGGGGGCTTTTAGAAGGGTCCTGGGTTGCTCTAGAAGGGTCTGGAGGCTTTTAGAAGGGTCCTGCGGGTCTCTAGAAGGATCTGGGGGCTTTTAGAAGGGTCCTGGGAGGCTCTAGAAGGGTCTGAGGGCTTTTAGAATGGTCCTGGGGGGCTCTAGAAGGGTCTGGGGGCATTTCGAAGTGTCCTGGGGGGCTCTAGAAGGGTCTGGGGGATTTTAGAAGGATCCTGGGGGCCTCTAGATAGGTCTGGGGGCATTTAGAAGGGTCCTGCGGGTCTCTAGAAGGGTCTGGGGGCTTTTAGAAGGGTCCTTGGGGCTCTAGAAGGGTCTGGGGACCATTAGAGGGGCCCTAGGGGCCTCTAGAAGGGTCTGGGGGCTTTTAGAATGGTCCTTGGGGGCTCTAGAAGGGTATGGGGACCACTAGAGGGGCCCTGGAGGCCTCTAGAAGAGTCTGGGGTATTTTAGAAGGCTCCTGGGGAGCTCTAGATGGGTCTGGGGGCTTTTAGAAGGGTCCTGGGAAACTCTAGAAGGGTCTGGGGGCATTTAGATGGGTCCTGCGGGTCTCTAGAAGGGTCTGGGAGCTTTTAGAAGGGTCCTGGGGGGCTCTAGAATGGTCTGAGGGATTTTGTAAGGGTCCTGGGAGGCTTTAGAAGGGTCTGGGTGCTTTTAGAAGGATCCAGGGAGGGTCTAGAAGGGTCTGGGGACTTTTAGAAGGGTCCTGGGGGGCTCTAGAAGGGTCTGGGGGCTATTAGAAGGATCCAGGGATCGTCTACAAGGGTCTGGGGTCTTTTAGAAGGGTCCTGCGGGTCTCTAGAAGGGTCTGGGTGCTTTTAGAAGGGTCCTTGGGGGCTCTAGAAGGGTCTGGGGACGATTAGAGGGGCCCTAGGGGCCTCTAGAAGGGTCTGGGGGATTTTAGAAGGGTTCTGGAGGGCTCTAGAAGGGTCTGGGGACCACTAGAGGGGCCCTGGGGACCTCTAGAAGGGTCTTGGGTATTTTAGACGGGTCCTGGGGAGCTCTAGAAGGGTCTGGGGGCTTTTAGAAGGGTCCTGGGGGGCTCTAGAAGGGTCTGGGGGCATTTAGAAGTGTCCTGGGGGGCTCTAGAAGGGTCTGGGGGATTTTAGAAGGATCTTGGGGGCCTCTAGAAAGGTCTGGGGGCATTTAGATGGGTCCTGCGTGTCTCCAGAAGGGTCTGGGAGCTTTTAGAAGGGTCCTGGGGGGCTCTAGAAGGGTCTGGCGGCTTTTAGAAGGGTCCTGGTGGGCTCTAGAAGGGTGTGAGGGCTTTTAGAATGGTCCTGTGGGCATCTAGAAGTCTCTGGGTGCTTTTATAAGGGTCCTGTGGGGCTCTAGAATGGTCTGATGGATTTTATAAGGGTCCTGGGAGGCTCTAGAAGGGTCTGGGTGCTTTTAGAAGGATCCGGGGAGGGTCTATAAGGGTCTGGGGACTTTTAGAAGGGTCCTGGGGGGCTCTAGAAGGGTCTGGGGGATTTTAGAAGGGTCCTGGGGGGCTCTAGAAGGGTCTGAGGGATTTTAGAAGGATCCTGGGGAGCTCTAGAATGGTCTGGGGGCTTTTAGAAGGGTCCTTGTGGGCGCTAGAAGGGTCTGGGGACCATTAGAGGGGCCCTGGGGACCTCTAGAAGGGTCTGGGGTATTTTAGACGGGTCCTGGGGAGCTCTAGAAGGGTCTGGGGGCTTTTAGAAGGGTCCTGGGAGAATCTAGAAGGGTCTGGGTGCATTTAGAAGGGTCTGCGGGTCTCTAGAATCGTCTGGGGGCTTTCAGAAAGGTCCTGAGGGGCTCTAGAAGGGTCTGGGGGGCTATTAGAAGGGTTCTTGGGGCCTCTAGAAGGGTCTGGGGTCTTTTAGAAGGGTCCTGGGAGGATCCAGATGGGTCTGGGTACTTTTAGAAGGATCCGGGGAGGTTCTAGAAGGGTCTGGGGGCGTTTAGAAGGGTCCTGGGAGGCTCTACAAATGTCTGGAGGGTTTTAGAATGGTCCTGGGGGCATCTAGAAGCGTCTATGGGCTTTTAGAATGATCCGGGGAGGCTCTAGAAGGGTCTGGCGGCTTTTAGAATGGTCCTGGGGTCCTCTAGAAGGGTCTGGGGGCATTTAGAATGATACGGGGAGGATCTAGAAGGGTCTGGGGGCTTTTAGAAGGGTCCTGGGGGCTCTAGAAGGGTCTGGAGTCTTTGAGAATGGTCCTGGGGGGCTCTAGAAGGGTCTGGGGGCTTTTAGAAAGATCCGGGGAGGGTCTAGAAGGGTCTGGGATGTTTTAGAAGGGTCCTGGGGTTCTCTAGAAGGGTCTGGGGGCATTTAGACGGGCCCTGGGCTCTCTAGAAGTGTCTGGGGGCATTTAGAAGAGTCCTGGGGGGCTCTAGAATCGTCTGGGCTCTTTTAGAAGGGTCCTGGGGTGTTCTAGAAGGGTCTGGGGGATTTTAGAAGGGTCCTGCGGTCCTCTAGAATAGTCTGGATGCTTTTAGAAGGGTCCTGGGGGGCTCTACAAGGGTCTGGGGGCATTTAGAAGGGTCCTGGGGGGCTCTAGAAGGGTCTGGGGGATTTTAGACGGGTCCTGGGGGGCTCTAGAAGGGTCTGGGTGCTTTTAGAATTGTCCTAGGTGGCTATAGAAGGGTCTGGGGGCTTTTAGAAGGGTCCTTGGGGGCTCTAGAAGGGTATGGGGACCATTAGAGGGGCACTGGGAGCCTCTAGAATGGTCTGGGTGATTTTAGAAGGGTCCTCGGGAGGTCTAGAATTGTCTGGGGGCTTTTAGAAAGGTCCTGGGAGGCTCTAGAAGGGTCTGGGGGCTTTTAGAAGAGTCCTGCGTGTCTCTAGAAGGGTCTGGGGGCTTTTAGAAGGGTCCTTGGGGGCTCTAGAAGGGTGTGGGGACCACTAGAGGAGCCCTGGGGGCCTCTAGAGGGGTCTGGGGTATTTTAGAAGGGTCCTGGGGAGCTCTAGAAGGGTCTGGGGGCTTTTAGAAGGGTCCTGGGAGACTCTAGAAGGGTCTGGGGGCATTTAGAAGGGTCCTGCGGGTCTCTAGAAGGGTCTGGGGGCTTTTAGAAGGGTCCTGGGGGGCTCTAGAAGGGTCTGGGGGCTTTTAGAAGGGTCCTGGGGTGCTCTAGAAGGGTGTGAGGGCTTTTAGAATGGTCCTGGGGGCATCTAGAAGGCTCTGGGGGCTTTTAGAAGTGTCCTGTGGGCCTCTAGAAGTGTCTGAGGGATTTTAGAAGGGTCCTGGGAGGCTCTGGAATGGTCTGGGTGCTTTTAGAAGGATTCGGGGAGGGTCTAGAAGAGTCTGGGGGCATTTAGAAGGGTCCTGTGGGGCTCTAGAAGGGTCTGGGTGCTTTTAGAAGGGTCCTGGGGGGATCTAGAAGGGTCTGGGTGCTTTTAGAAGGGTCCTGGGGAGCTCTAGAAGGGTCTGGGGTCTTTTAAAAGGGTCCTGGGTGGCGCTAAAAGTGTCTGGGTGCATTTAGAAGGGTCCTGGGGAGCTCTAGAAGGGTCTGGGTGCTTTCAGAAGGGTCCTGGGGGCCTCTAGAAGGGTCTGGATGCTTTTAGAAGAGTCCTGGGGGGGTCTAGATGGGTCTGGGGACATTTAGAATGGTCCTGGGGGGCTCTAGAAGGGTCTGGGGTAGTTTAGATAGGTCCTGGGGAGCTCTAGAAGGGTCTGGGTGCTTTTAGAAGGGTCCTGGGAGACTCTAGAAGGGTCTGAGTGCTTTTAGAAGGGTCCTTCGGGTCTCTAGAAGGGTCTGGGTTCTTTTAGAATGGTCCTGGGGGGCTCTAGAAGGGTGTGAGGGATTTTAAAAGGGTCCTGGGAGGCTCTAGAAGGGTCTGGTTGCTTTTAGAAGCATTCGGGGAGGGTCTAGAAGGGTCTGGGGGCTTTTAGAAGGGTCCTGGGGGCATCTAGAAGGGTCTGGAGGCTTTTAGAAGAGTTCTGGGGGGCTCTAGAAGGGTCTGGGGGCATTCAGAAGGGTCCTGGGGGCCTCTAGAAGGGTCTGGAGTCTATTAGAAGAGTCCTGGGGGGCTCTAGATGGGTCTGGGGTCATTTAGAAGGGTCCTGGGGGGCTCTAGAAGGGTCTGGGGGCTTTCAGAAGTGTCCTGGGGGGCTCTAGAAGGGTCTGGGGGCTTTTAGAAGGGTCCTGGGTCATCTAGAATGGTCTGGGGGCTTTTAGAAAGGTCCTGGGAGGATCCAGATGGGTCTGGGTGGTTTTAGAAGGATCCGGGGATGGTCTAGAAGGGTCTGGGTGCTTTTAGAAGGGTCCTGGGGGGCTCTACAAATGTCTGGAGAATTTTAGAAGGATCCGGGGAGGCTCTAGAAGTGTCTGGCGGCTTTTAGAAGGGTCCTTGGGAGCTCTAGAAGGGTCTGGGTGCTTTCAGAAGGGTCCTGGGGGCCTCTAGAAGGGTCTGGGTGCTTTCAGAATGGTCCTGGGTGGCTCTAGAAGGGTCTGGGGGGTTTTAAAAGGGTCCTGTGGGGCTGTAGAAGGGTCTGGGGGCTTTTAGATTGGTCCTGGGTGGCTCTAGAAGGGTCCGGGGGCTTTTAGAATGGTCCGTGGAGGCTCTAGAAGGGTCTGGGTGCTTTTAGAAGGGTCCTGGGGAGCTCTAGAAGGGTCTGGGTGCTTTCAGAAGGGTCCTGGGGGCCTCTAGAAGGGTCTGGAGGCTTTTAGAAGAGTTCTGGGGGGCTCTAGAAGGGTCTGGGGGCATTCAGAAGGGTCCTGGGGGCCTCTAGAAGGGTCTGGATGCTTTTAGAAGAGTCCTGGGGGGGTCTAGATGGGTCTGGGGACATTTAGAATGGTCCTGGGGGGCTCTAGAAGGGTCTGGGGTAGTTTAGATAGGTCCTGGGGAGCTCTAGAAGGGTCTGGGTGCTTTTAGAAGGGTCCTGGGAGACTCTAGAAGGGTCTGAGTGCTTTTAGAAGGGTCCTTCGGGTCTCTAGAAGGGTCTGGGTTCTTTTAGAATGGTCCTGGGGGGCTCTAGAAGGGTGTGAGGGATTTTAAAAGGGTCCTGGGAGGCTCTAGAAGGGTCTGGTTGCTTTTAGAAGCATTCGGGGAGGGTCTAGAAGGGTCTGGGGGCTTTTAGAAGGGTCCTGGGGGCATCTAGAAGGGTCTGGAGGCTTTTAGAAGAGTTCTGGGGGGCTCTAGAAGGGTCTGAGGGCATTCAGAAGGGTCCTGGGGGCCTCTAGAAGGGTCTGGAGTCTATTAGAAGAGTCCTGGGGGGCTCTAGATGGGTCTGGGGTCATTTAGAAGGGTCCTGGGGGGCTCTAGAAGGGTCTGGGGGCTTTCAGAAGTGTCCTGGGGGGCTCTAGAAGGGTCTGGGGGCTTTTAGAAGGGTCCTGGGTCATCTAGAATGGTCTGGGGGCTTTTAGAAAGGTCCTGGGAGGATCCAGATGGGTCTGGGTGGTTTTAGAAGGATCCGGGGATGGTCTAGAAGGGTCTGGGTGCTTTTAGAAGGGTCCTGGGGGGCTCTACAAATGTCTGGAGAATTTTAGAAGGATCCGGGGAGGCTCTAGAAGTGTCTGGCGGCTTTTAGAAGGGTCCTTGGGAGCTCTAGAAGGGTCTGGGTGCTTTCAGAAGGGTCCTGGGGGCCTCTAGAAGGGTCTGGGTGCTTTCAGAATGGTCCTGGGTGGCTCTAGAAGGGTCTGGGGGGTTTTAAAAGGGTCCTGTGGGGCTGTAGAAGGGTCTGGGGGCTTTTAGATTGGTCCTGGGTGGCTCTAGAAGGGTCCGGGGGCTTTTAGAATGGTCCGTGGAGGCTCTAGAAGGGTCTGGGTGCTTTTAGAAGGGTCCTGGGGGGCTCTAGAAGGGTCTGGGGTCTATTAGAAGGATCCGGGGAGGGTCTAGAAGGCTCTGTAGGCATTTAGAAGGGTTATTGGTGGCTCTAGAAGGGTCTGGGGACCATTAGAGGAGCCCTGGGGTCCTCTAGAAGGGTCTGGGGGATTTTAGAAGGGTCCTGAGGAGCTCTAGAAGGGTCTGGGGGCTTTTACAAGGGTCCTGGGGGAATCTAGAAGGGTCTGGGGGCTTTTAGAAGGGTCCTGCGTGTCTCTAGAAGGGTCTGGGGGCTTTTAGAAGGGCCCTGGAGGACTCTAGAAGGCTCTGGGGTCTTTGAGAAGGGTCCTAGGGGGCTCTAGAACGGCCTGGGTGTTTTTAGAAGGGTCTTGGGGTGCTCTAGAAGGGTCTGGGAGCTTTTAGAAGGGTCCTGGGAGACGCTAGAAGGGTCTGAGGGCTTTTAGAAGGGTCCTGTAGGGTCTCTAGAAGGGTCTGGGGGCTTTTAGAAGGGTCGTGCGAGGCTCTAGAAGGGTCTGGGGGCTTTTAGAATGGTCCTGGGGGGCTCTAGAAGGGTCTGGGTGCTTTTAGAAGGGTCCTGGGAGGCTCTAGAAGTGTCTGCTTGCTTTTAGAATGGTCCTGGGAGGCTCTAGAAGGGTCTGGGGGCTTTTTGAAGGGTCCAGGGGGCCTCTAGAAAGCTCTGGGGGCTTTTAGAAGGATCCTGGGGTCCTCTAGAAGGGTCTAGGTGCTTTTAGAAGGGTCCTGGTTGGCTCTAGAAGGGTCTGGGTGCTTTTAGAATGGTCCTATGGGGCATTAGAAGGGTCTGGGGGCTTTAGATGGGTCCTGGGGGGCTCTGGAAGGGTCCGGGGGCTTTCAGAAGGGTCCGTGGAGGCTCTAGAAGGGTCTGGGGGCTTTTAGAAGGGTCCTGGGGGCTCTAGAAGGGTCTGGGGGCTATTAGAAGGATCCAGGGAGGGTCTAGAAGGGTCTGGGAGCTTTTAGAAGGGTCCTTGGTGGCTATATAAGGGTCTGGGGACCATTAGAGGGGCACTGGGGTCCTCTAGAAGGGTCTGGGAGATTTTAGAAGGGTCCTGGGGAGCTCTAGAATTGTCTGGGGGCTTTTAGAAGGGTCCTTGGGGGCTCTAGAATGGTCTGGGGACCATTAGAGGAGCCCTGGGGGCCTCTAGAAGGGTCTCGGGGAGTTTAGAAGGGTCCTGGGCAGCTCTAGAAGGGTCTGGGGGCTTTTTGAAGGGTCCTGGTAGACTCTAGAAGGGTCTGGGGGCATTTAAAAGGGTCCTGCGGGTCTCTAGAAGGGTCTGGGGGCTTTTAGAAGGGTCCTGGGGGGCTCTAGAAAGGTCTGGGGTCTTTTAGAAGGGTCCTGGGGGGCTCTAAAGTGTGTGAGGGCTTTTAGAATGGTCCTGGGGTCATCTAGAAGGCTCTGGGGGCTTTTAGAAGGGTCCTGGGGGCCTCTAGAAGTGTCTGCGGCCTTTTAGAAGGGTCCTGGAAGGTTCTAGAATGGTCTGGGTGCTTTTAGAAGGATTCGGGGTGGGTCTAGAATGGTCTGGGGGTTGTTAGAAGTGTCCTGGGGGGCTCTAGAAGGGTCTGGGTGCTTTTAGAAGGGTCCTGGGGGGTCTAGAAGTGTCTGGGGACTTTTAGAAGGGTCCTGGGGAGCGCTAGAAGGGTCTGGGGGCTTTTAGAAGGGTCCTGGGTGGCGCTAAAAGTGTCTGGGTGCATTTAGAAGGGTCCTGGGTTGCTCTAGAAGGGTCTGGGCGCTTTCAGAAGGGTCCTGAGGGCCTCTGGAATGGTCTGGGGTCTTTTAGAAGAGTCCTGGGGGGCTCTAGAAGGGTCTGGGGGCATTCAGAAGGGTCCTGGGGGCCTCTAGAAGGGACTGGAGGCTTTTAGAAGAGTCCTGGGGTGCTCTAGATGGGTCTGGGGGCATTTAGAAGCGTCCTCGGGGCTCTGGAAGGGTCTGGGGGAGTTTAGAATGGTCCTGGGGAGCTCTAGAAAGGTCTGGGTGCTTTTAGAAGGGTCTTGGTAGACTCTAGAAGGGTCTGAGTGCTATTAGAAGGGTCCTGCGGGTCTCTAGAAGGGTCTGGGGGCTTTTAGAAGGTTCCTGGGGGGCTCTAGAAGGGTGTGAGTTCTTTTAGAATTGTCCTGGGGGCATCTTGAAGGCTCTGGGGTATTTTAGAAGGGTCCTGGGGGCCTCTAGAAGTGTCTGAGGGATTTTAAAAGGGTCCTGGGAGGCTCTAGAAGGGTCTGGTTGCTTTTAGAAGTGTCCGTGGAGGCTCTAGAAGGGTCTGGGGCCTTTTAGAAGGGTCCTGGGGGGCTCTAGAAGGGTCTGGGTGCTATTAGAAGGATCCGGGGAGGGTCTAGAAGGCTCTGGGGGCTTTTAGAAGGGTCCTTGGGGGCTCTAGAAGGGTCTGGGGACCATTAGAGGAGCCCTGGCGGCCTCTAGAAGGGTCTGGGGTCTTTTAGAAGGGTCCTGGGGGAATATAGAAGGGTCTGGGGGCTTTTAGAAGGGTCCTGCGGGTCTCTAGAAGGGTCTGGGTGCTTTTAGAAGGGTCCTGGAGGAATCTAGAAGGGTCTGGGGTCTTTGAGAAGGGTCCTAGGATGCTCTAGAAGGGTCTGGGTGCTCTTAGAATTGTCCTGGGGGGCTCTAGAAGGGTCTGGGTGCTTTTAGAAGGGTCCTGGGAGACTCTGGAAAGGTCTGAGGGCTTCTAGAAAGGTCCTGTACGGTCTCTAGAAGGGTATGGGAGCTTTTAGAAGGGTCGTGTGGGGCTCTAGAAGGGTCTGGGGGCATTTAGAAAGGTCCTGGGGGGCTCTAGAAGGGTCTGGGTGCTTTTAGAAGGGTCCTGGGAGGATCTAGAAGGGTCTGGTTGCTTTTAGAATGGCCCTGGGAGGCTCTAGAAGGGTCTGGGGGCTTTTTGAAGGGTCCAGGGGGCCTCTAGAAAGGTCTGGGTGCTTTTAGAAGTGTCCTGCGTGGCTCTAGAAGGGTCTGGGGTCTATTAGAAGGATCCGGGGAGGGTCTAGAAGGCTCTGGGGCCTTTTAGAAGGGTCCTTGGGGGCTCTAAAAGGGTCTGGGGACCATTAGAGAAGCCCTGGTGGCATCTAGAAGGGTCTGGGGGATTTTAGAAGGGTCCTGGGGATCTCTAGAAGTGTCTGGGGGCTTTTAGAAGGGTCCTGGGAGAATCTAGAAGGGTCTGGGGGCTTTTAGAAGGGTCCTGCGGGTCTCTAGAAGGGTCTGGGGGCTTTTAGAAGGGTCCTGGGGGGATCTAGAATGGTCTGGGTGCTCTTAGAAGGGTCCTGGGGGCCTCTAGAAATGTCTGCGGGATATTAGAAGGGTCCTGGGAGGCTCTAGAAGGGTCTGGGTGTTTTAGAAGGATTCGGGGAGGGTCTAGAAGGGTCTGGGGGCTTTTAGAAGGGTCCTGTGGTGATCTAGAAGCGTCTGGGTTCTTTTAGAAGGGTCCTGGGAGGCTCTAGAAGGGTCTGGGTGGTTTTTGAAGGGTCCTGGGGGTCTTTAGAAGGGTCTGGGGCCTTTTAGAATGGTCCTGCGGGGCTCTAGAATGCTCTGGGGGCTTTTAGAAGAGTCCTGGGTGGCTTTAGAAGAGTGTGAGTGCTTTTAGAAGGGTCCTGGGGGCATCTAGATGGCTCTGGGGACTTTTAGAAGGGTCCTGGGGGCCTCTAGATGGGTCTGAGGATTTTTAGAATGGTCCTGGGAGGCTCTAGAAGTGTCTGGGTGATTTTAGAAGGGCCCTGGGTGGCTCTAGAATGGTCTGGTTGCTTTTAGAAGGGTCCTGGTGGGCTCTAGAAGGGTCTGGGTGCTTTTAGAAATGTCCTGGGTGGCTCTAGAATGGTCTGGGGGCATTTAGAAGGGTCCCGGGGGGCTCTAGAAGGGTCTGGGGGCTTTTAGAAGGATCTTGGGGGCCTCTAGAAGGGTCTGTGGGCTTTTAGAAGGGTTCTGGGTGGCTCTAGAATGGTCTGGGGGCTTTTAGAAGCGTCCTGGGGGGCTCTAGAAGGGTGTGGTTGCTTTTAGAAGGGTCCTGGGGGCATCTACAAGGCTCTGGGGGCTTTCAGAAGGGTCCTGGGGGCTTCTAGAAGGGTCTGAAGGATTTTAGAAGGGTCCTGGGAGGCTGTAGAAGGGTCTGGGTGCTTTTAGAATGATCCGGGGAGGGTGTAGAAGGGTCTGGGTTCTTTTAGAAGGGTCCTGGGGGGCTCTAGAAGGGTCTGGGTTCTTTCAGAAGGGCCTGTGTGGCTGTAGAAGGGTCTGGGGGCTTTTAGATGGGTCCTGGGGGGCTCTAGAAGGGTCCGGGGGCTTTTAGAATGGTCCGTAGAGGCTCTAGAAGGGTTCGGAGGTCTTCTAGAAGGGTCCTGGGGGGCTCTAGAAGGGTCTGGGTGCTATTAGAAGGATCCAGGGAGGGTCTAGAAGGCTCTGGGGGCTTTTAGAAGGGTCCTTGGGGGCTCTAGAAGGGTCTGGGGAACATTAGAGGGGCACTGGGGTCCTCTAGAAGGGTCTGGGGGATTTTAGAAGGGTCCTGGGGTGCTCTAGAATTGTCTGGGGGCTTTTAGAATGGTCCTGGGAGGCTCTAGAAGGGTCTGGGGGCTTTTAGAAGGGTCCTGCGTGTCTCTAGAAGGGTCTGAGTGCTTTTAGAATGATTCGGGGAGGGTCTAGAAGGGTCTGGTGGCTTTTAGAAGGGTCCTGTGGGGCTCTCGAAGGGTCTGGGTGCTTTTAGAAGGGTACAGGGGGGATCTAGAAGGGTCTGGGGGCTTTTAGAAGGGTCCTGGGGAGCTCTAGATGGGTCTGGGGGCTTTTAGAAGGGTCCTGGGGGGCGCTAGAAATGTCTGGGTGCATTTAGAAGGGTCCTGGGGAGCTCTAGAAGGGTCTGGAGGCTTTTAGAAGGGTCCTGGGGGGTCTAGAAGGGTCTGGGGGCATTCAGAAGGGTCCTGGGGGCCTCTAGAAGGGTCTGGAGGGTTTTAGAAGAGTCCTGGTGGGCTCTAGATGGGTCTGGGTGCTTTTAGAATGATCCGGGGATGGTCTAGAAGGGTCTGGGTGCTTTCAGAAGGGTCCTGGGTGCATCTAGAAGGGTCTGGGTGCTTTTAGAAGGGACCTGGGTGGATCTAGAAGGGTCTGGGGGCTTTTAGAAGGGTTCTGTGGGGATGTAGAAGGGTCTGGGTGCTTTTAGATGGGTCCTGTAGGGCTAAAAAAGGTTCCTAACCCTATCCCTAACCCTAACCCTAAACCTAACCCTAACCCTAACCCTAACCGTAACCCTAACCCTAACCCTAACCCTAACTCTAACCCTAACCCTAACCCTAAACCTAACCCTAACTCTAACCCTAACCCTAACCCTAACCCTAACCCTAACCCTAACCCTAACTCTAACCCTAACCCTAAAAATAATCCTAACTCTAACCCTAACCCTAACCCTAACTCTAACTCTAACCCTAACCCTAACCCTAACCCTAACCCTAACCCTAACCCTAACCCTAACCCTAACCCTAACCCTAACCCTAACCCTAACCCTAACCCTAACCCTAACCCTAACCCTAACCCTAACCCTAACCCTAACTCTAACCCTAACCCTAACCCTAACCCTAACCCTAACCCTAACCCTTACCCTAACCCTAACCCTAACCCTAATCCTAACTCTAACCCTAACCCTAACCCTAACTCTAACTATAACCCTAACCCTAACCCTAACCCTAACCCTAACCCTAACCCTAACCCTAACCCTAACCCTAACCCTAACCCTAACCCTAACTCTAACCCTAACCCTAACCCTAACTCTAACCCTAACCCTAACCCTAACTCTAACTCTAACCCTAACCCTAACCCTAACCCTAACCCTAACCCTAACCCTAACCCTAACCCTAACCCTAACCCTAACCCTAACCCTAACCCTGCCTCTAACCCCTAGAAGTATCTGGGGGCTTTTAGAAGAGTCCTTGAAGGATCTAGGAGGGTCTAGGGTCTCTAAAAAGGTTCCTAATGGGCTCCGGAAGGGTTTGGGGTCTTTTAGAAGGGTCCTCGGTGGCTCTAGAAGGGTCTAGGGTATTGTAGAAGGGTCCTAAGGGGGTTTAGTAGGGCCTGGGGGGCTTTATAAGATTTTGGGGGCCTTTATAAGGTTTTGGGGGGCTCTAGAAAGTCCGGGGGCTTTGAGAAGCACACTGGGGGCTCTGAAAGTGTCTGGGGGATTTTAGAATGTTCCTGGGGGCTCTAGACGTGTCTGGGTGCTTTTAGAAGGTTCCTGGGGGGCTCTAGAAGGGTCTGGGTGCTTCTAGAGCAAAAATTTTAATTTTGCACATTTGGGGAATTCGCAGGGCTCAGCACACCCGGAGTGCAAAGGATGAGCCTGGCCTGGGAAAAGCACCTGCTTGATCAGGGTGTCTCCCCTGCCAGCTAAGTACAAAGGACCCAGACCATTCTAGAGCCCCCAAGGACCCTTCCAAACCCCCCAGACCCTTCTGGACACGTTCAGGTTCCTTTGAAAAGGCCCCAGACCCTTCTAGAGCCTCCCAAGACCATTCTAAAAGCCCCCAGACCCTTCTAGACCCTCCCCGGATCTTTCTAAAAGCCCCGAGACCCTTCTAGAGGATCCCAGGACCCTTCTAAAAGCCCCCAGACCCTTCTAGAGCCCCCCAGGACCCTTCTAAAAGCCCCCAGACCCTTCTAGAGGACCCAGGGCCCTCTTAAGCCACCCCGTCCATTCTAGAGCCCCCCAGGACCCTTCTAAAAGACCCCAGACCATTCTAGAGCACCCCAGGACACTTCTAAAAGCCCCCAGACCCTTCTAGAGCCCCCCAGGACCCTTCTCAAAACTTCCAGACCCTTCTAGAGCCCCCCAGGACCCTTCTAAAAGCCCCCAGACCCTTCTAGAGGCCCCAGGGCCCCTCTTAAGCAGCCCCGACCCTTCTAGAGCATCCCAGGACACTTCTAAAAGCACCCAGACCCTTCTAGAGCACCCCAGGACCCTTCTAAAAGCCCCCAGACCCTTCTAGAGCCCCCCCGGACCCTTGTAAAAGCCCCCAGACACTTCTAGAGGCCCCCAGGACCCTTATAAAAGCACCCAGACCCTTCCAGAGCCTCCCAGGACCCTTCTGAACGCACCCAGACCCTTCGAGAGGCACCCAGGACCCTTCTAAAAGCCTCTAGACCCTTCTAGAGCCCCCCAGGACCCTTCGAAAAGCACCCAGACCATTCTAGAGCCTCCCAGGACCATTCTAAATGCCCCCAGACCCTTCAAAACCCCCCAGGACACTTTTAAAAGACCCCAGACCCTTCTAGAGCCCCCCAGGACTATTCTAAAAGACCCCAGACCCTTCTAGAGGCCCCCAGGACCCTTCTAAAAGTCCTGAGACCCTTCTAGAGGCAACCAGGACCCTTCTAAAAGCCCCCAGACCCTTCTAGACCCTCCCCGGATCCTTCTAAAAGCATCCATACCCTTCTAGAGCCCCCCAGGACCCTTCTAAAAGCCCCCAGACCCTTCTAGAGCCCCCCAGGACCCTTCTAAAAGCCCCCAGACCCTTCTAGAGCACCCCAGGACCCTTCTAAAAGCCCCCAGACCCTTCTAGAGCCCCCCAGGACCCTTCTAAAAGGCCGCAGAAACTTCTACACCCTCTCCGGATAATTCTAAAAGCCCCCAGACACTTCTAGAGATCCCCAGGACCATTCTAAAAGGCCCCAGACCCTTCTATAGCACCCCAGGACCCTTCTAAAAGACCCCAGACCATTCTAGAGCCCCCAAGGGCCCCTCTTAAGGCACCCCGTCCCTTCTAGAGCAGCCCAGGACCCTTCTAAAAGTCCCCAGACCCTTCCAGATCACCCCAGGACACTTCTAAAAGCCCCCAGACCCTTCTAGATCCCCCCCGGACCCTTCTAAAAGCCCCTAGACCCTTCTAGAGGCCCCCAGGACCCTTCTGAAAGCCCCCATAACCTTCTAGAGCCCCACAGGACCCTTCTAAAAGCACCCAGGCACTTCTACAGACCCCGAGGACCCTATAAAAGCCTACAGACCCTTCTAGAGACCCCCAGGACACTTCTAAAAGCCCCCAGACCCTTCTAGAGCCCCACAGTACCCTTCTAAAAGCACCCAGACCCTTCTAGAGCCCCCCAGGACCATTCTAAAAGCCCCCAGACCATTCTAGACCCTCCCCGGATCCTTCTAAAAGCCCTCAGACCCTTCTAGAGCACCCCAGGACCTTTCTAAAAGAACCCAGACCCTTCTAGAGCACCCAAGGACCCTTCTAAAAGCCCCCAGACTAATCTAGACCCTCCCCGCATTCTTCTAAAAGCCCCCAGACCCTTCTAGAGGATCCCAGGACCCTTCTAAAAGCCCCCAGACCCTTCTAGAGGCCCCCAGGACCATTCTAAAAGCACCCAGACCCTTCTAGAGCCCCCCTGTACCCTTCTAAAAGCACCCAGACCCTTCTAGAGTCCCCCAGGACCCTTCTGAAAGCCCCCAGACCATTCTACAGACCCCCAGGACCCTATAAAACCCCCAGACTCTTCTAGAGCAACCCAGGACCCTTCTAAAAGCACCCAGACCCTTCTAGAGCCCCCCCGGACCCTTTTAAAATCCTCCAGACCCTTATAGAGCCCCCCAGGACCCGTCTAAAAGACACCAGACCCTTTTAGAGGCAACAGGGCCCCTCTTAAGCCCACCCGTACCTTCTAGAGCACACTAGGACCCTTCTAAAAGCCCCCAGACCCTTCTAGAGCAACCCAGGACCCTTCTAAAAGCCCCCAGACCCTTCTAGAGCTCCCCCGGACCCTTCTAAAAGCCCCTAGACCCTTCTAGAGGCCCCCAGGACCCTTCTAAAAGCCCCCAGACCCTTCTAGAGGCCCCAGGGCCCTTCTTAAGCCCCCCCGTCCCTTCTAGAGCACACCAGGACCCGTCTAAAAGCCTCTAGACCCTTCTAGAGCACTCCAGGACCTTTCCAAAAGCACCCAGACCCTTCTAGAGGCTCCCCGGACCCTTATAAAAGCACCCAGACCCTTCCAGAGCCTCCCAGGACCCTTCTAAAAGCCACCAGACCCTTCTAGAGAACCACAGGTCTCTTCTAAAAGCACCTGAACCCTTCTAGACCCTCCCCGGATCATTCTAAAAGCCCCCAGACCCTTCTAGAGCCCCCTAGGATCCTTCAAAAAGCACCCAGACCCTTCTAGACCGTCCCCGGATCATTCTAAAAGCACCCAGACCCTTCTAGAGCCCCCCAGGATCATTCTAAAAGCCCCCTGACCCTTCTAGAGCCCCCTAGGACCCATCTAAAAGCACCCAGACCCTTCTAGAGACCCTCAGGACCCTTCTAAAAGCCCCCAGACCGTTCTAGACCCCCCCAGGACCCTTCTAATAGCCCCCAGACCCGTCTAGGGGCCACCAGGACCCTTCTAAAAGTCCCCAGACCCTTCTAGAGCCCCCCCGGACCCTTGTAAAAGCCCCCAGACCCTTCTAGAGGCCCCCAGGACCCTTATAAAAGCACCCAGACCCTTCCAGAGCCTCACAGGTCCCTTCTAAACGCCCCCAGACCCTTCTAGAGGCACCCAGGACCCTTCTAAAAGCCTCTAGACCCTTCTAGAGCCCCCCAGGACCCTTCTAAAAGCCCCCAGACCCTTCTAGAGCCTCCCAGTACCATTCTAAAAGCCCCCAGACCCTTCTAGAGCCCCCCAGGACCCTTCTAAAAGACCCCAGACCCTTCTAGAGCCGCCTAGGATCCTTCAAAAAGCATAAAGACCCTTCTAGACCGTCCCCGGATCATTCTAAAAGCCCCCAGACCCTTCTAGAGCCCCTCAGGACCCTTCTAAATGCCCCCAGACCCTTCTAGAGCACCCCAGGACCCTTCTAAAAGCCCCCAGATCCTTCTAGAGCAGCCCAAGACCCTTCTAAAAGCCCCCAGACCATTCTAGAGCCCCCCTGGACCATTCTAAAAGCTCCCAGACCCTTCTAGAGGCCCCCAGGACCCTTCTAAAAGCCCCCAGACCCTTCTAGAGCCCCCCAGGACCCTTCTACAAGCCCCCAGACCCTTCTAGAGCCCTCCAGGACCCTTCTAAAAGCACCCAGACCCTTCTAGAGGCCCCCAGGACCCGTCTAAAAGCCTCTAGACCCTTCTAGAGCCCCCCAGGACCTTTCTAAAATCACCCAGACCCTTCTAGAGGCTCCCCGGACCCTTATAAAAGCACCCCGACCCTTCTAGAGCCTCCCAGTACCCTTCTAAAAGCAACCAAACCCTTCTAGAGAACCCCAGGACCCTTCTAAAAGCCCCCAGACCCTTCTAGAGCCCCCTAGGATCCTTCAAAAAGCACCCAGACCTTTCTAGACCGTCCCCGGATCATTCTAAAAGCCCCCAGACCCTTCTAGAGCACCCCAGGATCAATCTAAAAGCCCCCAGACCCTTCTAGAGCCCCCTAGGACCCATCTAAAAGCCCCCAGACCCTTCTAGAGGCCCCTAGGACCCTTCTAAAAGCCCCCAGACCCTTCTAGACCCTCCCCGGATCCTTCGAAAAGACCCCAGACCCCTTCTAGAGTCCCCCAGGATCATTCTAAAAGCCCCCAGACCCTTCTAGAGGCCCCCAGTACCCTTCTAAAAGCCCCTAGACCCTTCTAGAGTCCCCCAGGACCCTTCTAAATGCCCCAAGACCCTTCAAGAGACACCCAGGGCCCCTCTTTGGGAACCCCGTCCCTTCTAGAGCACCCCAGGACCCTTCTAAAAGTCCCCAGACCCTTCTAGAGCCCCCCCGGACCCTTCTAAAAGACCCCAGACCCTTCTAGAGGACCCCAGGACCCTTCTGAAAGCCAGCAGAACATTCTAGAGTCACCCAGGACCCTTCTAAAGGCACCCAGACCCTTCTAGAGCCCCCCAGGACCCTTCTAAAAGCGCCCAGACCCTTCTAGAGACACCCAGGACCCTTCTAAAAGCCCCCAGAACCTTCTAGAGCCCTCCAGGACCCTTCTAAAAGAACCCAGACCCTTCTAGAGCATCCGAGGACCCTTCTAAAATTCCCCAGACCCTTCTAGAGCACCCCAGGACACTTCTAAAAGCACCCAGACCCTTCTAGAGCCCCCCCGAACCCTTCTAAAAGCCCCCAGACCCTTCTAGAGCCACCCAGGACCCTTCTAAAAGCACCCAGAACCTTCTAGAGCCCCCCAAGATCCTTCTACAAGCCCCAAGACCCTTCTAGAGTATCCCAGGACCCTTCTAAAAGCACCCAGACCCATCTAGAGCCTCCCAGGACCCTTCTATAAGCCCCCAGACCCTTCTAGAGACTCCCAGGACCCTTCGAAAAGCCCCCAGACCCTTCTAGAGCCACCCAGGACCTTTCTAAAAGCCCCCAGACCCTTCTAGAGACTCCCAGGACGCTTCTAAAAGCCCCCAGACCATTCTAGAGCACCCCAGGACCCTTCTAAAAGTCCCCAGACCCTTCTAGAGCCACCCAGGACCCTTCTAAAAGCCCCCAGACCCTTCTAGAGGACCCCAGGACCCTTCTGAAAGCCAGCAGAACATTCTAGAGTCACCCAGGACCCTTCTAAAGGCACCCAGACCCTTCTAGAGCCTCCCAGGACCCTTCTAAAAGCCCCCAGACCCTTCTAGAGACCGCCAGGACCCTTCTGAAAGCCCCCAGAACCTTCTAGAGCCCTCCAGGACCCTTCTAAAAGCCCCCAGACCCTTCTAGAGATTCCGAGGACCCTTCTAAAATTCCCCAGACCCTTCTAGAGCCCCCCCGGACCCTTCTAAAAGCACCCAGACCCTTCTATAGCCCCCCAGGACCTTTCTAAAATCACCCAGACCCTACTAGAGGCTCCCCGGACCCTTATAAAAGCACCCAGACCCTTCTAGAGCCTCCCAGTACCCTTCCAAAAGCAACAAGACCCTTCTAGAGAACCCCAGGACCCTTCTAAAAGCCCCCAGACCCTTCTAGACCCTCCCCGGATCCTTCTAAAAGCCCTCAGACCCTTCTATAGCCCACTAGGATCCTTCAAAAAGCACCCAGACCATTCTAGACCGTCCCCGGATCATTCTAAAAGCCCCCACACCCTTCTAGAGCCCCCCAGGATCATTCTAAAAGCCCCGAGACCCTTCTAGAGCCCCCTAGGACCCATCTAAAAGCCCCCAGACCCTTCTAGACCCTCCCCGGATCCTTCGAAAAGACCCCAGACCCTTCTAGAGAGCCCCAGGATCATTCTAAAAGCCCCCAGACCCTTCTAGAGCCCCCCAGTACCCTTCTAAAAGCCCCCAGACCATTCTAGAGCCCCCCAGGACCCTTCTAAAAGCCCCCAGACCATTCTAGAGCCCCCCAGGACCCTTCTAAAAGCCCCCAGACACTTCTAGACCCTCCCCGGATCTTTCTAAAAGCCCCCAGACCCTTCTAGATCCTCCCAGGACCTTTCTAAAAGCCCCCAGACCTTTCTAGAGGCCCCAGGACCCTTCTAAAAGCCCCCAGACCCTTCTAGAGCCCCCCAGGACCCTTCTAAAAGCCCCCAGAGCCTTCTTGAGCCCCCCAGGACCCTTCTAAAAGCCCCCAGACCCTTCCAGCGGCACCCACGACCTTTCTACAAGCCCCCAGACCCTTCTAGAGCCCCCCAGGACCCTTCTAAAAGCACCCAGACCCTTCTAGAGGCCCCCAGGGCCCTTCTAAAAGCACCCAGACCCTTCTAGAGCCCCCCAGGACATTTCTAAAAGCACCCAGACCCTTCTAGAGGCTCCCCGGACCCTTATAAAAGCACCCCGACCCTTCTAGAGTCTCCCAGTACCCTTCTAAAAGCAACCAGACCCTTCTAGAGAACCCCAGGATCATTCTAATAGCCCCCAGACCCTTCTAGACCCTTCCCGGATCCTTCTAAAAGCCTCCAGACCGTTCTAGAGCCCCCTAGGATCCTTCAAAAAGCACCCAGACCTTTCTAGACCGTCCCCGGATCATTCTAAAAGCCCCCAGACCCTTCTAGAGCACCCCAGGATCATTCTAAAAGCCCCCAGACCCTTCTAGAGCCCCCTAGGACCCATCTAAAAGCCCCCAGACCCTTCTAGAGGCCCCTAGGACCCTTCTAAAAGCCCCCAGACCCTTCTAGACCCTACCCGGATCCTTCGAAAAGACCCCAGACCCTTCTAGAGCCCCCCAGGATCATTCTAAAAGCCCCCAGACCCTTCTAGAGCACCCCAGTACCCTTCTAAAAGCCCCTAGACCCTTCTAGAGCCCCCCAGGACCCTTCTAAATGCCCCCAGACCCTTCAAGAGGCACCCAGGGCCCCTCTTAAGGAACCCCGTCCCTTCTAGAGCACCCCAGGACCCTTCTAAAAGTCCCCAGACCCTTCTAGAGCACCCCAGGACCATTCTAAAAGACCCCAGACCATTCTAGAGCCGCCCCGGACCCTTCTAAAAGACCCCAGACCCTTCTAGAGGACCCCAGGACCCTTCTGAAAGCCAGCAGAACATTCTAGAATCACCCAGGACCCTTCTAAAGGAACCCAGACCCTTCTAGAGCCCCCCAGGACCCTTCTAAAAGCGCCCAGACGCTTCTAGAGAACCCCAGGACCCTTCTGAAAGCCCCCAGAACATTCTAGAGCCCTCCAGGACCCTTCTAAAAGCACCCAGACCCTTCTAGAGCATCCGAGGACCCTTCTAAAATTCCCCAGACCCTTCTAGAGCACCCCAGGACACTTCTAAAAGCACCCAGACCCTTCTAGAGCCCCCCCGGACCATTCTAAAAGCCCCCAGACCCTTCTAGAGCCACCCAGGACCCTTCTAAAAGCACCCAGAACCTTCTAGAGCACCCCAGGTCCAATCTACAAGTCCCCAGACCCTTCTAGAGCATCCCAGGACCCTTCTAAAAGCCCCCAGACCCTTCTAGAGACCACCAGGACCCTTCTGAAAGCCCCCAGAACCTTCTAGAGCCCTCCAGGACCCTTCTAAAAGCCCCCAGACCCTTCTAGAGAATCCGACGACCCTTCTAAAATTCCCCAGACCCTTCTAGAGCCCCCCCGGACCCTTCTAAACGCCCCCAGACCCTTCTAGAGAATCCGACGACCCTTCTAATATTCCCCAGACCCTTCTAGAGCCTCCCAGGACCCTTCTAAAAGCCCCCAGACCATTCTAGAGCCCCCCAGGACCCTTCTAAAATCCCCCAGACCCTTCTAGAGACCCCCAGGACCCTTCTGAAAGCCCCCAGAACATTATAGAGCCCCCCAGGACCCTTCTAAAAGCCCCCAGACCATTCTAGAGCATCCGAGGACCCTTCTAAAAGCACCCAGACCATTCTAGAGCATCCCAGGACCCTTCTAAAAGCACCCAGACCCTTCTAGAGGCCCCTAGGACCCTTCTAAAAGCCCCCAGACCCTTCTAGAGTCCCCCAGGACCCTTCTAAAAGCCCCCAGACCATTCTAGAGCCCCCCCAGGACCCTTCTAAAGGCCCCCAGACCCTTCTAGACCCTCCCCGGATCATTCTAAAAGCCCCCAGATTCTTCTAGAGCCTCCCAGGACCCTTCTAATAGCCCCCCGACCTTTCTAGACCCTCCCCGGATCATTCTAAATGAATCCAGACTCTTTCGGGTCCCCCCCAGAACCCCTCTAAAAGCCTCCAGACTATTGTAGAGCCCCCCAGGACCAGTCTAAAAGCGCCCAGACCCTTCTAGACCCTCCCCTGATCATTCTAAAAGACCCCAGACCCTACTAAAACCTCCCAGGACTATTCTAAAAGAACCCAGACCATTCTAGACCCTCCCAGGATTATTCTAAAAGCCCCCAGACCCTTCTAGAGCCCCCCAAGACCCTTCTAAAAGACTCCAGACCCTTCTAGAGCCCCACAGGACCCTTCTAAAAGATCCCAGACCCCTCTAGAGCCGCCTAGGATCCTTCAAAAAGCATAAAGACCATTCTAGACCGTCCCCGGATCATTCTAAAAGCCCCCAGACCATTCTAGAGCCCCTCAGGACCCTTCTAAATGCCCCCAGACCCTTCTAGAGAACCCCAGGACCTATCTAAAAGCTCCCAGACCCTTCTAGAGCCCCCCAGGACCCTTCTAAAAGCCCCCAGACCATTCTAGACCCTACCCGAATCCTTCTAAAAGCCCCCAGACCCTTCTAGATCATCCCAGGACATTTCTAAAAGAACCCAGACCTTTCTAGAGGCCCCAGGACCCTTCTAAAAGCCCCCAGACCCTTCTAGAGCCCCCCAGGACCCTTCTAAAAGCCCCCACACCCTTCTAGAGCCCCCCAGGACCCTTCTAAAAGCCCCCAGACCCTTCTTGAGCCCACCAGGACCCTTCTAAAAGCCCCTAGACCCTTCTAGAGCCCCCCAGGACCCTTCTAAATGCCCCCAGACCCTTCAAGAGGCACCCAGGGCCCCTCTTAAGGAACCCCGTCCCTTCTAGAGCACCCCAGGACCCTTCTAAAAGTCCCCAGACCCCTCTAGAGCTCCCCAGGACCATTCAAAAAGCCACGAGACCCTTCTAGAGCCCCCCCGGACCCTTCTAAAAGACCCCAGACCCTTCTAGAGGACCCCAGGACCCTTCTGAAAGCCAGCAGAACATTCTAGAGTCACCCAGGACCCTTCTAAAGGCACCCAGACCCTTCTAGAGCCCTCCAGGACCCTTCTAAAAGCGCCCAGACCCTTCTAGAGACTCCCAGGACCCTTCTGAAAGCCCCCAGACCCTTCTAGAGCCCTCCAGGACCCTTATAAAAGCACCCAGACCCTTCTAAAGCATCCGAGGACCCTTCTAAAATTCCCCAGACTATTCTAGAGCACCCCAGGACACTTCTAAAAGCCCCCAGACCCTTCTAGAGCCCCACCGGACCCTTCTAAAAGCCCCCAGACCCTTCTAGAGCCACCCAGGACCCTTCTAAAAGCACCCAGAACCTTCTAGAGCCCCCCAGGACCCATCTACAAGCCCCCAGACCCTTCTAGAGCCACCCAGGACCCTTCTAAAAGCCCCCAGACCCATCTAGATCCTCCCAGGACCTTTCTAAAAGACCCCAGACCCTTCTAGAGCCTCCCAGGACCCTTCTAAAAGCCCCCAGACCATTCTAGAGCACACCAGGACCCTTCTAAAAGCCCCCAGACCCTTCTAGAGCCCCCCAGGACCCTTCTAAAAGCCCCCAGACCCTTCTAGCAGAACCCAGGACCCTTCTGAAAGCAAGCAGACCCTTCTAGAGCCCCCCAGGACCCTTCTAAAAGCACCCAGACCCTTCTAGAGCATCCCAGGACCCTTCTAAAAGCCCCCAGACCCTTCTAGAGACCCCCAGGACCCTTCTGAAAGCACCCAGAACCATCTAGAGCCCTCCAGGACCCTTCTAAAAGCCCCCTGACCCTTCTAGAGAATCCGAGGACCCTTCTAATATTCCCCAGACTCTTCTAGAGCCCCCCGGGACACTTCTAAAAGCTCCCAGACCCTTCTAGAGCCACCCAGGACCCTTCTAAAAGTCCCCAGATTCTTCTAGAGCCCCCCCGGACCCTTGTAAAAGCCCCCAGACCCTTCTAGAGGCCCCCAGGACCCTTATAAAAGCACCCAGACCCTTCCAGAGCCTCCCAGGACCCTTCTACAAGCACCCAGACCCTTCTAGAGCCCCCCAGGACCCTTCTAATAGCCCCCAGACCCGTCTAGATGCCACCAGGACCCTTCTAAAAGTCTCCTGATTCTTCTAGAGCCCCCCCGGACCCTTATAAAAGCCCCCAGACCCTTCTAGAGGCCCCCAGGACCCTTATAAAAGCACCCAGACCCTTCCAGAGCCTCACAGGTCCCTTCTAAACGCCCCCAGGCCCTTCTAGAGGCCCCCAGGACCCTTCTAAAAGCCTCTAGACCCTTCTAGAGCCTCCCAGGACCCTTCTAAAAGCCCCCAGACCCTTCTAGAGCCTCCCCTGACCATTCTAAAAGCCCCCAGACCCTTCTAGAGCCCCCCAGGACCTTTCTAAAAGACCCCAGACCCTTCTAGAGCCGCCTAGGATCCTTCAAAAAGCATAAAGACCCTTCTAGACCGTCCCCGGATCATTCTAAAAGCCCCCAGACCTTTCTAGAGCCCCCCAGGATCATTCTAAAAGCCCCCAGACCCTTCTAGAGCACCCCAGTACCCTTCTAAAAGCCCCTAGACCCTTCTAGAGTCCCCCAGGACCCTTCTAAATGCCCCCAGACCCTTCAAGAGGCACCGAGGGCCCCTCTTAAGGAACCCCGTCCCTTCTAGAGCACCCCAGGACCCTTCTAAAAGTCCCCAGACCCTTCTAGAGCACCCCAGGACCATTCTAAAAGACCCCAGACCCTTCTAGAGCCGCCCCGGACCCTTCTAAAAGACCCCAGACCCTTCTAGAGGACCCCAGGACCCTTCTGAAAGCCAGCAGAACATTCTAGAATTACCCAGGACCCTTCTAAAGGAACCCAGACCCTTCTAGAGCCCCCCAGGACCCTTCTAAAAGCGCCCAGACGCTTCTAGAGAACCCCAGGACCCTTCTGAAAGCCCCCAGAACATTCTAGAGCCCTCCAGGACCCTTCTAAAAGCACCCAGACCCTTCTAGAGCATCCGAGGACCCTTCTAAAATTCCCCAGACACTTCTAGAGCACCCCAGGACACTTCTAAAAGCCCCCAGACCCTTCTAGAGCTCCCCTGGACCATTCTAAAAGCCCCCAGACCCTTCTAGAGCCACCCAGGACCCTTCTAAAAGCACCCAGAACATTCTAGAGCCACCCAGGACTAATCTACAAGTCCCCAGACCCTTCTAGAGCATCCCAGGACCCTTCTAAAAGCACCCAGACCCATCTAGAGCCTCCCAGGACCCTTCTAAAAGCCTTCAGACCCTTCTAGAGACACCCAGGACCCTTCGAAAAGCCCCCAGACCCTTCTAGAGCCACCCAGGACCTTTCTAAAAGCACCCAGACCATTCTAGAGCCTCCCAGGACCCTTCTAAAAGCCCCCAGACCATTCTAGAGCACCCCAGGACCCTTCTAAAAGCCCCCAAACCCTTCTAGAGCCACCCAGGACCCTTCTAAAAGCCCCCAGATCTTTCTAGAGCAACCCAGGACCCTTCTGAAAGCCTGCAGAACATTCTAGAGTCACCCAGGACCATTCTAAAGGCACACAGACCCTTCTAGAGCCCCCCAGGACCCTTCGAAAAGCACCCAGACCCTTCTAGAGACCCCCAGGACCCTTCTGAAAGCCCCCAGAACCTTCTAGAGCCCTCCAGGACCCTTCTAAAAGCCCCCAGACCCTTCTAGAGAATCCGAGGACCCTTCTAAAATTCCTCAGACCCTTCTAGAGCACACCCGGACCCTTCTAAAAGCCCCCAGACCCTTCTAGAGCCACCCAGGACCATTCTAAAACCACCCAGACCATTCTAGAGCCCCCCAGGACCCTTCTAAAAGCCCCCAGACCCTTCTAGAGACCCCCAGGACCCTTCTGAAAGCCCCCAGAACCTTCTAGAGCCCTCCAGGACCCTTCTAAAAGCCCCCAGACCCTTCTAGAGAATCCGAGGACCCTTCTAAAAGCCCCCAGACCCTTCTAGAGCCACCCAGGACCATTCTAAAATCCCCCAGACCATTCTAGAGCCCCCCAGGACCATTCTAAAAGCCCCCAGACCCTTCTAGAGACCCCCAGGACCCTTCTGAAAGCCCCCAGAACATTCTAGAGCCCCCCAGGACCCTTCTAAAAGCCCCCAGACCCTTCTAGAGCATCCCAGGACCCTTCTAAAAGCACCCAGACCCTTCTAGAGGCCCCTAGGACCCTTCTAAAAGCCCCCAGACCCTTCTAGAGTCCCCCAGGACCCTTCTAAAAGCCCCCAGACCATTCTAGAGCCCCCCAGGACCCTTCTAAATGCCCCCAGACCCTTCTAGAGTCCCCCAGGACCCTTCTAAAAGCCCCCAGACCATTCTAGAGCCCCCCAGGACCCTTCTAAATGCCCCCAGACCCTTCTAGAACCTCCCCGGATCATTCTAAAAGCCCCCAGAATCTTCTAGAGCCTCCCAGGACCCTTCTAATAGCCCCCCGACCTTTCTAGACCCTCCCCGGATCCTTCTAAATGAACCCAGACCCTTCTAGGGCCCCCCAGAACCCCTCTAAAAGCCTCCAGACTATTGTAGAGCCCCCCAGGACCCGTCTAAAAGCGCCCAGACCCTTCTAGACCCTCCCCTGATCATTCTAAAAGACCCCAGACCCTTCTAAAACCTCCCAGGACTATTCTAAAAGAACCCAGACCATTCAAGACCCTCCCCGGATTATTCTAAAAGCCCCCAGACCATTCTAGAGCCCCCCAAGACCCTTCTAAAAGCCTCCAGACCCTTCTAGAGCCCCCCAGGACCCTTCTAAAAGACCCCAGACCCTTCTAGAGCCGCCTAGGATCTTTCAAAAAGCATAAAGACACTTCTAGACCGTCCCCGGATCATTCTAAAAGCCCCCAGACCCTTCTAGAGCCCCTCAGGACCCTTCTAAATGCCCCCAGACCCTTCCAGAGACACCCAGGCCCCATCTAAAAGCCCCCAGATCCTTCTAGAGGCCCCCAGGACCCTTCTAAAAGCCCCCAGACCCTTCTAGAGCCCCCCAGGACCATTCTAAAAGACCCCAGACCCTTCTAGAGCCCCCCAGGACCCTACTAAAAGCTCCCAGACCCTTCTAGAGCCCCCCAGGACTCTTCTAAAAGCCCCCAGACCCTTCTAGACCCTCCCCGGATCCTTCTAAAAGCCCCCAGACCATTCTAGATCCTCCCAGGACCTTTCTAAAAGACCCCAGACCTTTCTAGAGCCCCAGTACCCATCTAAAAGCCCCCAGACCCTTCTAGAGCCCCCCAGGACCCTTCTAAAAGCCCCCACACCCTTCTAGAGCCCCCCAGGACCCTTCTAAAAGCAACCAGACCCTTCTTGAGCCCACCAGGACCCTTCTAAAAGCCCCCAGACCCTTCTAGCGGCACCCACGACCCTTCTACAAGCACCCAGACCCTTCTAGAACCCCCCAGGACCCTTCTAAAAGCACCCAGACCCTTCTAGAGCCCCCCAGGACCCTTCTAAAAGCCCCCAGACCCTTCTAGAGCCCCCCAGGACCCTTCTACAAGCCCCCAGACCCTTCTAGAGCCACCCAGGACCCTTCTAAAAGCACCGAGACCCTTCTAGAGGCCACCAGGACCCGTCTAAAAGCCTCTAGACCCTTCTAGAGCCCCCCAGGACCTTTCTAAAATCACCCAGACCCTTCTAGATGCTCCCCGGACCCTTATAAAAGCACCCCGACCCTTCTAGAGCCTCCCAGTACCCTTCTAAAAGCAACCAGACCCTTCTAGAGAACCCCAGGACCCTTCTAAAAGCCCCCAGACCCTTCTAGACCCTCCCCGGATCCTTCTAAAAGCCGCCAGACCCTTCTAGAGCCCCCTAGGATCCTTCAAAAAGCACCCAGACCTTTCTAGACCGTCCCCGGATCATTCTAAAAGCCCCCAGACCCTTCTAGAGCCCCCTAGGACCCATCTAAAAGCCCAAAGACCCTTCTAGAGGCCCCTAGGACCCTTCTAAAAGACCCCAGACCCTTCTAGACCCTTCCCGGATCCCCTTAAAAGACCCCAGACCCTTCTAGAGCCCCCCAGGACCCTTCTAAATGCCCCCAGACCCTTCAAGAGGCACCCAGGGCCCCTCTTAAGGAACCCCGTCCCTTCTAGAGCACACCAGGACCCTTCTAAATGTCCCCAGACCCCTCTAGAGCACCCCAGGACCATTCTAAATGCCAACAGACCCTTCTAGAGCCCCCCCGGACCCTTCTAAAAGACCCCAGACCCTTCTAGAGGACCCCAGGACCCTTCTGAAAGCCAGCAGAACATTCTAGAGTCACCCAGGACCCTTCTAAAGGAACCCAGACCCTTCTAGAGCCCCCCAGGAGCCTTCTAAAAGCGCCCAGACCCTTCTAGAGACTCCCAGGACCCTTCTGAGAGCCCCCAGAACCTTCTAGAGCCCTCCAGGACCCTTCTAAAAGCACCCAGACCCTTCTAGAGCATCCGAGGACCCTTCTAAAATTACCCAGACCCTTCTAGAGCACCCCAGGACACTTCTAAAAGCCCCCAGACCCTTCTAGAGCCCCACCGGACCCTTCTAAAAGCCCCCAGACCCTTCTAGAGCCACCCAGGACCCTTCTAAAAGCACCCAGAACCTTCTAGAGCCCCCCAGGACCCATCTACAAGCCCCCAGACCCTTCTAGAGCCACCCAGGACCCTTCTAAAAGCCCCCAGACCCTTCTAGATCCTCCCAGGACCTTTCTAAAAGACCCCAGACCCTTCTAGAGCCTCCCAGTTCCCTTCTAAAAGCCCCCAGACCATTCTAGAGCACCCCAGGACCCTTCTAAAAGCCCCCAGACCCTTCTAGAGCACCCAGGACCCTTCTAAAAGCCCCCAGACCCTTCTAGAGGAACCCAGGACCCTTCTGAAAGCAAGCAGAACATTCTAGAGTCACCCAGGACCCTTCTGAAATTCCCCAGACCCTTCTAGAGCATCCGAGGACCCTTCTAAAATTACCCAGACCCTTCTAGAGCACCCCAGGACACTTCTAAAAGCCCCCAGACCCTTCTAGAGCCCCACCGGACCCATCTAAAAGCCCCCAGACCCTTCTAGAGCCCCCCAGGACACTTCTAAAAGCCCCCAGACCCTTCTAGAGCCCCCCAGGACCCTTCTAAAAACTTCCAGACCCTTCTAGAGCCTCCCAGTACCCTTCTAAAAGCCCCCAGAGCTTTCTAGAGGACCCAGGGCCAATCTTAAGCACCCCCGTCCCTTCTAGAGCACCCAGGACCCTTCTGAAAGCCCCCAGAACCTTCTAGAGACCCCTGGACCCTTCTAAAACCCCCCAGACCATTCTAGAGCCTCCATGACCCTTCTGAAAGCCCCCAGACCCTTCTAGAGAACCCCAGGTCCATTCTGAAAGCCCCCAGACCCTTCTAGAGACCCCCGGACCCTTCAAAAAGCCCCCAGACCCTTCTTGAGGCCCCCAGGACCCTTCTGAAAGCCCCCAGAACCTTCTAGAGCCTCCCCAGACCCTTCTAAAAACACCCAGACCCTTCTAGAGCCTTCCCGGACCCTTCTAAAAGCCCGCAGACCATTCTAGAGGCCCCCAGGACCATTCTGAAAGCCCCCAGACCCTTCTAGAGGCACCAGGACCCTTCTAAAAGCCCCCAGACCCTTCTAGACCCCCCCAGGACCCTTCTACAAGCCCCCAGACCCTTCTAGAGCCCCCAGGACCCTTCTAATAGCCCCCAGACCCGTCTAGAGGCCACCAAGACCCTTCTAAAAGTCCCCAGACCCTTCTAGAACCCCCCGGACCCTTGTAAAAGACCCCAGATCCTTCTAGAGGCCAACAGGACCCTTATAAAAGGACACAGACCCTTCCAGAGCCCCCCAGGACCCTTCTAAAAGCCTCCAGACCCTTCTAGACCGTCCCCGGTTCATTCTAAAAGCCCCCAGACACTTCTAGAGCAACCCGGGACCCTTCTAAAAGATCCCTGACCCTTCTAGAGACCCCTAGGTCCCATCTAAAAGCCCCCAGACCCTTCTAGATGCCCCCAGGACCCTTCTAAAAGCCCCCAGACCCTTCTAGACCCGCCCGGATCCTTCTAAAAGAACCCAGACCCTTCTAGAGCCTCCCAGGACCCTTCTAAAGACCCCAGACCCTTCTAGAGCCCCTCAGGACCCTTCTAAAAGACCCGAGACCCTTCTAGAGCCCGCCAGTACCCTTCTAAAAGCCCCTAGACACTTCTAGAGCCCCCCAGGCACCTTCTAAAAGCCCCCAGACCCTTCTAGACGCCCCCAGGGCCCCTCTTAATGCACCCTGTCCATTCTAGAGGCCCCCAGGACCCTTCTAAAAGTCCCCAGACCCTTCTAGAGCACCCCAGGACCCTTCTAAAAGCCCCCAGACCCTTCTAGAGCCCTCCCGGACCCTTCTAAAAGCCCCTAGACCCTTCTAGAGGCCCCCAAGACCCTTATGAAACCCCCAGAACCTTCTAGAGACCCACAGGACCCTTCTAAAAGCACCCAGACCCTTCTACAGAATCCCAGGACCCTATAAAAGCCCCCAGACCCTTCTAGAGGCCCCCAGGACACTTCTAAAAACTTCCAGACCCTTCTAGAGCCCCCAAGGACCCTTCTAAAAGCCCCCAGACCCTTCTAGAGCCTCCCAGGTCCCTTCTAAACGCCCCCAGACCCTTCTAGAGGCCCCCAGGACCCTTCTAAAAGCCTCTAGACCCTTCTAGAGCACCCCAGGACCGTTCTAAAAGTACCCAGACCCTTCTAGACCCTCCCAGGACCCTTCTAAAGCCCCCAGACCCCTCGAGAGCCCCCCAGGACCCTTCTAAAAGTCCCCAGACCCTTCTAGAGCACCCCAGGACCCTTCTAAAAGCCAACAGACCCTTCTAGAGCCCCCCAGGACCCTTCTAAAGGCACCCTGACCCTTCTAGAATCCCCCCAGGACCCTTCTAAAAGCCCCCAGACCCTTCTAGAGACAACCAGGACCCTTCTGAAAGCCCCCAGAACCTTCTAGAGCCCGTCAGGACCCTTCTAAAAGGCCCCAGACCCTACTAGAGCATCCGAGGACCCTTCTAAAAGCCCCCAGACCCTTCTAGAGAAACCCAGGACCCTTCTGAATGCCACCAGACCCTTCTAGAGGCCCCCAGGGCTCTTCTAAAAGACCCCAGACCCTTCTAGAGCCCCCCAGGACCCGTCTAAAAGCGCCCAGACCCTTCTAGACCCTCCCCGGATTATTCTAAAAGCCCCCAGACCCTTCTAGATGCACCCAAGACCCTTCTAAAAGTCCCCAGACCCTTCTAGACCCTCCCCGGATCCTTCTAAAAGAACCCAGACCCTTCTACAGCCCCCAGGACCCTTCTAAAAGACCCCAGACCCTTCTAAAGCCTCCCAGGACACTTCTAAAAGCCCCCAGACCCTTCTAGAGCACCCGCGGACCCCTCTAATAGATCCCAGACCCTTCTAGAGGCCCCCAGGATACTTCTAAATGCCCCCAGACCCTTCTAGAGAACACCGGGACCCTTCTAAAAGCCCCCAGACCCTTCTAGAGCCCCCCAGGACCCTTTCTAAAAGCCCACAGAACCTTCTAGACGCTCCCCGGATCCTTCTAAAAGCCACCAGACCCTTCTAGAGCCCCCCAGGACCCTTCTAAAAGCACTCACACCCTTCTAGAGGCCCCCAGGACACTTATAAAAGACCCCAGACATTTCTAGAGCTTCCCAGGACCATTCTAAAAGCCCCCAGACCCTTCTAGAGCCCCCCAGGATCCTTCTAAAAGCCCCCAGACCCTTCTAGAGCCCCCCAGGGACCCTTCTAAAAGCTCCCAGACCCTTCTAGAGCCCCCCAGGACCCTTCTAAAAGCCACCAGCCCCTTCTAGACCCTCCCCGGATCCTTCTAAAAGCCCCCAGACCCTTCTAGAGCCCCCTAGGATTCTTCAAAAAGCATCCAGACCCTTCTAGACCGTCCCCGGATCATTCTAAAAGCCCCCAGACACCTCTAGAGCACCCCAGGACCCTTCTAAAAGAACCCTGACCCTTCTAGAGACCCCTAGGACCCATCTAAAAGCCCCCAGACCCTTCTAGATGCCATCAGGACCCTTCTAAAAGCCCCCAGACCCTTCTAGACCCTCCCCGGATCCTTCTAAAAGAACCCAGACCCTTCTAGAGACTCCCAGGACCCTTCTAAAGCCCCCAGACCCTTCTAGAGCCCCTCAGGACCCTTCTAAAAGCCCCCAGACCCTTCTAGAGCCATCCAGGACCCTTCTAAAAGCCCCTAGAACCTTCTAGAGCCCCCCAGGCACCTTCTAAAAGCCCCCAGACCCTTCTAGAGGTCCCCAGGGCCCCTTTTAATGCATCCTGTCCATTCTAGAGGCCCCCAGGACCCTTCTAAAAGTCTCAAGACCCTTCTAGAGCACCCCAGGACCCTTCAAAAACCCCCAGACCCTTTTAGAGCCCCCCAGGACCCTTCTAAAGGCACCCTGACCCTTCTAGAACCCCCCCAGGACCCTTCTAAAAGCCCCCAGACCCTTCTAGAGACCACCAGGACCCTTCTGAAAGCCCCCAGAACCTTCTAGAGCCCGTCAGGACCCTTCTAAAAGCCTACAGACCCTACTAGAGCATCCGAGGACCCTTCTAAAAGACCCCAGACCCTTCTAGAGACACCCAGGACCCTTCTACAAGCCCCCAGAACCCTCTAGAGCCACCCAGGGCCCTTCTAAAAGCTTCCAGATCCTTCTAGAGCCCCCCAGTACCTTTCTAAAAGCCCCCAGACCCTTCTAGAGAAACCCAGGACCCTTCTGAATGCCACCAGACCCTTCTAGAGGCCCCCAGGGCTCTTCTAAAAGACCCCAGACCCTTCTAGAGCCCCCCAGGACCCGTCTAAAAGCGCCCAGACCCTTCTAGACCCTCCCCGGATTATTCTAAAAGCCACCAGACCCTGCTAGAGCCCCCCAGGACCCTTCTAAAAGCCCCCAGACCCTTCTAAAGCCTCCCAGGACCCTTCTAAAAGACCCCAGACCCTTCTAGAGCCCACCCGGACCCCTCTAATAGATCCCAGACCCTTCTAGAGGCCCCCAGGATACTTCTAAATGCCCCCAGACCCTTCTAGAGAACACCGGGACCCTTCTAAAAGCCCCCAGACCATTCTAGAGAACACCGGGACCCTTCTAAAAGCCCCCAGACCCTTCTAGAGCCCCCCAGGACCCTTTCTAAAAGCCCCCAGAACCTTCTAGACGCTCCCCGGAACCTTCTAAAAGCCCCCAGACCCTTCTAGAGCCCCCCAGGACCCTTCTAAAAGCACTCACACCCTTCTAGAGGACCCCGGGACCCTTCTAAAAGACCCCAGACACTTCTAGAGCCTCCCAGGACCATTCTTAAAGCCCCCAGACCCTTCTAGAGCCCCCCAGGATCCTTCTAAAAGCACCCAGACCATTCTAGATCCCCCCAGGATCCTTCTAAAAGTCCCCAGACCCTTCTAGAGCCTCCCAGGACCCTTCTAAAAGCCAACAGACCCTTCTAGAGGCTCCCAGGGCCATTCTTAAGGCCCCCAGACCTTTCTAGAGCCCCCCAGGACCCTTCTAAAAGCCCCCAGACCCTTCTAGAGCCCCCCAGGACCCTTCTAAAAGCCCGCAGACACTTCTAGACCCTCCCCGGATCATTCTAAAAGCGCCCAGACCCTTCTAGAGCCCCCCAGGACCCTTCTAAAAGCCTCCAGACTCTTCTAGAGAACCCCAGGGCCTATCTTAAGGCACCCCGTCCCTTCTAGAGCACCCCAGGACCCTTCTAAAAGTCCCCAGACCCTTCTAGAGCACCCCAGGACCCTTCTAAAAGCCTCCAGACCCTTCTAGAGAACCCCAGGGCCTATATTAAGGCACCCCGTCCCTTCTAGAGCACCCCAGGACCCTTCTAAAAGTCCCCAGACCCTTCTAGAGCACCCCAGGACCCTTCTAAAAGCCCCCAGACCCTTCTAGAGGCACCCAGGATCCTTCTAAAAGCACCCAGACCCTTATAGAGGCCCCCAGGACCCTTCTGAAAGCCCCCAGAACATTCTAGAGCCTCCGAGGACCCTTCTAAAAGAACCCAGACCCTTCCAGAGCCCCCCAGGACCCTTCTAAAAGACCCCAGACCGTTCTAGAGACCCCCAGGACACTTCTGAAAGCCCCCAGACCATTCTAGATCCCCCCAGGACCCTTCTAAAAGACCCCAGACCCTTCTAGAGCATCCCAAGACTCTTCTAAAAGCCCCCAGACCCTTCTAGATACCCCCAGGACCCTTCTAAATGCCTCCAGAACCTTCTAGAGCCACCCAGGACCATTCTAAAAGCCCCCAAACCCTTCTAGAGCCTCCCAGGACCCTTCTAAATGCCCCGAGACCCTTCTAGCGACACCCAGGACCATTCTAAAGGCCCCCAAACCCTTCTAGAGCCCCCCAGAACCCTTCTAAAAGCCCCGAGACCCTTCTAGGAGAGACGGGGGTCCTTAAGAGGGGCCTTGGGGTCCTCTAGAAGGGTCTGGGGGCTTATAGAAGTGTACTGGCGGGCTCTAGAAGGGTCTGGGTTCTTTGAGAAGGGTCCTTGGGTAGCTCTAGAAGGGTCTGGGTCTTTTGGAAGGGTCCTGGGTGCCTCAAAAAGGTCTGGGGATTTTATAGTCTCCTGGGGGTCTCTAGAAGGGTCTGGGGGCTTTTAGAAGGGTCCTGCTTGCTCTAGAAGGGTCTGGGGGCTTTTAGAAGTGTCCTGGGAGGCTCTAGAAGGGTCTGGGGGCTTTTAGAAGGGTCCTGGGGGGCTCTAGAAGGGTCTGGGGGCTTTTAGAAGGGTCCAGGGCGGCTCTAGAAGGGTCTGGGAGCTTTTTGAAGGTTCCTGGGGGCCTCTAGAATACTCTGGGGGCATTTTGAAGGGTCCTGGTGGCCTCTAGAAGGGTCTGAGGGATTTTAGGATGGTCCTGGAAGACATTAGAAGGGTCTGGGTGTTTTTTAGAATTATCCGGGGAGGCTCTAAAAGGGTCTGGGGTCCTTTAGAAAAGTCCTGTTGGGCTCTGGAAGTGTGTGGGGGCTTTTAGAAGGGTCCTGGGGGGCTCTAGAAGCGTCTGGAGGCTTTTAGAATGGTCCTGGGGGGCTCTAGAAGGGTCTGGGTGCTTCTAGAAGGGTTCTAGGGGGATCTAGAATGGTCTGGGGGCTTTTAGAAGGATCCTGGGTTCCTCTAGAAGGGTCTGGGGTTTTCAGAAGGGTCCTGGGGGGGCCTAGAAGGGTCTGGGGGCTATTAGAATTGTCCTGGGAGGGTCTATAAGGGTCTGGGGGCCTTTAGAAGGGTCCTGGGGTGCTCTAGAAGGGTCTGGGGCCTTTTAGAAGGGTCCTGGGGGTCTCTAGAAGAATCTGGGGGCTTCTAGAAGGGTCCCGGGAGGCTCTAGAAGGGTCTGGGGGCGTTTAGATGTGTCCTGGGGGGATCTAGAAGGGTCTGGGGGCTTTAAGACGGGTCTTTGGGGGCTCTAGAAGGGTCTGGGGTCTTTTAGAAGGGTCCTGGGGAGCTCTAGAAGGGTCTGGGGGCTTTTAGAATTGTCCTGGGAGGCTCTAGAAGGGTCTGGGCTCTTTTAGAAGTGTCCTGCGTGGCTCTAGAAGGGTCTGGGAGCTTTTTCAAGGGTCCTGGGGGGCTCTAGAATGGTCTGGGGTCTTTTAGAAGGGTCCTGGGGGGCCCTAGAAGGCTCTGGTGGCTTTAGAAGGGTCCTGGAGGCCTCTAAAAAGGTCTGAGGGATTTTAGAAGGGTCCTGGGTTCCTATAGAAGGGTCTCCGGGCTTTTAGAAAGATCCGAGGAGGGTCTAGAAGTGTCTGGGGTCTTTTAGAAGGGTCCTGTGGGTCTCTAGAAGGGTCTGGGGGCTTTTAGAAGGGTCCAGGGGACTTCTAGAATGGTCTGGATGCTTTTAGAAGGGTCCGTGGAGGCTCTAGAAGCTTCTGGGTGCTTTTAGAAGGGTCCTGGGGGTCTCTAGAAGGGTCTGGGTATATTAGAAGGATCCAGGGAGGGTCTAGAAGGGTCTGGGGGCTTTTAGAAGGGTCCTGCGTGTCACTAGAAGGGTCTGGGGGCTTTTAGAAGGGTATTTGGGGGCTCTAAAAGGGTCCGGGGACCATTAGAGGGGACCTGGGGGGCTCTAGAAGGGTCTGGGGTATTTTAGAAGGGTCCTGGGGAGCTCTAGAAGGGTCAGGGGTCTTTTAGAAGGGTCCTAAGAGGCTCTAGAAGGGTCTGGGGGCTTTTAGAAGGGTCCTTGGGGGCTGTAGAAGGGTCTGGGGACCATTAAAGGGGACCTGGTAGCATCTAGAAGGGTCTGGGGGCTTTTAGAATGGTTCTGGGTGGAGCTAGAAGTGTCTGGGTGCATATAGAAGGGTCCTGGGGAGCTCTAGAAGGGT
This sequence comes from Clamator glandarius, assembly GCA_033459285.1. Classification (NCBI taxonomy): domain Eukaryota; kingdom Metazoa; phylum Chordata; class Aves; order Cuculiformes; family Cuculidae; genus Clamator; species Clamator glandarius. Next base: position 112,357 of record JAUNZM010001377.1, on the reverse strand, counting down.
CTGGGGGCTTTCAGAAGGGTCCTGGTGGCCTGTAGAAGGGTCTGGAGGCTTTTAGAAGGGTCCTGGGGGGCTCTAGATGGGTCTGGGGGCATTTAGAAGGGTCCTGGGGGGCTCTAGAAGGGTCTGGGGGCTTTAGAATGATACGGGGAATCTCTAGAAGGGTCTGGGGGGGTTTAGAATGGTCCTGGAGGGGTTCTAGAAGGGTCTGGAGGCTTTTAGAAGGGTCCGGGGGGCTCTAGAAGGGTGTGTGTGATTTTAGAATGGTCCTGGGTGCATCTAGAAGGCTCTGGTAGCTTTTAGAAGGGTCCTGGGTGGCTCTAGAAGGGTCTGATGTATTTTAGAAGGCTCCTGGGAGGCTCTAGAAGGGTCTGGGGGGTTTAGAATGGTCCTGGGTGGTTCTAGAAGGGTCTGGGTGATTTTAGAAGGGTCCTGGGGGGCTCTAGAAGGGTCTGGGGCTTATAGAGGGGCCCTGGGCTTCTCTAGAATGGTCTGGGGGCTTTTAGAAGAGTCCTGCGGGGCTCTAGAATGGTCTAGGGTCTTTTAGAAGGGTCCTGGGCGGATCTAGAAGGGTCTGGGTTCTTTCAGAAGGGTCCCTGCGGGCCTCAAAATAGTCTGGAGGCTTTTAGAAGGGTCCTGGGTCGCTCTAGAATGGTCTGGGGGCATTTAGAAGGGTCCAGGGGGCTCTAGAAGGGTCTGGGGTATTTTAGAAGGATCCTGGGGGCCTCTAGAAAAGTCTGGGTGCATTTAGAAGGGTCCTGGGGGGCTCTAGAAGGGTCTGGGGGCTTTCAGAAGGGTCCTGGGGGGGCCTAGAAGGGTCTGGGGCTTTTAGAAGATACGGGGAGGCTCTAGAAGGGTCTGGGTGCTTTTAGAAGGGTCCTGGGGGCTCTAGAACGGTCTGGAGGCTTTTAGAATGGTCCTGGGGGGCTCTAGAAGGGTCTGGGGGCTTTTAGAAGGGTCCTGGGGGGCTCTAGAAGGATCTGGGGACAGTTAGGAGGGTCCCTATCCCTAACCCTAACCCTAACTCTTACTCTATCCCTAACCCTATCACTAACCCTAACTCCCAGACCCTTCTAGAGCCCCCCCAGACCATTCTAAGAGCACCCAGACCCTTCTAGAGGCCCCCAGGACCCTTCTGAAAGCCAGCAGAACATTCTAGAGGCCCCCAGGACCCTTCTAAAGGCACCCAGACCATCATAGAGCATCCCAGGACCCTTCTAAAAGCCCCCAGACCCTTCTAGAGACCTCCAGGACCCTTGTAAAAGCCCCCAGAACTTCTAGAGCCACCCAGGACTCTTTTAAAAGCCCCCAGACCCTTCCAGAGCATCCCACCTCCCTTCTAAAAGCACCCAGACCCTTCTGGAGCCCCCCAGGACCATTCTAAAGGCTCCCAGACCTTTCTAGACCTTCCCCGGATCATTCTAAAAGCCCCCAGACCTTCTAGAGGCCCCCAGGACCCTTCTAAAGGCCCCCAGACCCTTCTAGACCCTCCTCGGATCTTTCTAAATGACCCCAGACCCTTCTAGAGCCACCCAGGACCCCTCTAAATGCCTCCAGACCTTCTAGAGCCCCCCAGGACCCTTCTAAAAGTTCCCAGACCCTTCTAGACCCTCCCCTGATCATTCTAAAAGACCCCAGACCGTTCTAAAACCTCCCAGGACCCTTCTAAAGGAACCCAGACCCTTCTAGACCCTCCCCGGATTATTCTAAAAGCACCCAGACCCTTCTAGAGGCCCCCAGGATTCTTCTAAAAGCCCCCAGACCTTTCTAGAGACCCCCAGTACCCTTCTAAAAGCACCCAGACCCTTCTAGAGGACCCCAGGGCCCATCTTAAAGCACCCCGTCCCTTCTAGAGCACCCCAGGACCCTTCTAAAAGCCCCCAGACCCTTCTAGAGCCTCCCCAGACCCTTCTAAGAGCACCCAGACCCTTCTAGAGGCACCCAGGACCCTTCTGAAAGCCAGCAGAACATTCTAGAGCCACCCAGGAACCTTCTAAAGGCACCCAGACCATCCTAGAGCATCCCAGGACCCTTCTAAAAGCCCCCAGACCCTTCTAGAGACCTCCAGGACCTTTTTTAAAGCCCCCAGAACCTTCTAGAGCCACCCAGGACTCTTCTAAAAGCCCCCAGACCACTCTAGAGCCTCCCACGACCCTTCTAAAAGCACCCAGACCATTCTGGAGCCCCCCAGGACCATTCTAAAGGCCCCCAGACCTTTCTAGACCCTACACGGATCATTCTAAAAGCCCCCAGACCCTTCTAGAGGCCCCCAGGACCCTTCTAAAGGCCCCCAGACCATTCTAAAACCTCCCAGGACCCTTCTAAAGGCCCCCAGACCCTTCTAGACCCTCCCCGGATCATTCTAAAAGCCCCCAGACCTTTCTAGACCCTCACCGGATCCTTCTAAATGACCCCAGACCCTTCAAGAGCCCCCCAGGACCCCTCTAAAAGCCTCCAGACCCTTCTAGAGCCCCCCAGGACCCTTCTAGACCCTCCCCTGATCCTTCTAAAAGCCCCCAGACCCTTCTAGAGCCCCCCCGGACCCCTCTAATAGATCCCAGACCCTTCTAGAGGACACCAGGACCCTTCTATAATTCCCAAGACCTTTCTAGAGAACCCCAGGGCCCTTCTAAAAGCCCCCAGACCCTTCTAGAGGCACCCAGGACCCTTCTAAAAGCCCCTAGACCCTTCTAGAGCCACCCCGGACCCCTCAAATAGATCCCAGACCCTTCTAGATGCCCCCAGGATACTTCTAAAAGCACCCAGACCCTTCTAGAGAACCCCAGGACCCTTCTAAAAGCACCCAGACCCTTCTAGAGCCCGCCAGGACCCTTCTAAAAGCCCCCAGAATCTTCTAGACCCTCCCCGGATCCTTCTTAAAGACCCCAGACCCTTCTAGAGCCTCCCAAGACCCTTCTAAAAGCCCCCAGACCCTTCTAGAGGCCCCCAGGACCCTTCTAAAAGCCCCCAGACCCTTCTAGAGCCCCCCCCGACCCTTCTAAGAGCACCCAGACCCTTCTAGAGGCACCCAGGACCCTTCTGAAAGCCAGCAGAACATTCTAGAGTCCCCTAGGACCATTCTAAAGGCACCCAGACCATCCTAGAGCATCCCAGGACAAATCTAAAAGCCCCCAGACCCTTCTAGAGCCACCCACGACCTTTCTAAAAGCACCCAGACCATTCTGGAGCCCCCCAGGACCATTTTAAAGGCCCCCAGACCTTTCTAGACCCTCCCCGGATCATTCTAAAAGCCCCCAGACCCTTCTAGAGGCCCCCCAGGACCCTTCTAAAAGCCCCCAGACCCTTCTAGAGCTCCCCAGTACCCTTCTAAAGGCCCCCAGACCTTTCTAGACCCTCCCCGGATCCTTCTAAATGAACCCAGACCCTTCTAGAGCCCGCCAGGACCCCTCTAAAAGCCTCCAGACCATTCTAGAGCCCCCCAGGACCCTTCTAAAAGACCCCAGACCCTTCTAGACCCTCCCCTGATCATTCTAAAAGACCCCAGACCGTTCTAAAACCTCCCAGGACCCTTATAAAGGAACCCAGACCCTTCTAGACCCTCCCCGGATTATTCTAAAAGCCCCCAGACCCTTCTAGAGGCCCCCAGGACCCTTCTAAAAGCCCTAAGACCCTTCTAGAGCCCGCCAGGACCCTTCTAAAAGCCCCCAGACCCTTCTAGAGGACCCCAGGGCCCCTCTTAAGGCACCCCGTCCCTTCTAGATCACCCCAGGACCCTTCTAAAAGCCCCCAGACCCTTCTAGAGCCTCCCCAGACCCTTCTAAGAGCACTCAGACCCTTCTAGAAGCCCCCAGGACCCTTCTGAAAGCCAGCAGAACATTCTAGAGCCACCCAGGACCCTTCTAAAAGGACCCAGACCATGCTAGAGAACCCCAGGACCCTTCAATAAGCCCCCAGACCCTTCTAGAGATCTCCAGGACCCTTCTAAAAGACCCCAGAACCTTCTAGAGCCACCCAGGACTCTTCTAAAAGCCCCCAGACCCTTCTAGAGCCTCCCACGACCCTTCTAAATGCACCCAGACCCTTCTGGAGCCCCCCAGGACCCTTCTAAAAGACCCCACACCCTTCTAGAGCCCCCCAGGACCCTTCTAAAAGCCCCCAGACCCTTCTAGAGCCTCCCCAGACCCTTCTAAGAGCACCCAGACCCTTCTAGAGGCCCCCAGGACCATTCTGAAAGCCAGCAGATCATTCTAGAGCCACCCAGGACCCTTCTAAAGGCACCCAGACCATCCTAGAGCCCCCCAGAACCCTTCTAAAAGACCCCAGACCCTTCTAGAGCCACCCACGACCCTTCTAAAAGCACCCAGACCATTCTGGAGCCCCCCAGGACCATTCTAAAGGCCCCCAGACCTTTCTAGACCCTCCCCGGATCATTCTAAAAGCCCCCAGACCCTTCTAGAGGCCCACAGAACCCTTCTAAAAGCCCCCAGACCAATCTAGAGCCCCCCAGGACCTTTCTAAAGGGCCCCAGACCCTTCTAGACCCCCCCGGATCATTCTAAAAGCCCCCAGGCTATTCTAGAGCCTCCCAGGACCCTTCTAAAAGCCCCCAGACCCTTCTAGACTTTCCCCGGATCCTTCTAAATGACCCCAGACCCTTCTAGAGCCCCCCAGGACCGCTCTAAAAGGCTCCAGACCCTTCTAGAGCCCCCCAGGACCCTTCTAAAAGCCCCCAGACCCTTCTAGACCCTCCCCTCATCATTCTAAAAGACCCCAGACCGTTCTAAAACCTCCCAGGACACTTCTAAAGGAACCCAGACCTTTCTAGACCCTCCCCGGATTATTCTAAAATTCCCCAGACCCTTCTAGAGCCCCCCAAGACCCTTCTAAAAGACTTCAGACCCTTCTAGAGCCCCCCAGGAACATTCTAAAAGCCCCCAGACCATTCTAGAGCACCCCAGGACCCCTCTAATAAATCCCAGACCCTTCTAGAGGACCCCAGGACCCATCTATAAGATCCCAGACCCTTCTAGAGAACCCCTGGAACATTCTAAAAGCACCCAGACCATTCTAGAGGCCCCCAGGACCATTCTAAAAGCACCCAGACCCTTCTAGAGCCCCCCAGGACCCTTCTAAAAGCTCCCAGACCCTTCTAGACCCTCCCATGATCATTCTAAAAGAACCCAGACCGTTCTAAAACATCCCAGGACCCTTCTAAAGGAACCCAGACCCTTCTAGACCCTCCCCGGATTATTCTAAAAGCACCCAGACCCTTCTAGAGCCCCCCAAGACCCTTCTAAAAGTCTCCAGACCCTTGTAGAGACCTCCAGGACCCTTCTAAAAGCCCCCAGAACATTCTAGAGGCCCCCAGGGCCCCTCTTAAAGCACCTCGTCCCTTCTAGAGCACCCCAGGACCCTTCTAAAAGCCCCCAGACCCTTCTAGAGCCTCACCAGACCCTTCTAAGAGCACCCAGACCCTTCTAGATGCCCCCAGGACCCTTCTGAAAGCCAGCAGAACATTCTAGAGCCACCCAGGACCATTCTAAAGGAACCCAGACCATCCTAGAGCATCCCAGGACCCATCTAAAAGCCCCGAGACCCTTCTAGAGACCTCCAGGACCTTTTTTAAAGCTCCCAGACCCTTCTAGAGCCTCCCAGGACCCTTCTAAAAGCTCCCAGACCTTTCTAGAACCTCCCCTGATCATTCTACAAGAACCCAGAACGTTCTAAAACCTCCCAGGACCCTTCTAAAGGAACCCAGACCCTTCTAGACCCTCCCCGGATTATTCTAAAAGCCCTAAGACCCATTTAGAGCACCCCAAGACCATTCTAAAACCCTCCAGACCCTTCTAGAGCCCCCCAGGACCCTTCTAGAAGCTCCCTGACCCTTCTAGACCCTCCGCGGATATTTCTAAAAGCCCCCAGACCCTTCTAGAGCCCCCCCGGACCATTCTAATAGATCCCAGACCCTTCTAGAGGACCCCAGGACCCTTCTATAATTCCCCAGACCCTTCTAGATGCCCCCAGGATACTTCTAAAAGCACCCAGACCCTTCTAGAGAACACCAGGACCCTTCTAAAAGCCCCCAGACCATTCTAGAGCCACCCAGGACCCTTCTAAAAGCCCCCAGAATCTTCTAGACCCTCCCCGGATCCTTCTTAAAGACCCCAGACCCTTCTAGAGCCTCCCAAGACCCTTCTAAAAGCCCCCAGACCCTTCTAGAGCACCCCAGGACCCTTCTAAAAGCCCCCAGACCCTTCTAGAGCCCCCCCCGACCCTTCTAAGAGCACCCAGACCCTTCTAGAGGCACCCAGGACCCTTCTGAAAGCCCCCAGACCCTTCTAGAGCCCCCCAGGACCCTTCTAAAGGTCCCCAGACCCTTCTAGATCCTCCCCGGTTCATTCTAAAAGCCCCCAGACCATTCTAGAGCCCCCCAGGACACTTCTAAAAGCCCCCAGACCTTTCTAGACCCTCCCCGGATCCTTCTAAATGACCCCAGACCCTTCTAGAGCCCCCCAGGACCCTTCTAAAAGCTCCCAGACCCTTCTAGACCCTCCCCGGATTATTCTAAAAGCACCCAGAGCCTTCTAGAGCCCCCCAGGACCCTTCTAAATGTCTCCAGACCATTCTAGAGCCCCCCAGGACCCTTCTAAAAGCTCCCAGACCTTTCTAGAACCTCCCCTGATCATTCTACAAGAACCCAGAACGTTCTAAAACCTCCCAGGACCCTTCTAAAGGAACCCAGACCCTTCTAGACCCTCCCCGGATTATTCTAAAAGCCCTAAGACCCATTTAGAGCACCCCAAGACCATTCTAAAACCCTCCAGACCCTTCTAGAGCCCCCCAGGACCCTTCTAGAAGCTCCCTGACCCTTCTAGACCCTCCGCGGATATTTCTAAAAGCCCCCAGACCCTTCTAGAGCCCCCCCGGACCATTCTAATAGATCCCAGACCCTTCTAGAGGACCCCAGGACCCTTCTATAATTCCCCAGACCCTTCTAGATGCCCCCAGGATACTTCTAAAAGCACCCAGACCCTTCTAGAGAACACCAGGACCCTTCTAAAAGCCCCCAGACCATTCTAGAGCCACCCAGGACCCTTCTAAAAGCCCCCAGAATCTTCTAGACCCTCCCCGGATCCTTCTTAAAGACCCCAGACCCTTCTAGAGCCTCCCAAGACCCTTCTAAAAGCCCCCAGACCCTTCTAGAGCACCCCAGGACCCTTCTAAAAGCCCCCAGACCCTTCTAGAGCCCCCCCCGACCCTTCTAAGAGCACCCAGACCCTTCTAGAGGCACCCAGGACCCTTCTGAAAGCCCCCAGACCCTTCTAGAGCCCCCCAGGACCCTTCTAAAGGTCCCCAGACCCTTCTAGATCCTCCCCGGTTCATTCTAAAAGCCCCCAGACCATTCTAGAGCCCCCCAGGACACTTCTAAAAGCCCCCAGACCTTTCTAGACCCTCCCCGGATCCTTCTAAATGACCCCAGACCCTTCTAGAGCCCCCCAGGACCCTTCTAAAAGCTCCCAGACCCTTCTAGACCCTCCCCGGATTATTCTAAAAGCACCCAGAGCCTTCTAGAGCCCCCCAGGACCCTTCTAAATGTCTCCAGACCATTCTAGAGCCCCCCAGGACCCTTCTAAAAGACCCCAGACCCTTCTAGACCCTCCCCTGATCATTTTAAAAGACCCGAGACCGTTCTAAAACCTCCCAGGACCCTTCTAAAGGAACCCAGACCCTTCTAGACCCTCCCCGGATTATTCTAAATGTCCCCAGACACTTCTAGAGGACCCCAGGACCCTTCTAAAAGCCCCCAGACCCTTCTAGAGCCCGCCAGGACCCTTTTAAAAGCCCCCAGACCCTTCTAGACCCCCCCAGGACCCTTCTAAAAGCCCCCAGACCCTTCTAGAGGCCCCCAGGGCCCCTCTTAAGGCACCCCGACCCTTCTAGAGCACAACAGGACCCTTCTAAAAGCCCCAGACCCTTCTAGAGCCTCCCCAGACCCTTCTAAGAGCACCCAGACCCTTCTAGAGGCACCCAGGACCCTTCTGAAAGCCAGCAGAACATTCTAGAGCCACCCAGGACCCTTCTAAAAGCACCCAGACCATCCTAGAGCACCCCAGGACCCTTCTAAAAGCCCCCAGACCCTTCTAGACACCTCCAGGACCCTTCTAAAAGACCCCAGAACATTCTAGAGCCACCCAGGACCCTTCTAAAAGCACCCAGACCATCCTAGAGCACCCCAGGACCCTTCTAAAAGCCCCCAGACCCTTCTAGACACCTCCAGGACCCTTCTAAAAGACCCCAGAACATTCTAGAGCCACCCAGGACCCTTCTAAAAGCACCCAGACCATCCTAGAGCACCCCAGGACCCATCTAAAAGCCTCCAGACCCTTCTTGAGCCCCCCAGGACCCTTCTAAAGGTACCCAGACCCTTCTAGACCCTCCCGGATTATTCTAAAAGTCCCCAGACCCTTCTAGAGGCCCCCAGGACCCTTTTAAAAGCCCCCAGACCCTTCTAGACCCCCCCAGGACCCTTCTAAAAGCCCCCAGACCCTTCTAGAAGCCCCCAGGGCCCCTCTTAAGGCACCCTGTCCATTCTAGACCATCCCAGGACCCTTCTAAAAGCCCCAGACCCTTCTAAAGCCTCCCCAGACCCTTCTAAGAGCACCCAGACCCTTCTAGAGGCACCCAGGACCCTTCTGAAAGCCAGCAGAACATTCTAGAGCCACCCAGGACCCTTCTAAAAGCACCCAGACCATCCTAGAGCACCCCAGGACCAATCTAAAAGCCTCCAGACCCTTCTCGAGCCCCCCAGGACCCTTCTAAAAGATCCCAGACCCTTCTAGACCCTCCCCTGATCATTCTAAAAGACCCCAGACCGTTCTAAAACCTCCCAGGACCCTTCTAAAGGAACCCAGACCCTTCTAGACCCTCCCCGGATTATTCTAAAAGCCCTAAGACCCTTCTAGAGCCAACCAAGACCCTTCTAAAACCCTCCAGACCCTTCTAGAGCCCCCCAGGACCCTTCTAGAAGCCCCCTGACACTTCTAGACCCTCCGCGGATCCTTCTAAAACACCCGGACCCTTCTAGAGCCCCCCCGCACCCCTCTAATAGATCCCTCAAATAGACACCTCAAATAGATCCCAGACCCTTCTAGAGGACCCCAGGACCATTCTATAAGATCCCAGACCCTTCTAGAGAACCCCTGGACCCTTCTAAAAGTCCCCAGACCATTCTAGAGGCCCCCAGGACCCTTCTAAAAGCACCCAGACCATTCTAGAGCCCCCCAGGACCCTTCTGAAAGACCCCAGACCCTTCTAGAACCCACCAGGACACTTCTAAAAGACCCCAGACCCTTCTAGAGGCACCCAGGACCCTTCTAAAAGTCCCCAGACCCTTCTAGAGCACCCCAGGACCCATCTAAAAGCCCCCAGACCCTTCTAGAGCACCCCAAGACCCTTCTAAAAGCCCCCAGATCCTTCTAGAGGCCCCCAGGACCCTTCTAAAATCCCCCAGACCCTTCTATAGCCCCCCCCGAACCCTTCTAAAAGCACCTAGACCCTTCTAGAGGCCCCCAGGACCCTTCTAAAAGCCCCCAGACCCTTCTATAGCCCCCCCGAACCCTTCTAAAAGCATCCAGACCATTCTAGAGACCCCCAGGACCCTTCTGAAAGCCCCCAGAACATTCTAGAGCCCCCCAGGACCCTTCTAAAAGCCCCCAGACCCTTCTAGAGCATCCCAGGACCATTCAAAAAGCCCCCAGTCCCTTCTAGAGCTCCCCAGGACCCTTACAAAAGCCCCCAGACCCTTCTAGAGCCTCAAAGGACCCTTCTAAATGCCCCCAAACCGTTCTAGAGCCTCCCAGGACCCTTCTAAATGCACCCAGACCCTTCTAGAGCCACCCAGGACCTTTCTACAAGCCCCCTGACCCTTCTAGAGCCCAACAGGACCCTTCTAAAAGTCCCCAGACCCTTCTAGAGGCCCCCAGGACCCTTCTAAAAGTCCCCAGACCCTTCTAGAGGCACCCAGGACCCTTCTACAAGAGCCCAGACCCTTCTAGAGGCACCCAGGACCATTCTACAAGACCCCAGACCCTTCTAGAGCCCCCCAGGACTCTTCTAAAAGCACCCAGACCCTTCTAGAGAACCCCAGGACCCTTCTACAAGCCCCCAGACACTTCTAGAGAACCCCAGGACCCTTCTACAAGCCCCCAGACCCTTCTAGAGAACCCCAGGACCCTTCTACAAGCCCCCAGACCCTTCTAGAGAACCCCAGGACCCTTCTAAAATCCCCCAGACCCTTCTAGAGGCCCCCAGGACCCGTCTAAAAGTCTCTAGACCCTTCTAGAGCCCCCCAGGACCTTTCTAAAAGCACCCAGACCCTTCTAGAGCCTCCCACGACCCTTCTAAAACCACCCAGACCCTTCTAGAGCCATCTAGGACCCTTCTGAAAGACCCCAGAGCCTTCTAGAGCACCCCCAGACCCTTCCAAGAGCCCTAGACCCTTCCAGAGGACCCCTGGACCCTTCTAAAAGCCCCCAGAACCTTCTAGGTCCACCCAGGACTCTTCTAAAAGCCCCCAGACCCTTCTAGAGCCCCCCAGGACCATTCTAAAAGCACCCAGACCCTTCTAGCGGCACCCAGGACCCTTCTACAAGCCCCCAGACCATTCTAGAGCCCCCCAGGACACATCTAAAAGCCCCCAGACTCTTCTTGAGCCCCCCAGGACCATTCTAAAAGCCCCCAGACCCTTCTAGAAGCCCCCAGGACCCTTCTAAAAGTCCCGAGACCCATCTAGAGCCAACCAGGACCCTTCTAAAAGCCCCCAGACCCTTCTAGACCGTCCCCGGATCATTCTAAAAGCACCCATACCCTTCTAGATCCTCCCAGGACCCTTCTAAAAGCCCCCACACCCTTCTAGAGCCCCCCAGGACCCTTCTAAAAGACCCCAGACCCTTCTAGATTTACCCAGGGCCCATCTTAAGGCCCCCAGACCATTCTAGAGCACGCCAAGACCCTTCTAAAAGCCCCCAGACCCTTCTAGAGCCCCCCAGGACCCTTCTAAAAGGCCGCAGAAACTTCTAGACCCTCTCCGGATAATTCTAAAAGCCCCCAGACACTTCTAGAGATCCCCAGGACCATTCTAAAAGGCCCCAGACCCTTCCAGATCACCCCAGGACCCTTCTAAAAGCCCCCAGACCCTTCTAGAGGCCCCCAGGACCATTCTGAAAGCCCCCAGAACCTTCTAGAGCCACACAGGACCCTTCTAAAAGCACCCAGACACTTCTACAGACCCCGAGGACCCTATAAAACACCCCAGACCCTTCTAGAGACCCCCAGGACACTATAAAAGACCCCAGACCTTTCTAGAGCCCCCCAGGACCCTTCTAAAAGCCGCCAGACTAATCTAGACCCTCCCCGGATTCTTCTAAAAGCCCCCAGACCCTTCTAGAGCATCCCAGGACCCTTCTAAAAGCCCCCAGACCCTTCTAGAGGCCCCTAGGACCCTTCTAAAAGCCCCCAGAACCCTCTAGAGCCACCCAGGACTCTTCTAAAAGCCCCCAGACCCTTCTAGAGCCTCTAAGGACCCTTCTAAAAGCACGCAGACCATTCTAGAGCCCCCCAGGACCATTCTAAAGGCCCCCAGACCTTTCTAGACCCTCCCCGGATCCTTCTAAATGAACCCAGACCCTTCTAATGCCCCCCAGAACCCCTCTAAAAGCCTCCAGACCCTTGTAGAGCCCCCCAGGACCCGTCTAAAAGCGCCCAGACACTTCTAGACCCTCCCCTGATCATTCTAAAAGACTCCAGACCCTTCTAAAACCTCCCAGGACTATTCTAAAAGAACCCAGACCCTTCTAGACCCTCCCCGGATTATTCTAAAAGCCCCCAGACCCTTCTAGAGCCCCCCAAGACCCTTCTAAAAGCCTCCAGACCCTTCTGGAGCCCCCCAGGACCCTTCTAAAAGATCCCAGACACTTCTAGAGCCGCCTAGGATCCTTCAAAAAGCATAAAGACCCTTCTAGACCGTCCCCGGATCATTCTAAAAGCCCCCAGACCCTTCTAGAGCCCCTCAGGACCCTTCTAAATGCCCCCAGACCCTTCTAGAGAACACCAGGACCCATCTAAAAGCCCCCAGATCCTTCTAGAGGCCCCCAGGACCCTTCTAAAAGCCCCCAGACCCTTCTAGAGCCCCCCAGGACCATTCTAAAAGACCCCAGACCCTTCTAGAGCCCCCCAGGACCCTACTAAAAGCTCCCAGACCCTTCTAGAGCCCCCCAGTACCCTTCTAAAAGCCCCCAGACCCTTCTAGACCCTCCCCGGATCCTTCTAAAAGCACCCAGACCCTTCTAGATCCTCCCAGGACCTTTCTAAAAGCACCCAGACCCTTCTAGAGCCCCCGAGGACCCTTCTAAAAGACCCCAGACCCTTCTAGAGCCGCCTAGGATCCTTCAAAAAGCATAAAGACCCTTCTAGACCGTCCACCGATCATTCTAAAAGCACCCAGACCCTTCTAGAGCCCCTCAGGACCCTTCTAAATGCCCCCAGACCCTTCTAGAGAACCCCAGGACCCATCTAAAAGCCCCCAGATCCTTCTAGAGGCCTCCAGGACCCTTCTAAAATACCCCAGACCCTTCTAGAGCCCCCCAGGACCATTCTAAAAGACCCCAGACCCTTCTAGAGCCTTCCAGGACCCTATTAAAAGCTCCCAGACCCTTCTAGAGCCCCCCAGGACCCTTCTAAAAGCCCCCAGACCCTTCTAGACCCTCCCCGGATCCTTCTAAAAGACCCAGACCCTTCTAGATCCTCCCAGGACCCTTCTAAATGCCCCCAGACCCTTCTAGAGCCCCCCAGGACCCTTCTAAAAGCCCCCAGACCCTTCTAGAGCACCCCAGGACCCTTCTAAAAGCCCCCAGACCCTTCTAGAGCCCCCCAGGACCCTTCTAAATGCCCCCAGACCCTTCTAGCGGCACATAGGACCCTTCTACAAGCCCCCAGACCCTTCTAGAGCCCCCCAGGACCCTTCTAAAAGCCCCCAGACCTTTCTAGACCCTCCCCGGATCCTTCTAAAAGCTCCCAGACCCTTCTAGATGCCCTCAGGACCCTTCTAAATGCCCCCAGACCCTTCTAAAGCCCCCTAGGATCATTCTAAAAACTCCCAGACCCTTCTAGATCCCCCCCGGATCATTCTAAAAGCCCCCAGACCCTTCTAGAGCCCCCTAGGACCCATCTAAAAGACCCCAGACCCTTCTAGAGACCCCCAGGACCCTTCTAAAATCACCCAGACCCTTCTAGACACTCCCCGGATCTTTCTAAATGCCCCCAGACCCTTCTAAAGCCCCCTAGGATCCTTCAAAAAGCACCCAGACCCTTCTAGACCGTCCCCGGATCATTCTAAAAGCCCCCAGACCCTTCTAGAGCCCCCCAGGATCATTCTAAAAGCCCCCTGACCCTTCTAGAGCCCCCTAGGACCCATCTAAAAGCACCCAGACCCTTCTAGAGCCCACCAGGACCCTTCTAATAGCCCCCAGACCCGTCTAGAGGCCACCAAGACCCTTTTAAAAGTCCCCATAGTCTTCTAGAGACCCCCCGGACCCTTGTAAAAGCCCCCAGACCCTTCAAGAGGCCCCCAGGACCCTTATAAAAGCACCCAGACCCTTCCAGGGCCTCACAGGTCCCTTCTAAAAGCACCCAGACCCTTCTAGAGGCCCCCAGGACCCTTCTAAAAGCCTCTAGACCCTTCTAGAGCCTCCCAGGACCCTTCTAAATTTCCCCCAGACCCTTCAAGAGGCACCCAGGGCCCCTCTTAATGAACACCGTCCCTTCTAGACAACCCCAGGACCCTTCTAAAAGTACCCAAGCCCTTCTAGAGCACCCCAGGACCCTTCTAAAAGCCCCCAGTCCCTTCTAGAGCCCCCCCGGACCCTTCTAAAAGACCCCAGACCCTTCTAGAGGACCCCAGGACCCTTCTGAAAGCCAGCAGAACATTCTAGAGTCACCCAGGACCCTTCTAAAGGCACCCAGACCCTTCTAGAGCCCACCAGGACCCTTCTAAAAGCGCATAGACCCTTCTAGAGACTCCCAGGACACTTCTGAAAGCCTCCAGAACCTTCTAGAGCCCTCCAGGACCCTTCTAAAAGCACCCAGACCCTTCTAGAGCATCCGAGGACCCTTCTAAAATTCCCCAGACCCTTCTAGAGCACCCCAGGACACATCTAAAAGCCCCCAGACCCTTCTAGAGCCCCACCGGACCCTTCTAAAAGCCCCCAGACCCTTCTAGAGCCACCCAGGACCCTTCTAAAAGCACCCAGACCCTTCTAGAGCCACCCAGGACCCATCTACAAGCCCCCAGACCCTTCTAGAGCATCCCAGGACCCTTCTAAAAGCCCCCAGACCCATCTAGATCCTGCCAGGACGTTTCTAAAAGCCCCCAGACCCTTCTAGAGGCCCCTAGGACCCTTCTAAAAGACCCCAGACCCTTCTAGACCCTCCCCGGATCCTTCGAAAAGACCCCAGACCCTTCTAGAGCCCCCCAGTATCATTCTAAAAGCCCCCAGACCCTTCTAGAGGCCCCCAGGAACCTTCTAAAAGCCCCCAGACCATTCTAGAGCCCCCCAGGACCCTTCTAAAGGCCCCCAGACCCTTCTAGAGCCTCCCAGGACCCTTCTAATAGCCCCCCGACGTTTCTAGACCCTCCCCGGATCCTTCTAAATGAACCCAGACCTTTCTACGGCCCCACAGAACCCCTCTAAAATCGCCCAGACCATTCTAGACCCTCCCCTGATCATTCTAAAAGACCCCAGACCCTTCTAAATCCACCCAAGACTATTCTAAAAGAACCCAGACCCTTCTAGACCCTCCCCGGATTATTCTAAAAGCCCCCAGACCCTTCTAGAGCCCACCAAGACCCTTCTAAAAGCCTCCAGACCCTTCTAGAGCCCCCCCGAACCACTCTAATAGTTCTCAGACCCTTCTAGAGGCCCCCAGGACCCTTCTATAAGTCCCCAGACCCTTCTAGAGAACCCCAGAAACATTCTAAAAGCCCCCAGACCATTCTAGAGCCTCCCAGGAGCCTTCTAAAAAACCCCAGACCCTTCTAGAGCCCCCCCGGACCACTCTAATAGATCCCAGACCCTTCTAGAGGCCCCCAGGATACTTCTAAATGCACCCAGACCCTTCTAGAGAACCCCGCGACCCTTCTAAAAGCCCCCAGACCCTTCTAGAGCCCCCCAGGACCCTTCTAAAAGCCCCCAGAACCTTCTAGACGCTCCCCGGATCATTCTAAAAGCACCCAGACCCTTCTAGAGCCCCCCAGGGCCCCTCTTGAGGCACGCCGTCCCTTCTAGGACACCCCAGGAACCTTCTTAAAGTCCCCAGACCCTTCTAGAGAACACCAGGACCCTTCTAAAAACCCCCAGACCCTTCTAGAGCCCCCCGGACCCTTCTAAAAGCCTCCAGACCCTTCTAGAGGACCCCTGGACCCTTCTGAAAGCCCCCAGACCCTTCTAGAGCATCCCAGGACAGTTCTAAAATCCCCCAGACCCTTCTAGAGCACCCCAGGACCCTTCTAAAAGCTCCCAGACCCTTCTAGAGACCTCCAGGACCCTTCTAAAAGCCCCCAGACCCTTATAGAGCCACCCAGGACGCTTCTAAAAGCCCCCAGACCCTTCTAGAGACCCCCAGGACCCTTCTAAAAGCCCCCAGACCCTTCTAGAGACCCCCAGGACCCTTCTAAAAGCCCCCAGACCATTCTAGAGCACCCCAGGACCCTTCTAAAAGCCCCCAGACCCTTCTTGAGTCCCCCAGGACCCTTCTAAAAGTCCCCAGACCCTTCTAGCGGCACCCAGGACCCTTCTACAAGCCCCCGACCCTTCTAGAGCCCCCCAGGACCTATCTAAAAGCACCCCGACCCTTCTAGAGCCTCCCAGTATCCTTCTAAAAGCAACCAGACCCTTCTAGAGAACCCCAGGACCCTTCTAAAAGCCCACAGACAATTCTAGACCCTCCCCGGATCCTTCTAAAAGCCCCAAAACCCTTCTAGAGCCCCCTAGGATCCTTCAAAAAGCACCCAGACCTTTCTAGACCGTCCCCGGATCAGTCTAAAAGCACCCAGACCCTTCTAGAGCCCCCCAGGATCATTCTAAAAAGCCCCCAGACCCTTCTAGAGCCACCCAGGATCATTCCAAAAGCCCCCAGACCCTTCTAGAGCCCCCTAGGACCCATCTAAAAGCCCCCAGACCCTTCTAGAGTCCCCTAGGACACTTCTAAAAGCCCCCAGACCCTTCTAGACCCTCCCCGGATCCTTCAAAAAGACCCCAGACCCTTCTAGAGCCTCCCAGGATCATTCTAAAAGCCCCCAGACCCTTCTAGAGCCCCCCAGTACCCTTCTAAAAGCCCCTAGACCCTTCTAGAGCCCCCCAGGACCCTTCTAAATGCACCCAGACCCTTCAAGAGGCACTCAGGACCCTTCTAAAAGCACCCAGACCCTTCTAGAGCCTCCCAGGACCATTCTAAAAGCCCCCAGACCCTTCTAGACCCCCCCAGGACCCTTCTAAAAGCCCCCAGACCCTTCTAGAGCCCCCCAGGACCCTTCTGAAAGGCCGCAGACACTTCTAGACACTCCCCGGATCCTTCTAAAAGAACCCAGACATTTCTAGAGACAACCAGGAGCATTCTAAAAGCTCCCAGACCCTTCTAGAGCCCCCCAGGACCCTTCTAAAAGCCCCCTGACCCTTCTAGAGCCCCCTATGACCCATCTAAAAGCCCCCAGACCCTTCTAGACGCCCCCAGGACCCTTCTAAAAGCCCCCTGACCCTTCTAGACCCTCCCCGGATCCTTCTAAAAAAACCCAGACCATTCTAGAGCCTCCCAGGACCATTCTAAAGCCCTCAGACCCTTCTAGAGGACACCAGGACCCTTCTAAAAGCACCCAGACACTTCTAGAGCCCCCCAGGACCCTTCTAAAAGCCTACAGACCCTTCTAGAGCCCCCCAGGACCCTTCTAAAAGCCCCCAGACCAATCTAGAGGTCCCCAGGGCCCTCTTAAGGCACCCCGTCCATTCTAGAGCACCCCAGGACCCTTCTAAAAGTCCCCAGACCCTTCTAGAGCACCCCAGGACGCTTCTAAAAGCCCCAAGACCCTTCTAGAGCCCCCCAGGACCCTTCTAAAAGCACCCAGACCCTTATAGACGCCCCCAGGACCCTTCTGAAAGCTCCAAGAACATTCTAGAGCATCCCAGGACCCTTCTAAAAGCCTCCAGACCCTTCTAGAGGACCCCAGGACCCTTCTAAAAGCCCCCAGACCATTCTAGATACCCCCATGACCCTTCTGAAAGCCTCCAGAACCTTCTAGATCCACCCAGGACCCTTCTAAAAGCCACCAGACCATTCTAGAGCCCCCCAGGACCATTCTAAAAGCACCCAGACCCTTCTAGAGACACCCAGGACCATTCTAAAAGCCCTCAGACCCTTCTAGATAAGCCAGGACCCTTCTAAAAGCAACCAGAACCTTCTAGAGCCACCCAGGACCATTCTAAAAGCCCCCAAAACCCTTCTAGAGCCTCCCAGGACCCTTCTAAAAGCACCCAGACCCTTCTAGAGAGCCCCAGGACCATTCTAAAGGCCAACAGACTCTTCTAGACCCTCCCCGGATCATTCTAAAAGCCCCCAGACCCTTCTAGAGCCTCGCAGGACCCCTCTAAAAGCCTCCAGACCCTTCTAGAGGCCCCCAGGACCCTTCTAAAAGTCCCCAGACCATTCTAGAGCCCCCCAGGGCCCTTCTAAAAGCCCCGAGACCCTTCTAGGAGAGACGGGGGTCCTTAAGAGGGGCCTTGGGGTCCTCTAGAAGGGTCTGGGGGCTTATAGAAGTGTCCTGGCGGGCTCTCGAAGGGTCTGGGTTCTTTGAGAAGGGTCTTTGTGTGGCTCTAGAAGGGTCTGGGGTCTTTTGGAAGGGTCCTGGGTGCCTCAAGAAGAGTCTGGGGGCTTTTATAGGGTCCTGGTTGGCTCTAGAAGGGTCTGGGTGCTTTTAGAAGGGTCCTGGGGAGCTCTAGAAGGGTCTTGGGTCTTATTGAAGCGTCCCGGGAGGCTCTAGAAGGGTCTGGGGGCTTTTAGAATTGTCCTGCGGGTCTCTAGAAGGGTCTGGGTCCTGTTAGAAGGGTCCTTGGGTACTCTAGAAGGGTCTGAGTATCATTAGAGGGGCCTTGGGGGCATCTAGAAGGGTCTGGGGGATATTAGAAGGGTCCTGGAGAGCTCTAGAAGGGTCTTGGGGCTTTTAGAAGGGTCCTGGGAGAGTATAGAAGGGTCTGGGATCTTTTAGATGGGTCCTGCTGGTCTCTAGAAGGGTCTGGGTGCTTTTAGAAGGATCCTGGGAGGCTCTAGAAGGGTCTGGGTGCTTTTAGAATGATCCAGGGAGGGTCTAGAAAGGTCTGGGGGCTTTTAGAAGGGTCCTGTGGGGCTCTAGAAGGGTCAGGGTGCTTTTAGAAGGGGCCTAGGGGGCTCTAGAAGGGTATGGGGGATTTTAGAAGGGTCCTAAGGGGCTCTAGAAGCGTCTGGGGGATTTTAGAAGGGTCCTGGGTAGCTCTAGAAGGGTCTGGGGACTTTCAGAAGGGTCCTGGGGGGCTGTAGAAGGGTCTGGAGTCTTTTAGAAGGGTCCTGGGGGGCTCTAGAAGGGTCTGGGGGCATTCAGAAGGGTCCTGGGGACCTCTAGAAGGGTCTGGAAGCTTTTAGAAGGGCCCTGGGGGGCTCTAGAAGGGTCTGGGGTATTTTAGACGGGTCCTGGGGAGCTCTAGAAGGGTCTGGGGGCTTTTAGAAGGGTCCTGGGGAGCTCTAGAAGGGTCTGGGGGCTTTTAGAAGGGTCCTGGGAGACTCTAGAAGGGTCTGGGTGCATTTAGAAGGGTCCTGCGGGTCTCTAGAAGCGTCTGGGGGCTTTTAGAAGGGTCCTGGGGGGTTCTAGAAGGGTCTGGCGGGTTTTAGAAGGGTCCTGATGGGCTCTAGAAGGGTGTGAGGGCTTTTAGAATGGTCCTGGGTGCATCTAGAAGTCTCTGGGTGCTTTTAGAAGGGTCCTGGGGGCCTCTAGAATTGTCTGCGGCCTTTTAGAAGGGTCCGGGGAGGCTCTAGAAGGGTCTGGGTGCTTTTAGAAGGATCCGGGGAGGGTCTAGAAGGGTCTGGGGCTTTTAGAAGGGTCCTGTGGAGCTCTAGAAGGGTCTGGGGTATTTTAGACGGGTCCTGGGGGGCTCTAGAAGGGTCTGGGGCTTTCAGAAGTGTCCTGGGGGTCGCTAGAAGTGTTTGGGTGTATTTGGAAGGGTCCTGGGGAGCTCTAGAAGGGTCTGGGGGCTTTCAGAAGGGTCCTGGGGGCATGTAGAAGGGTCTGGAGGCTTTTAGAATGGTCCTGATGGGCTCTAGAATGGTCTGGGGGCATTCAGAACGGTCCTGGTGGCCTCTAGAAGGGACTGGATGCTTTTAGAAGAGTCCTGGGGGGCTCTAGATTGGTCTGGGGGCATTTAGAATGGTCCTGGGGGGCTCTAGAAGGGTCTGGGGGCTTTTAGAAGGATACGTGGAATCTCTAGAAGGGTCTGGGGGCTTTTAGAAGGGTCCTGGGGGGCTCTAGAAGGGTCTGGAGGCTTTTAGAAGGGTTCTAGGTGGCTCTAGAAGGGTGTGGGTGCTTTTAGAAGGATCCGGGGAGGGTCTAGAACGGTCTGGGTGGTTTTAGAAGGGTCCTGGGCGGTTCTAGAAGGGTCTGGGGGATTTTAGAAGGGTCCTGGGGGGCTCTAGAAGGGTCTGAGGGATTTTAGAAGGGTCCTGGGGAGCTCTAGAAGGGTCTGGGTGCTTTTATAGGGGCCCTGGGCTTCTCTAGAAGGGTCTGGGGGCTTTTAGAGGAGTTATGGGGGGCTCTAGAGTGGTCTGGGGGCTTTTAGAAGGGTCCTGGGCGGATCTAGAAAAGTCTGGAGGCTTTATAGAAGGGTCCTAGGGGGCTCTAGAAGGGTCTGGGGGCATTCAGAAGGGTCCTGGGGGCCTCTAGAAGGGTCTGGAGTCTATTAGAAGAGTCCTGGGGGGCTCTAGATGGGTCTGGGGTCATTTAGAAGGGTCCTGGGGGGCTCTAGAAGGGTCTGGGGGCTTTCAGAAGGGTCCTGGGGGGCTC
Source organism: Clamator glandarius (assembly GCA_033459285.1). Classification (NCBI taxonomy): domain Eukaryota; kingdom Metazoa; phylum Chordata; class Aves; order Cuculiformes; family Cuculidae; genus Clamator; species Clamator glandarius. The sequence goes on along the minus strand of JAUNZM010001377.1, from coordinate 92,269 downwards.
TAGAAGGGTCTGGGGGCTTTTAGAAAGGTCCTGGGAGGATCCAGATGGGTCTGGGTGGTTTTAGAATGATCCGGGGATGGTCTAGAAGGGTCTGGGTGCTTTTAGAAGGGTCCTGGGCGGCTCTACAAATGTCTGGAGGATTTTAGAGGGATCCGGGGAGGCTCTAGAAGTGTCTGGCGGCTTTTAGAAGGGTCCTTGGGAGCTCTAGAAGGGTCTGGGTGCTTTCAGAAGGGTCCTGGGGGCCTCTAGAAGGGTCTGGGTGCTTTCAGAAAGGTCCTGGGTGGCTCTAGAAGGGTCTGGGGGCTTTTAGAAGGGTCCTGTGGGGCTGTAGAAGGGTCTGGGGGCTATTAGATGGGTCCTGGGGGGCTCTAGAAGGGTCCGGGGGCTTTTAGAATGGTCCGTGGAGGCTCTAGAAGGGTCTGGGTGCTTTTAGAAGGTTCCTGGGGGGCTCTAGAAGGGTCTGGGGGCTATTAGAAGGATCCGGGGAGGGTCTAGAAGGCTCTGGGGGCATTTAGAAGGGTCCTTGGTGGCTCTAGAAGGGTCTGGGGACCATTAGAGGAGCCCTGGGGTGCTCTAGAAGGGTCTGGGGGATTTTAGAAGGGTCCTGAGGAGCTCTAGAAGGGTCTGGGGGCTTTTACAAGGGTCCTGGGGGAATCTAGAAGGGTCTGGGGGCTTTTAGAAGGGTCCTGCGTGTCTCTAGAAGGGTCTGGGGGCTTTTGAAGGGCCCTGGAGGACTCTAGAAGGCTCTGGGGTCTTTGAGAAGGGTCCTAGGGGGCTCTAGAAGGGTTTGGGTGTTTTTAGAAGGGTCCTGGGGTGCTCTAGAAGGGTCTGGGAGCATTTAGAAGGGTCCTGGGAGACGCTAGAAGGTTCTGAGGGCTTTTAGAAGGGTCCTGTAGGGTCTCTAGAAGTGTCTGGGTGCTTTTAGAAGGGTCCTGCGAGGCTCTAGAAGGGTCTGGGTGCTTTTAGAATGGTCCTGGGGGGCTCTAGAAGGGTCTGGGGGCTTTTTGAAGGGTCCTGGTAGACTCTAGAAGGGTCTGGGGGCTTTTAGAAGGGTCCTGCGGGTCTCTAGAAGGGTCTGGGGACTTTTAGAAGAGTCCTTTGCGGCTCTGTAAGGGTCTGGGACCTTTTAAAAGGGTCCTGGGGTGCTCTAGAAGGGTGTGAGGGCTTTTAGAAGGGTCCTGGTGGCATCTAGAAGGTTCTGGGGGCTTTTAGAAGGGTCCTGGGGGCCTCTAGAGATGTCTGAGGGATGTTAGAAGGGACCTGGGAGGCTCTAGAAGGGTCTGGGTGCTTTTAGAATGATTCGGGGAGGTTCTAGAAGGGTCTGGTGGCTTTTAGAAGGGTCCTGTGTGGCTCTAGAAGGGTCTGGGTGCTTTTAGAAGGGCCCTGGGGGGATCTAGAAGGGTCTGGGGGCTTTTAGAAGGGTCCTGGGGAGCTCTAGAAGGGTCTGGGGGCTTTTAGAAGGGTCCTGGGAAGCGCTAGAAGTGTCTGGGTGTATTTAGAAGGTTCCTGGGGAGCTCTAGAAGGGTCTGGTTGCTTTCAGAAGGGTCCTGGGGGCCTCTAGAAGGGTCTGGAGGCTTTTAGAAGAGTCCTGGGGTGCTCTAGATGGGTCTGGGAGCTTTTAGAAGGATCCGGGGATGGTCTAGAAGGGTCTGGGTGCTTTTAGAAGGGTCCTGGGGGGCTCTAAAAATGTCTGGAGTATTTTAGAAGGATCCGGGGATGGTCTAGAAAGGTCTGGGAGCTTTTAGAAGGGTCCTGGCTGGCTCTACAAATGTCTGGAGGATTTTAGAAGGATCCGGGGAGGCTCTAGGAGGGTCTGGCGGCTTTTAGAAGGGTCCTGCGGGGCTCTAGAAGGGTCTGGGTGCTTTCTGAAGGGTACTGGGGGCATCTAGAAGGGTCTGGGTGCTTTTAGAAGGGTCCTTGGTTGCTCTAGAAGGGTCTGGGGACCATTAGAGGAGCCCTGGGGCACTCTAGAAGGGTATGAGGGATTTTAGAAGGGTCCTGGGGAGCTCTAGAAAGGTCTGGGGGCTTTTAGAAGGGTCCTGGTGTCCTCTAGAAATGTCTGGGGGCTTTTAGAAGGGTCCGTGGAGGCTCTAGAAGGGTCTGGGGGCTTTTAGAAGGGTCCTGGGGGCCTCTAGAAGGGTCTGGGTGCTATTAGAAGGATCCGGGGAGGGTCTAGAAGGCTCTGGGGGCTTTTAGAAGGGTCCTTGGGGGCTCTAGAAGGGTCTGGGGACCATTAGAGGAGCCCTGGCGGCCTCTAGAAGGGTCTGGAGGATTTTAGAAGGGTCCTGGGGAGCTCTAGAAGGGTCCGGGGTCTTTTAGAAGGGTCCTGGGGGAATATAGAAGTGTCTGGGGGCTTTTAGAAGGGTCCTGCGGGTCTCTAGAAGGGTCTGGGTGCTTTTAGAAGGGTCCTGGAGGAATCTAGAAGGGTCTGGGGTCTTTGAGAAGGGTCCTGGGACGCTCTAGAAGGGTCTGGGTGCTTTTAGAATTGTCCTGGGGGGCTCTAGAAGGGTCTGGGGGCTTTTAGAAGGGTCATGGGGGGCTCTAGAAGGGTCTGGGGGCATTTAGAAAGGTCCTGGGGGGCTCTAGAAGGGTCTGGGTGCTTTTAGAAGGGTCCTGGGAGGCTCTAGAAGGGTCTGGGTGCTTTTAGACTGGCCCTGGGAGGCTCTAGAAGGGTCTGGGGGCTTTTTGAAGGGTCCTGCGTGGCTCTAGAAGGGTCTGGGGTCTATTAGAAGGATCCGGGGAGGGTCTAGAAGGCTCTGGGGCCTTTTAGAAGGGTCCTTGGGGGCTCTAGAAGGGTCTGGGGACCATTAGAGAAGCCCTGGTGGCCTCTAGAAGGGTCTGGGTTATTTTACAAGGGTCCTGGGGAGCTCTAGAAGTGTCTGGGTGCTTTTAGAAGGGTCCTGGGAGAATCTAGAATGGTCTGGGGTCTTTTAGAAGGGTCCTGCGGGTCTCTAGAAGTTTCTGGGGGCTTTTAGAAGGGTCCTGGGGGGATCTAGAATGGTCTGGGTGCTCTTAGAAGGGTCCTGGGGGCCTCTAGAAGTGTCTGCGGGATATTAGAAGGGTCCTGGGAGGCTCTAGAAGGGTCTGGGTGTTTTAGAAGGATTCGGGGAGGGTCTAGAAGGGTCTGGGGTCTTTTAGAAGGGTCCTCTGGTGATCTAGAAGCGTCTGGGTTCTTTAAGAAGGGTCCTGGGAGTCTCTAGAAGGGTCTGGGTGCTTTTTGAAGGGTCCTGGGGGTCTTTAGAAGGGTCTGGGGGCTTTTAGAATGGTCCTGCGGGGCTCTAGAATGCTCTGGGGGCTTTTAGAAGAGTCCTGGGTGGCTTTAGAAGAGTGTGAGTGCTTTTAGAAGGGTCCTGGGGGCATCTAGATGGCTCTGGGGACTTTTAGAAGGGTCCTGGGGGCCTCTAGATGGTTCTGAGGATTTTTAGAAGGGTCCTGGGAGGCTCTAGAAGTGTCTGGGTGATTTTAGATGGGCCCTGGGTGGCTCTAGAATGGTCTGGTTGCTTTTAGAAGGGTCCTGGTGGGCTCTAGAAGGGTCTGGGTGCTTTTAGAAATGTCCTGGGTGGCTCTAGAATGGTCTGGGGGCATTTAGAAGGGTCCCGGGGGGCTCTAGAAGGGTCTGGGGGCTTTTAGAAGGATCTTGGGGGCCTCTAGAATGATCTGGGGGCTTTTAGAAGGGTTCTGGGTGGCTCTAGAATGGTCTGGGGGCTTTTAGAATCGTCCTGGGGGGCTCTACAAGGGTGTGGTTGCTTTTAGAAGGGTCCTGGGGGCATCTAGAAGGCTCTGGGGGCTTTCAGAAGGGTCCTGGGGGCTTCTAGAAGGGTCTGAAGGATTTTAGAAGGGTCCTGGGAGGCTGTAGAAGTATCTGGGTGCTTTTAGAATGATCCGGGGAGGGTGTAGAAGGGTCTGGGTTCTTTTAGAACGGTCCTGGGGGGCTCTAGAAGGGTCTGGGGGCTTTCAGAAGCGTCCTGTGGGGCTGTAGAATGGTCTGGGGGCTTTTAGATGGGTCCTGGGGGGCTCTAGAAGGGTCCGGGGGCTTTTAGAAGGGTCCGTAGAGGCTCTAGAAGGGTCTGGGGGCTTGTAGAAGGGTCCTGGGTGGCTCTAGAAGGGTCTGGGGGCTATTAGAATAATCCTGGGAGGGTCTAGAAGGCTCGGGGGGCTTTTAGAAGGGTCCTTGGGGGCTCTAGAAGGGTCTGGGAAACATTAGAGGGGCACTGGGGTCCTCTAGAAGGGTCTGGGGGATTTTAGAAGGGTCCTGGGGAGCTCTAGAAGGGTCTGAGTGCTTTTAGAAGGATTCGGGGAGGGTCTAGAAGGGTCTGGTGGCTTTTAGAAGGGTCCTGTGGGGCTCTAGAAGGGTCTGGGTGCTTTTAGAAGGGTCCTGGGGGGCTCTAGAAGGGTCTGGGGGCTTTTAGAAGGGTCCTGGGGGGCGCTAGAAATCTCTGGGTGCATTTAGAAGGGTCCTGGGGAGCTCTAGAATGGTCTGGAGGCTTTTAGAAGGGTCCTGGGGGGTCAAGAAGGGTCTGGGGGCATTCAGAAGGGTCCTCGGGGCCTCTAGAAGTGTCTGGAGGGTTTTAGACGAGTCCTGGGGGGCTCTAGATGGGTCTGGGTTCTTTTAGAATGATCCGGGGATGGTCTAGAAGGGTCTGGGTGCTTTTAGAAGGGTCCTGGGGGGCTCTACAAATGTCTTAAGGATTTTAGAAGTATCCGGGGAAGCTCTAGAAGGGGGTCTGGGTGCTTTTAGAAGGGTCCTGGGTGCATCTAGAAGGGTCTGGGTGCTTTTAGAAGGGACCTGGGTGGCTCTAGAAGGGTCTGGGGGCTTTTAGAAGGGTTCTGTGGGGATGTAGAAGGGTCTGGGTGCTTTTAGATGGGTCCTGGGGGCCTCTAGAAGGGTCTGGGGGATTTTAGAAGGGTCCTGGGGGGCTCTAGAAGGGTGTTAGTGCTTTTAGAAGCGTCCTGGGGGCATCTAGAAGGCTCTGGGGGCTATTAGAAGGGTCCTGGGGGGCTCTAGAAGGGTCTGGGGGCTTTTAGAATGGTCTTGGGGGGCTCTAGAGGGGTCTGGTTCTTTTAGAAGGGTCCTGGTGGGCTCTAGAAGGATCTGGGGACAGTTAGGAGGGTCCTGAGGGGATGTTGAAAGGTCTGAGTGCTTTTAGATGGGTCCTGTAGGGCTAAAAAAGGTTCCTAACCCTATCCCTAACCCTAACTCTAACACAAACCCAAACCCTAACCCTAACCCTAACCCTAACCCTAACCCTAACCCTAACCCTAACACTAAACCTAACCCTAACCCTAACCCTAAACCTAACCCTAACTCTAACCCTAACCCTAACCCTAACCCTAACCCTAACCCTAACCCTAACTCTAACCCTAACCCTAACTCTAACCCTAACTCTAACCCTAACCCTAACCCTAACCCTAACCCTAACCCTAACCCTAACCCTGCCTCTAACCCCTAGAAGTATCTGGGGGCTTTTAGAAGAGTCCTTGAAGGATCTAAGAGGGTCTAGGGTCTCTAAAAAGGTTCCTAAGGGGCTCCGGAAGGGTTTGGGGTCTTTTAGAAGGGTCCTCGGTGGCTCTAGAAGGGTCTAGGGTATTGTAGAAGGGTCCTAAGGGGGTTTAGTAGGGCCTGGGGGGCTTTATAAGATTTTGGGGGCCTTTATAAGGTTTTGGGGGGCTCTAGAAAGTCCGGGGGCTTTGAGAAGCACACTGGGGGCTCTAAAAGTGTCTGGGGGATTTTAGAATGTTCCTGGGGGCTCTAGACGTGTCTGGGTGCTTTTAGAAGGTTCCTGGGGGGCTCTAGAAGGGTCTGGGTGCTTCTAGAGCAAAAATTTTCATTTTGCACATTTGGGGAATTCGCAGGGCTCAGCACACCCGGAGTGCAAAGGATGAGCCTGGCCTGGGAAAAGCCCCCAAGGACCCTTCCAAAAGCCCCCAGACCCTTCTGGAGACGTTCAGGTTCCTTTGAAAAGGCCCCAGACCCTTCTAGAGCCTCCCAAGACCCTTCTAAAAGCCCCCAGACCATTCTAGACCCTCCCCGGATCCTTCTAAAAGCCCCGAGACCATTCTAGAGGAACCCAGGACCCTTCTAAAAGTCCCCAGACCCTTCTAGAGCACCCCCGGACCCTTGTAAAAGCCCCCAGACACTTCGAGAGTCCCCCAGGACCCATATAAAAGCACCCAGACCCTTCCAGAGCCTCCCAGGACCCTTCTGAACGCCCCCAGACCCTTCTAGAGGCACCCAGGACCCTTCTAAAAGCCTCTAGACCCTTCTAGAGCCCCCCAGGACCCTTCTAAAAGCACCCAGACCCTTCTAGAGCCTCCCAGGACCATTCTAAATGCCCCCAGACCCTTCAAACCCCCCCCAGGACACTTCTAAAAGACCCCAGACAATTCTAGTGCACCCTAGGATCCTTCAAAAAGCATAAAGACCCTTCTAGACAGTCCCCGGATCATTCTAAAAGCCCCCAGACCCTTCTAGAGCCTCCCAGGACCCCTCTAAAAGCCCCCAGACCCTTCTAGAGACACCCAGGACCCATCTAAAAGCCCCCAGACCATTCTAGAGCCACCCAGGACACATCTAAAAGCCCCCAGACCCTTCTAGAGCACCCCAGGACCATTCTAAAAGCACCCAGACCCTTCTAGAAGCCCCCAGGACCCTTCTAAAAGTCCCGAGACCCTTCTAGATCCAACCAGGACGCTTCTAAAAGCCCCCAGACCCTTCTAGATCCTCCCCGGACCCTTCTAAAAGCCCCCAGACCCTTCTAGAGCCCCCCAGGACCCTTCTAAAAGCCCCCAGACCCTTCTAGAGCATCCCAGGACCCTTCTAAAAGCCCCCAGACCCTTCTAGATGTACCCAGGGCCCATCTTAAGGCCCCCAGACCATTCTAGAGCACGCCAAGACCCTTCTAAAAGCCCCCAGACCCTTCTAGACCCCCCCAGGACCCTTCTAAAAGGCCGCAGAAACTTCTAGACCCTCTCCGGATAATTCTAAAAGCCCCCAGACCCTTCTAGAGACCCCCAGGACACTTCTAAAAGCCCCCAGACCCTTCTAGAGCCCCACAGGACCCTTCTAAAAGCCCCCAGACCCTTCTAGAGCCCCCAAGGACCATTCTAAAAGCCCCCAGACCATTCTAGACCCTACCCGGATCCTTCTAAAAGCCCCCAGACCCTTCTAGAGCACCCCAGGACCTTTCTAAAAGAACCCAGACCCTTCTAGAGCACCCAAGGACCCTTCTAAAAGCCCCCAGACTAATCTAGACCCTCCCCGGATTCTTCTAAAAGCCCCCAGACCCTTCTAGAGCATCCCAGGACCCTTCTAAAAGCCCCCAGACCCTTCTAGAGGCCCCCAGGACCATTCTAAAAGCACCCAGACCCTTCTAGAGCCCCCCTGTACCATTCTAAAAGCACCCAGACCCTTCTAGAGTCCCCCAGGACCCTTCTGAAAGCCCCCAGACCCTTCTACAGACACCCAGGACCCTATAAAAGCCCCCAGACTCTTCTAGAGCACCCCAGGACCCTTCTAAAATCATCAAGACCCTTCTAGAGCCCATCTGGACCCTTCTAAAATCCTCCAGACCCTTACAGAGCCCCCCAGGACCCTTCTAAAAGACACCAGACACTTTTAGAGGCCCCAGGGCCCATCTTAAGCCCCCCCGTACCTTCTAGAGCACACTAGGACCCTTCTAAAAGCCCCCAGACCATTCTAGAGCTCCCCCGGACCCTTCTAAAAGCCCCTAGACCCTTCTAGAGGCCCCCACGACCCTTCTGAAAGCCCCCAGATCCTTCTAGAGCCCACAGGACCCTTCTTAAAGCACCCAGACCCTTCTACAGACCCCCAGGACAATATAAAAGACCCCAGACCCTTCTAGAGCCCCCCAGGACCCTTCTAAAAGCCCCCAGACTAATCTAGACCCTCCCCGGATTCTTCTAAAAGCCCCCAGACCCTTCTAGAGGCCCCTAGGACCCTTCTAAAAGCCTCCAGAACCCTCTAGAGCCACCCAGGACTCTTCTAAAAGCCCCCAGACCCTTCTAGAGCCTCCCAGGACCCTTCTAAAAGCACCCAGACCCTTCTAGAGCCCCCCAGGACCATTCTAAAGGCCCCAGACCTTTCTAGACCCTCCCCGGATCCTTCTAAATGAACCCAGACCCTTCTAATGCCCCCCAGAACCCCTCTAAAAGCATCCAGACCCTTGTAGAGCCCCCCAGGACCCGTCTAAAAGCGCCCAGACCCTTGTAGACCCTCCCCTGATCATTCTAAAAGACCCCAGACCCTTCTAAAACCTCCCAGGACTATTCTAAAAGAACCCAGACCCTTCTAGACCCTGCCCGGATTATTCTAAAAGCGCCCAGACCCTTCTAGAGCCCCCCAAGACCCTTCTAAAAGCCTCCAGACCCTTCTAGAGCCCCCCAGGACCCTTCTAAAAGACCCCAGACCCTTCTAGAGGCGCCTAGGATCCTTCTAAAAGCATAAAGACCCTTCTAGACCGTCCCCGGATCATTCTAAAAGCCCCCAGACCCTTCTAGAGCCCCTCAGGACCCTTCTAAATGCCCCCAGACCCTTCTAGACCCTCCCCGAATCCTTCTAAAAGCAACCAGACCCTTCTAGAGGACCCCAGGACCCTTCTAAAAGTCCCCAGGCCCTTCTAGAGCACCCCAGGACCCTTCTAAAAGCCCCCAGACCCTTCTAGAGCCCCCCCGGACCCTTCTAAAAGACCCCAGACCCTTCTAGAGGACCCCAGGACCCTTCTGAAAGCCAGCAGAACATTCTAGAGTCACCCAGGACCCTTCTAAAAGCGCCCAGACCCTTCTAGAGACTCCCAGGACCCTTCTGAAAGCACCCAGAACCTTCTAGAGCCCTCCAGGACCCTTCTAAAAGCATCCAGACCCTTCTAGAGCATCAGAGGACCCTTCTAAAATTCCCCAGACCCTTCTAGAGCAACCCAGGACACTTCTAAAAGCCCCCAGACCCTTCTAGAGCACACCAGGACACTTCTAAAAGCCCCCAGACCCTTCTAGAGCACCCCAGGACACTTCTAAAAGCCCCCAGACCCTTCTAGAGCACACCAGGACACTTCTAAAAGCCCCCAGACCCTTCTAGAGCCACCCAGGAACCTTCTAAAAGCACCCAGAACCTTCTAGAGCCCCCCAGGACCCATCTACAAGTTCCCAGACCCTTCTAGAGCATCCCAGGACCCTTCTAAAAGCCCCCAGACCCATCTAGATCCTCCCAGGACCATTCTAAAAGCCCCCAGACCCTTCTAGAGCACCCCAGGACCCTTCTAAAAGCAACCAGACTCTTCTAGAGCCACCCAGGACCCTTTTAAAAGCCCCCAGACCCTTCTAGAGGACCCCAGGACCCTTCTGAAAGCCAGCAGAACATTCTAGAGTCACCCAGGACCCTTCTAAATGCACCCAGACCCTTCTAGAGCCCCCCAGGACCCTTCTAAAAGCACCCAGACCCTTCTAGAGACCCCCAGGTCCCTTCTGAAAGCACCCAGAACCTTCTAGAGCCCTCCAGGACACTTCTAAAAGCCCCCAGACCCTTCTAGAGAACCCCAGGACCCTTCTAAAATTCCCCAGACCCTTCTAGAGCCCCCCCGGACTCTTCTAAAAGCCCCCAGACCCTTCTAGAGCCACCCAGGACCCTTCTAAAAGCCCCCAGACCATTCTAGAGCCACCCAGGACCATTCTAAAAGCCCCCAGACCCTTCTAGAGCACCCCAGGACCCTTCTAAAAGACCCCAGACCCTTCTAGAGGACCCCAGGACCCTTCTGAAAGCCAGCAGAACATTCTAGAGTCACCCAGGACCCTTCTAAAAGCGCCCAGACCCTTCTAGAGACTCCCAGGACCCTTCTGAAAGCACCCAGAACCTTCTAGAGCCCTCCAGGACCCTTCTAAAAGCATCCAGACCCTTCTAGAGCATCCGAGGACCCTTCTAAAATTCCCCAGACCCTTCTAGAGCACCCCAGGACACTTCTAAAAGCCCCCAGACCCTTCTAGAGCACACCAGGACACTTCTAAAAGCCCCCAGACCCTTCTAGAGCACCCCAGGACACTTCTAAAAGCCCCCAGACCCTTCTAGAGCACACCAGGACACTTCTAAAAGCCCCCAGACCCTTCTAGAGCCACCCAGGAACCTTCTAAAAGCACCCAGAACCTTCTAGAGCCCCCCAGGACCCATCTACAAGTTCCCAGACCCTTCTAGAGCATCCCAGGACCCTTCTAAAAGCCCCCAGACCCATCTAGATCCTCCCAGGACCATTCTAAAAGCCCCCAGACCCTTCTAGAGCACCCCAGGACCCTTCTAAAAGCAACCAGACTCTTCTAGAGCCACCCAGGACCCTTTTAAAAGCCCCCAGACCCATCTAGAGGACCCCAGGACCCTTCTGAAAGCCAGCAGAACATTCTAGAGTCACCCAGGACCCTTCTAAATGAACCCAGACCCTTCTAGAGCCCCCCAGGACCCTTCTAAAAGCACCCAGACCCTTCTAGAGACCCCCAGGTCCCTTCTGAAAGCACCCAGAACCTTCTAGAGCCCTCCAGGACACTTCTAAAAGCCCCCAGACCCTTCTAGAGAACCCCAGGACCCTTCTAAAATTCCCCAGACCCTTCTAGAGTACCCCCGGACTATTCTAAAAGCCCCCAGACCCTTCTAGAGCCACCCAGGACCCTTCTAAAAGCCCCCAGACCATTCTAGAGCCACCCAGGACCATTCTAAAAGCCCCCAGACCCTTCTAGAGCACCCCAGGACCCTTCTGAAAGTCCCCAGAACATTCTAGAGCCCCCCAGAACCCTTCTAAAAGCCCCCAGACCCTTCTAGAGCATCCGAGGACCCTTCTAAAAGCACCCAGACCCTTCTAGAGGCCCCTAGGACCCTTCTAAAACCCCCCAGAACCATCTAAAGCCACCCAGGACTCTTCTAAAAGCCCCCAGACCCTTCTAGAGCCTCCCAGGACCCTTCTAAAAGCACCCAGACCCTTCTAGAGCATCCGAGGACCCTTCTAAAAGCACCCAGACCCTTCTAGAGGCCCCTAGGACCCTTCTAAAACCCCCCAGAACCATCTAAAGCCACCCAGGACTCTTCTAAAAGCCCCCTGACCATTCTAGAGCCCAGCCAGGACCCTTCTAAAGGTCCACAGACCCTTCTAGACCCTCCCCGGATCATTCTAAAAGCCCCCAGATTCTTCTAGAGCCTCCCAGGACACTTCTAATAGCCCCCCGACGTTTCTAGACCATCCCCGGATCCTTCGAAAAGACCCCAGACCCTTCTATAGCCCCCCCGGACCCTTCTAAAAGCCCCCAGACCCTTCTAGAGCCACCCAGGACCCTTCTAAAAGCCCCCAGACCATTCTAGAGCCACCCAGGACCCTTCTAAAAGCCTCCAGACCCTTCTAGAGGACCCCTGGACCCTTCTGAAAGCCCCCAGACCCTTCTAGAGCATCCCAGGACAGTTCTAAAAGCCCCCAGACCCTTCTAGATCACCCCAGGACCCTTCTAAAAGCGCCCAGACCCTTCTAGAGACCTCCAGGACCCTTCTAAAAGCCCCCAGACCCTTATAGAGCCACCCAGGAAGCTTCTAAAAGCCCCCAGACCCTTCTAGAGACCCCCAGGACCATTCTAAAAGCCCCCAGACCCTTCTAGAGACCCCCAGGACCCTTCTAAAAGCCCCCAGACCCTTCTAGAGCACCCCAGGACCCTTCTAAAAGCCCCCAGACCCTTCTTGAGTCCCCCAGGACGCTTCTAAAAGCCCCCAGACCCTTCTAGATCCTCCCCGGACCCTTCTAAAAGCCCCCAGACCCTTCTAGAGCCCCCCAGGACCCTTCTAAAAGCCCCCAGACCCTTCTAGAGCATCCCAGGACCCTTCTAAAAGCCCCCAGACCCTTCTAGATGTACCCAGGGCCCATCTTAAGGCCCCCAGACCATTCTAGAGCACGCCAAGACCCTTCTAAAAGCCCCCAGACCCTTCTAGACCCCCCCAGGACCCTTCTAAAAGGCCGCAGAAACTTCTAGACCCTCTCCGGATAATTCTAAAAGCCCCCAGACCCTTCTAGAGACCCCCAGGACACTTCTAAAAGCCCCCAGACCCTTCTAGAGCCCCACAGGACCCTTCTAAAAGCCCCCAGACCCTTCTAGAGCCCCCAAGGACCATTCTAAAAGCCCCCAGACCATTCTAGACCCTCCCCGGATCCTTCTAAAAGCCCCCAGACCCTTCTAGAGCACCCCAGGACCTTTCTAAAAGAACCCAGACCCTTCTAGAGCACCCAAGGACCCTTCTAAAAGCCCCCAGACTAATCTAGACCCTCCCCGGATTCTTCTAAAAGACCCCAGACCCTTCTAGAGCATCCCAGGACCCTTCTAAAAGCCCCCAGACCTTTCTAGAGGCCCCCAGGACCATTCTAAAAGCACCCAGACCCTTCTAGAGCCCCCCTGTACCATTCTAAAAGCACCCAGACCCTTCTAGAGTCCCCCAGGACCCTTCTGAAAGCCCCCAGACCCTTCTACAGACACCCAGGACCCTATAAAAGCCCCCAGACTCTTCTAGAGCACCCCAGGACCCTTCTAAAAGCACCAAGACCCTTCTAGAGCCCATCTGGACCCTTCTAAAATCCTCCAGACCCTTATAGAGCCCCCCAGGACCCTTCTAAAAGACACCAGACACTTTTAGAGGCCCCAGGGCCCATCTTAAGCCCCCCCGTACCTTCTAGAGCACACTAGGACCCTTCTAAAAGCCCCCAGACCATTCTAGAGCTCCCCCGGACCCTTCTAAAAGCCCCTAGACCCTTCTAGAGGCCCCCACGACCCTTCTGAAAGCCCCCAGATCCTTCTAGAGCCCCACAGGACCCTTCTAAAAGCACCCAGACCCTTCTACAGACCCCCAGGACACTATAAAAGACCCCAGACCCTTCTAGAGCCCCCCAGGACCCTTCTAAAAGCCCCCAGACTAATCTAGACCCTCCCCGGATTCTTCTAAAAGCCCCCAGACCCTTCTAGAGGCCCCTAGGACCCTTCTAAAAGCCTCCAGAACCCTCTAGAGCCACCCAGGACTCTTCTAAAAGCCCCCAGACCCTTCTAGAGCCTCCCAGGACCCTTCTAAAAGCACCCAGACCCTTCTAGAGCCCCCCAGGACCATTCTAAAGGCCCCAGACCTTTCTAGACCCTCCCCGGATCCTTCTAAATGAACCCAGACCCTTCTAGGGCCCCCCAGAACCCCTCTAAAAGCATCCAGACCCTTGTAGAGCCCCCCAGGACCCGTCTAAAAGCGCCCAGACCCTTGTAGACCCTCCCCTGATCATTCTAAAAGACCCCAGACCCTTCTAAAACCTCCCAGGACTATTCTAAAAGAACCCAGACCCTTCTAGACCCTGCCCGGATTATTCTAAAAGCCCCCAGACCCTTCTAGAGCCCCCAAGACCCTTCTAAAAGCCTCCAGACCCTTCTAGAGCCCCCCAGGACCCTTCTAAAAGAACCCAGACCCTTCTAGAGGCGCCTAGGATCCTTCTAAAAGCATAAAGACCCTTCTAGACCGTCCCCGGATCATTCTAAAAGCCCCCAGACCCTTCTAGAGCCCCTCAGGACCCTTCTAAATGCCCCCAGACCCTTCTAGACCCTCCCCGAATCCTTCTAAAAGCAACCAGACCCTTCTAGAGGACCCCAGGACCCTTCTAAAAGTCCCCAGACCCTTCTAGAGCACCCCAGGACCCTTCTAAAAGCCCCCAGACCCTTCTAGAGCCCCCCCGGACCCTTCTAAAAGACCCCAGACCCTTCTAGAGGACCCCAGGACCCTTCTGAAAGCCAGCAGAACATTCTAGAGTCACCCAGGACCCTTCTAAAAGCCCCCAGACCCTTCTAGAGACTCCCAGGACCCTTCTGAAAGCACCCAGAACCTTCTAGAGCCCTCCAGGACCCTTCTAAAAGCATCCAGACCCTTCTAGAGCATCAGAGGACCCTTCTAAAATTCCCCAGACCCTTCTAGAGCACCCCAGGACACTTCTAAAAGCCCCCAGACCCTTCTAGAGCACACCAGGACACTTCTAAAAGCCCCCAGACCCTTCTAGAGCACCCCAGGACACTTCTAAAAGCCCCCAGACCCTTCTAGAGCACACCAGGACACTTCTAAAAGCCCCCAGACCCTTCTAGAGCCACCCAGGAACCTTCTAAAAGCACCCAGAACCTTCTAGAGCCCCCCAGGACCCATCTACAAGTTCCCAGACCCTTCTAGAGCATCCCAGGACCCTTCTAAAAGCCCCCAGACCCATCTAGATCCTCCCAGGACCATTCTAAAAGCCCCCAGACCCTTCTAGAGCACCCCAGGACCCTTCTAAAAGCAACCAGACTCTTCTAGAGCCACCCAGGACCCTTTTAAAAGCCCCCAGACCCTTCTAGAGGACCCCAGGACCCTTCTGAAAGCCAGCAGAACATTCTAGAGTCACCCAGGACCCTTCTAAATGCACCCAGACCCTTCTAGAGCCCCCCAGGACCCTTCTAAAAGCACCCAGACCCTTCTAGAGACCCCCAGGTCCCTTCTGAAAGCACCCAGAACCTTCTAGAGCCCTCCAGGACACTTCTAAAAGCCCCCAGACCCTTCTAGAGAACCCCAGGACCCTTCTAAAAGCACCCAGACCCTTCTAGAGCCTCCCAGGACCCTTCTAAAAGCACCCAGACCCTTCTAGAGGCCCCTAGGACCCTTCTAAAACCCCCCAGAACCATCTAAAGCCACCCAGGACTCTTCTAAAAGCCCCCAGACCATTCTAGAGCCCAGCCAGGACCCTTCTAAAGGTCCACAGACCCTTCTAGACCCTCCCCGGATCATTCTAAAAGCCCCCAGATTCTTCTAGAGCCTCCCAGGACACTTCTAATAGCCCCCCGACGTTTCTAGACCCTCCCCGGATCCTTCGAAAAGACCCCAGACCCTTCTATAGCCCCCCCGGACCCTTCTAAAAGCCCCCAGACCCTTCTAGAGCCACCCAGGACCCTTCTAAAAGCCCCCAGACCATTCTAGAGCCACCCAGGACCCTTCTAAAAGCCTCCAGACCCTTCTAGAGGACCCCTGGACCCTTCTGAAAGCCCCCAGACCCTTCTAGAGCATCCCAGGACAGTTCTAAAAGCCCCCAGACCCTTCTAGAGCACCCCAGGACCCTTCTAAAAGCGCCCAGACCCTTCTAGAGACCTCCAGGACCCTTCTAAAAGCCCCCAGACCCTTATAGAGCCACCCAGGACGCTTCTAAAAGCCCCCAGACCCTTCTAGAGACCCCCAGGACCCTTCTAAAAGCCCCCAGACCCTTCTAGAGACCCCCAGGACACTTCTAAAAGCCCCCAGACCCTTCTAGAGCACCCCAGGACCCTTCTAAAAGCCCCCAGACCCTTCTTGAGTCCCCCAGGACCCTTCTAAAAGCCCCCAGACCCTTCTAGCGGCACCCAGGACCCTTCTACAAGCCCCCGACCCTTCTAGAGCCTCCCAGTATCCTTCTAAAAGCAACCAGACCCTTCTAGAGAACCCCAGGACCCTTCTAAAAGCCCACAGACAATTCTAGACCCTCCCCGGATCCTTCTAAAAGCCCCAAAACCCTTCTAGAGCCTCCTAGGATCCTTCAAAAAGCACACAGACCTTTCTAGACCGTCCCAGGATCATTCCAAAAGCCCCCAGACCCTTCTAGAGCCCCCTAGGACCCATCTAAAAGCCCCCAGACCCTTCTAGAGTCCCCTAGGACACTTCTAAAAGCCCCCAGACCCTTCTAGACCCTCCCCGGATCCTTCAAAAAGAACCCAGACCCTTCTAGAGCCTCCCAGGATCATTCTAAAAGCCCCCAGACCCTTCTAGAGCCCCCCAGTACCCTTCTAAAAGCCCCTAGACCCTTCTAGAGCCCCCCAGGACCCTTCTAAATGCACCCAGACCCTTCAAGAGGCACTCAGGACCCTTCTAAAAGCACCCAGACCCTTCTAGAGCCTCCCAGGACCATTCTAAAACCCCCAGACCCTTCTAGACCCCCCCAGGACCCTTCTAAAAGCCCCCAGACCCTTCTAGAGCCCCCCAGGACCCTTCTGAAAGGCCGCAGACACTTCTAGACACTCCCCGGATCCTTCTAAAAGAACCCAGACATTTCTAGAGACAACCAGGAGCATTCTAAAAGCTCCCAGACCCTTCTAGAGCCCCCCAGGACCCTTCTAAAAGCCCCCTGACCCTTCTAGAGCCCCCTATGACCCATCTAAAAGCCCCCAGACCCTTCTAGACGCCCCCAGGACCCTTCTAAAAGCCCCCTGACCCTTCTAGACCCTCCCCGGATCCTTCTAAAAAACCCCAGACCATTCTAGAGCCTCCCAGGACCATTCTAAAGCCCTCAGACCCTTCTAGAGGACACCAGGACCCTTCTAAAAGCACCCAGACACTTCTAGAGCCCCCCAGGACCCTTCTAAAAGCCTACAGACCCTTCTAGAGCCCCCCAGGACCCTTCTAAAAGCCCCCAGACCAATCTAGAGGTCCCCAGGGCCCTCTTAAGGCACCCCGTCCATTCTAGAGCACCCCAGGACCCTTCTAAAAGTCCCCAGACCCTTCTAGAGCACCCCAGGACGCTTCTGAAAGCCCCAAGACCCTTCTAGAGCACCCCAGGACCCTTCTAAAAGCACCCAGACCCTTATAGACGCCCCCAGGACCCTTCTGAAAGCTCCAAGAACCTTCTAGAGCATCCCAGGACCCTTCTAAAAGAACCCAGACCCTTCTAGAGCTCCCCAGGACCCTTCTAAAAGCCCCCAGACCATTCTAGATACCCCCATGACCCTTCTGAAAGCCTCCAGAACCTTCTAGATCCACCCAGGACCATTCTGAAAGCCACCAGACCCTTCTAGAGCCCCCCAGGACCATTCTAAAAGCACCCAGACCCTTCTAGAGACACCCAGGACCCTTCTAAATGCCCTCAGACCCTTCTAGATAAGCCAGGACCCTTCTAAAAGCAACCAGAACCTTCTAGAGCCACCCAGGACCATTCTAAAAGCCCCCAAAACCCTTCTAGAGCCTCCCAGGACCCTTCTAAAAGCACCCAGACCCTTCTAGAGAGCCCCAGGACCATTCTAAAGGCCAACAGACTCTTCTAGACCCTCCCCGGATCATTCTAAAAGCCCCCAGACCCTTCTAGAGACCCCCAGGACCCTTCTAAACGCCCCCAGACCCTTCTAGACCCTCCCCGGATCATTCTAAAAGCCCCCAGACCCTTCTAGAGCCTCGCAGGACCCCTCTAAAAGCCCCCAGACCCTTCTAGAGCCTCGCAGGACCCCTCTAAAAGCCTCCAGACCCTTGTAGAGGCCCCCAGGACCCTTCTAAAAGTCCCCAGACCATTCTAGAGCCCCCCAGGGCCCTTCTAAAAGCCCCGAGACCCTTCTAGGAGAGACGGGGGTCCTTAAGAGGGGCCTTGGGGTCCTCTAGAAGGGTCTGGGGGCTTATAGAAGTGTCCTGGCGGGCTCTCGAAGGGTCTGGGTTCTTTGAGAAGGGTCTTTGTGTGGCTCTAGAAGGGTCTGGGGTCTTTTGGAAGGGTCCTGGGTGCCTCAAGAAGAGTCTGGGGGCTTTTATAGGGTCCTGGTTGGCTCTAGAAGGGTCTGGGTGCTTTTAGAAGGGTCCTGGGGAGCTCTAGAAGGGTCTGGGGTCTTATTGAAGCGTCCCGGGAGGCTCTAGAAGGGTCTGGGGGCTTTTAGAATTGTCCTGCGGGTCTCTAGAAGGGTCTGGGTCCTGTTAGAAGGGTCCTTGGGTACTCTAGAAGGGTCTGAGTATCATTAGAGGGGCCTTGGGGGCATCTAGAAGGGTCTGGGGGATATTAGAAGGGTCCTGGAGAGCTCTAGAAGGGTCTTGGGGCTTTTAGAAGGGTCCTGGGAGAGTATAGAAGGGTCTGGGGTCTTTTAGATGGGTCCTGCTGGTCTCTAGAAGGGTCTGGGTGCTTTTAGAAGGATCCTGGGAGGCTCTAGAAGGGTCTGGGTGCTTTTAGAATGATCCAGGGAGGGTCTAGAAAGGTCTGGGGGCTTTTAGAAGGGTCCTGTGGGGCTCTAGAAGGGTCAGGGTGCTTTTAGAAGGGGCCTAGGGGGCTCTAGAAGGGTATGGGGGATTTTAGAAGGGTCCTAAGGGGCTCTAGAAGCGTCTGGGGGATTTTAGAAGGGTCCTGGGTAGCTCTAGAAGGGTCTGGGGACTTTCAGAAGGGTCCTGGGGGGCTGTAGAAGGGTCTGGAGTCTTTTAGAAGGGTCCTGGGGGGCTCTAGAAGGGTCTGGGGGCATTCAGAAGGGTCCTGGGGACCTCTAGAAGGGTCTGGGTGCTTTTAGAAGGGCCCTGGGGGGCTCTAGAAGGGTCTGGGGGCTTTTAGAAGGGTCCTGGTGGGCTGTAGAAGGGTCTGGAGTATTTCAGAAGGGTCCTGGGGGGCTCTAGAATGGTCTGGTTGCTTATAGAAGGGTCCTGGGCGCATCTAGAAGGGTCTGGAGTCTTTTAGAAGGGTCCTGGGAGGATCCAGATGGGTCTGGGTGCTTTTAGAAGGATCCGGAGAGGGTCTAGAAGGGTCTGGGTGCTTTTAGAAGGGTCCTGGGGGGCTCTACATATGTCTGGAGGCTTTTAGAAGGGTCATGGGGGGCTCTAGAAGGGTCTGGGGGCTTTTAGAAGAGTCCTGGGGGCCTCTAGAAGGGTCTGGCAGCTTTTAGAAGAGTCCTGGGGCCTCTAGAAGGGTCTGGGGGCTTTTAGAAGGGTCCTGGGGGGCTCTAGAAGGGTCTGGAGGCTTTTAGAAGGTTCCGGTGTGGCTCTAGAATGGTGTGGGGGCTTTTAGAAGGGTCCTGGGGGCATCTAGAAGGCTGTGGGGGCTTTTATAAGGGTCCTGGGGGGCTCTAGAAGGGTCTGGGGACCATTAGAGGGGCCCTAGGGGCCTCTAGAAGGGTCTGGGGGCTTTTAGAATGGTCC
This sequence comes from Clamator glandarius, assembly GCA_033459285.1. NCBI lineage: Eukaryota > Metazoa > Chordata > Aves > Cuculiformes > Cuculidae > Clamator > Clamator glandarius. The sequence goes on along the minus strand of JAUNZM010001377.1, from coordinate 73,359 downwards.
TTGGGGGCTCTAGAAGGGTCTGGGGACCACTAGAGGGGCCCTGGGTGCCTCTAGAAAGGTCTGGGGTATTTTAGAAGGGTCCTGGGGAGATCTAGAAGGGTCTGGGGGCTTTTAGAAGGGTCCTGGGAGACTCTAGAAGAGTCTGGGTGCATTTAGAAGGGTCCTGGGCGGATCTAGAAGGGTCTGGGGGCTTTTAGAAGGGTCCTGTGGGGCTCTAGAAGGGTCTGGGTTCTTTTAGAAGGGTCCTGGGGGGCTCTAGAAGGGTGTGAGAGCTTTTAGAATGGTCCTGGGGGCATCTAGAAGGCTCTGGGTACTTTTAGAAGGGTCCTGGGGGCCTCTAGAATTGTCTGAGGAGTTGTAGAAGGGTCCGGGGAGGCTCTAGAAGGGTCTGGGTGCTTTTAGAAGGATCCGGGTAGGGTCTAGAAGGGTCTGGGGCTTTTAGAAGGGTCCTGTGGAGCTCTAGAAGGGTCTGGGGTCTTTTAGACGGGTCCTGGGGGGCTCTAGAAGGCTCTGGGGCCTTTTAGAAGAGTCCTGGGGAGCTCTAGAATGGTCTGGGGCTTTCAGAATGATCCTGGGGGTCGCTAGAAGTGTCTGGGTGTATTTGGATGGGTCTTGGGGAGCTCTAGAAGGGTCTGGGGTCTTTCAGAATGGTCTTGGGGGCATGTAGAAGGGTCTGGAGGCTTTTAGAAGGGTCCTGGAGCGCTCTAGAAGGGTCTGGGGGCATTCAGAACGGTCCTGGTGGCCTCTAGAAGGGACTGGAGGCTTTTAGAAGGGTCCTGGAGGGCTCTAGATGGGTCTGGGGGAATTTAGAAGGGTCCTGGGGGGATCTAGAAGGGTCTGGGGGCTTTTAGAAGGATACGTGGAATTTCTAGAAGGATCTGGGGGATTTTAGAAGGGTCCTGGGAGGCTCTAGAATGGTCTGATGGATTTTAGAAGGGTCCTGGGAGGTTCTAGAAGGGTCTGGGTGCTTTTAGAAGGATCCGGGGAGGGTCTAGAACGGTCTGGGTGGTTTTAGAAGGGTCCTGGGGGGTTCTAGAAGGGTCTGGGGGATTTTAGAAGGATCCTGGGGGGCTCTAGAAGGGTCTGAGGGATTTTAGGAGGGTCCTGGGGAGCATTAGAAGGGTCTGGGTGCTTTTAGAGGGGCCCTGGACTTCTCTAGAAGGGTCTGGGGGCTTTTAGAAGAGTCCTGGGGGGCTCTAGAATGGTCTGGGGTCTTTTAGAAGGGTCCTGGGCGCATCTAGAAGGGTCTGGGGGCTTTCAGAAGGGTCCTGGGAGGCTCTAGAAGGCTCTGGGGGCTATTAGAAGGGTCCTGGAGGGCTCTAGAAGGGTCTGGGGGCATTTAGATGTGTCCTGGGGGGCTCTAGAAGGGTCTGGGGGCTTTCAGAAGGGTCCTTGGGGCTCTAGAAGGGTCTGGGGACCATTAGAGGGGCCCTAGGGGCCTCTAGAAGGGTCTGGGGGCTTTTAGAATGGTCCTTGGGGGCTCTAGAAGGGTCTGGGGACCACTAGAGGGGCCCTGGAGGCCTCTAGAAGGGTCTGGGGTATTTTAGAAGGGTCCTTGGGAGCTCTAGAAGGGTCTGGGGGCATTTAGAAGGGTCCTGGGAAACTCTAGAAGGGTCTGGGGGCATTTAGATGTGTCCTGCGGGTCTCTAGAAGGGTCTGGGAGCTTTTAGAAGGGTCCTGGGGGGCTCTAGAAGGGTCTGGCGGCTTTTAGAAGGGTCCTGGTGGGCTCTAGAAGGGTGTGAGGGCTTTTAGAATGGTCCTGGGGGCATCTAGAAGTCTCTGGGGGCTTTTATAAGGGTCCTGGGGGGCTCTAGAATGGTCTGAGGGATTTTATAAGGGTCCTGGGAGGCTCTAGAAGGGTCTGGGTGCTTTTAGAAGGATCCGGGGAGGGTCTAGAAGGGTCTGGGGACTTTTAGAAGGGTCCTGGGGGGCTCTAGAAGGGTCTGGGGGCTATTAGAAGGATCCAGGGATCGTCTACAAGGGTCTGGGTTCTTTTAGAAGGGTCCTGCGGGTCACTAGAAGGGTCTGGGGGCTTTTAGAAGGGTCCTTGGGGGCTCTAGAAGGGTCTGGGGACCATTAGAGGGGCCCTAGGGGCCTGTAGAAGGGTCTGGGGGATTTTAGAAGGGTTCTGGGGAGCTCTTGAAGGGTCTGGGGGCTTTTAGAATGGTCCTTGGGGGCTCTAGAAGGGTCTGGGTCCACTAGAGGGGCCCTGGGGACCTCTAGAAGGGTCTTGGTTATTTTAGACGGGTCCTGGGGAGCTCTAGAAGGGTCTGGGGGCTTTTAGAAGGGTCCTGGGGGGCTCTAGAAGGGTCTGGGGGCTTTTAGAAGGGTCCTGGGAGACTCTAGAAGGGTCTGGGTGCATTTAGAAGGGTCCTGCGGGTCTCTAGAAGCGTCTGGGGGCTTTTAGAAGGGTCCTGGGGGGTTCTAGAAGGATCTGGCGGCTTTTAGAAGGGTCCTGATGGGCTCTAGAAGGGTGTGAGGGCTTTTAGATTGGTCCTGGGTGCATCTAGAAGTCTCTGGGTGCTTTTAGGAGGGTCCTGGGGGCCTCTAGAATTGTCTGCGGCCTTTTAGAAGGGTCCGGGGAGGCTCTAGAAGGGTCTGAGTGCTTTTAGAAGGATCCGGGGAGGGTCTAGAAGGGTCTGGGGCTTTTAGAAGGGTCCTGTGGAGCTCTAGAAGGGTCTGGGGTCTTTTAGACGGGTCCTGGGGGGCTCTAGAAGGGTCTGGGGCTTTTTAGAAGAGTCCTGGGGAGCTCTAGAAGGGTCTGGGGCTTTCAGAAGGGTCCTGGGGGTCGCTAGAAGTGTTTAGGTGTATTTGGAAGGGTCCTGGGGAGCTCTAGAAGGGTCTGGGGGCTTTCAGAAGGGTCCTGGGGGCATGTAGAAGGGTCTGGAGGCTTTTAGAATGGTCTTGATGGGATCTAGAATGGTCTGGGGGCATTCAGAACGGTCCTGGTGGCCTCTAGAAGGGACTGGATGCTTTTAGAAGAGTCCTGGGGGGCTCTAGATTGGTCTGGGGGCATTTAGAAGGGTCCTGGGGGTCTCTAGAAGGGTCTGGGGGATTTTAGAAGGATCCTGGGGGCCTCTAGAAAGGTCTGGGGGCATTTAGATGGGTCCTGGGGTGCTCTAGAAGGGTCTGGGGGCTTTCAGAAGGGTCCTGAGGGGCTCTAGAAGGGTCTGGGGGGCTATTAGAAGGGTTCTTGGGGCCTCTAGAAGGGTCTGGGATCTTTTAGAAGGGTCCTGGGAGGATCCAGATGGGTCTGGGTACTTTTAGAAGGATCCGGGGAGGTTCTAGAAGGGTCTGGGGGAGTTTAGAAGGGTCCTGGGAGGCTCTACAAATGTTTGGAGGGTTTTAGAATGGTCCTGGGGGCATCTAGAAGCGTCTATGTGCTTTTAGAATGATCCGGGGAGGCTCTAGAAGGGTCTGGCGCTTTTATAAGGGTCCTGGGGTCCTCTAGAAGGGTCTGGGGGCAATTAGAATGATACGGGGAGGATCTAGAAGGGTCTGGGGGCTTTTAGAAGGGTCCTGGGGGCTCTAGAAGGGTCTGGAGTCTTTGAGAATGGTCCTGGGGGGCTCTATAAGGGTCTGGGGGCTTTTAGAAAGATCCGGGGAAGGTCTAGAAGGGTCTGGGAGGTTTTAGAAGGGTCCTGGGGTTCTCTAGAAGGGTCTGGGTGCTTTTAGACGGGCCCTGGGCTCTCTAGAAGTGTCTGGGGGCATTTAGAAGAGTCCTGGGGGGCTCTAGAATCGTCTGGGCTCTTTTAGAAGGGTCCTGGGGTGTTCTAGAAGGGTCTGGGGGATTTTAGAAGGGTCCTGCGGTCCTCTAGAATAGTCTGGATGCTTTTAGAAGGGTCCTGGTGGGCTCTACAAGGGTCTGGGGGCATTTAGAAGGGTCCTGGGGGGCTCTAGAAGGTTCTGGGTGATTTTAGAAGGGTCCTGGGGGCCTCTAGAAGGGTCTGGGTGCTTTTAGAATGGTCCTAGGTGGCTATAGAAGGGTCTGGGGGCTTTTAGAAGGGTCCTTGGGGGCTCTAGAAGGGTCTGGGGACCATTAGAGGGGCACTGGGAGCCTCTAGAATGGTCTGGGTGATTTTAGAAGGGTCCTCGAGATGTCTAGAATTGTCTGGGGGCTTTTAGAAAGGTGCTTGGAGGCTCTAGAAGGGTCTGGGTGCTTTTAGAATGGTCCTAGGTGGCTATAGAAGGGTCTGGGGGCTTTTAGAAGGGTCCTTGGGGGCTCTAGAAGGGTGTGGGGGCTTTTAGAAGAGTCCTGCGGGTCTCTAGAAGCGTCTGGGCGCTTTTAGAAGGGACCTGGGGGGTTCTAGAAGGGTCTGGCGGGTTTTAGAAGGGTCCTGGGGGGCTCTAGAAGGGTCTGGGGCTTTCAGAAGGGTCCTGGGGGTCGCTAGAAGTGTTTGGGTGTATTTGGAAGGGTCCTGGGGAGCTCTAGAAGGGTCTGGGGGCTTTCAGAAGGGTCCTGGGGGCATGTAGAAGGGTCTGGAGGCTTTTAGAATGGTCCTGATGGGCTCTAGAATGGTCTGGGGGCATTCAGAACGGTCCTGGTGGCCTCTAGAAGGGACTGGATGCTTTTAGAAGAGTCCTGGGGGGCTCTAGATTGGTCTGGGGGCATTTAGAATGGTCCTGGGGGGCTCTAGAAGGGTCTGGGGGCTTTTAGAAGGATACGTGGAATCTCTAGAAGGGTCTGGGGGCTTTTAGAAGGGTCCTGGGGGGCTCTAGAAGGGTCTGGAGGCTTTTAGAAGGGTTCTGGGTGGCTCTAGAAGGGTGTGGGTGCTTTTAGAAGGATCCGGGGAGGGTCTAGAACGGTCTGGGTGGTTTTAGAAGGGTCCTGGGCGGTTCTAGAAGGGTCTGGGGGATTTTAGAAGGGTCCTGGGGGGCTCTAGAAGGGTCTGAGGGATTTTAGAAGGGTCCTGGGGAGCTCTAGAAGGGTCTGGGTGCTTTTATAGGGGCCCTGGGCTTCTCTAGAAGGGTCTGGGGGCTTTTAGAGGAGTTATGGGGGGCTCTAGAGTGGTCTGGGGGCTTTTAGAAGGGTCCTGGGCGGATCTAGAAGGGTCTTGGGGCTTTCAGAAGGGTCCTGCGGGCCTCTAGAAAAGTCTGGAGGCTTTATAGAAGGGTCCTAGGGGGCTCTAGAAGGGTCTGGGGGCATTCAGAAGGGTCCTGGGGGCCTCTAGAAGGGTCTGGAGTCTATTAGAAGAGTCCTGGGGGGCTCTAGATGGGTCTGGGGTCATTTAGAAGGGTCCTGGGGGGCTCTAGAAGGGTCTGGGGGCTTTCAGAAGGGTCCTGGGGGGCTCTAGAAGGGTCTGGGGGCTTTTAGAAGGGTCCTGGGTCATCTAGAATGGTCTGGGGGCTTTTAGAAAGGTCCTGGGAGGATCCAGATGGGTCTGGGTGGTTTTAGAAAGATCCGGGGATGGTCTAGAAGGGTCTGGGTGCTTTTAGAAGGGTCCTGGGCGGCTCTACAAATGTCTGGAGGATTTTAGAGGGATCCGGGGAGGCTCTAGAAGTGTCTGGCGGCTTTTAGAAGGGTCCTTGGGAGCTCTAGAAGGGTCTGGGTGCTTTCAGAAGGGTCCTGGGTGGCTCTAGAAGGGTCTGGGTGCTTTCAGAAAGGTCCTGGGTGGCTCTAGAAGGGTCTGGGGGCTTTTAGAAGGGTCCTGTGGGGCTGTAGAAGGGTCTGGGGGCTATTAGATGGGTCCTGGGGGGCTCTAGAAGGGTCCGGGGGCTTTTAGAATGGTCCGTGGAGGCTCTAGAAGGGTCTGGGGGCTTTTAGAAGGTTCCTGGGGGGCTCTAGAAGGGTCTGGGGGCTATTAGAAGGATCCGGGGAGGGTCTAGAAGGCTCTGGGGGCATTTAGAAGGGTCCTTGGTGGCTCTAGAAGGGTCTGGGGACCATTAGAGGAGCCCTGGGGTCCTCTAGAAGGGTCTGGGGGATTTTACAAGGGTCCTGGGGGAATCTAGAAGGGTCTGGGGTCTTTTAGAAGGGTCCTGCGTGTCTCTAGAAGGGTCTGGGGGCTTTTGAAGGGCCCTGGAGGACTCTAGAAGGCTCTGGGGTCTTTGAGAAGGGTCCTAGGGGGCTCTAGAAGGGTTTGGGTGTTTTTAGAAGGGTCCTGGGGTGCTCTAGAAGGGTCTGGGAGCATTTAGAAGGGTCCTGGGAGACGCTAGAAGGTTCTGAGGGCTTTTAGAAGGGTCCTGTAGGGTCTCTAGAAGTGTCTGGGTGCTTTTAGAAGGGTCCTGCGAGGCTCTAGAAGGGTCTGGGTGCTTTTAGAATGGTCCTGGGGGGCTCTAGAAGGGTCTGGGTGCTTTTAGAAGGGTCCTGGGAGGCTCTAGAAGTGTCTGGGTGCTTTTAGAATGGTCCTGGGAGGCTCTAGAAGGGTCTGGGGGCTTTTTGAAGGATCCAGGGGGCCTCTAGAAAGGTCTGGGGGCTTTTAGAAGGGTCCTGGGGTCCTCTAGAAGGGTCTAGGTGCTTTTAGAAGGGTCCTGGGTGGCTCTAGAATGGTCTGGGAGCTTTTAGAATTGTCCTGTGGGGCAGTAGAAGGGTCTGGGGGCTTTTAGAAGGGTCCTGGGGGCCTCTAGAAGGGTCTGGGGGCTTTTAGAAGGGTCCTGGGTGATTCTAGAAGGGTCTGGGGGCTATTAGAAGGATCCTGGGAGGGTCTAGAAGTATCTGGGAGCTTTTAGAAGGGTCCTTGGGGGCTATAGAAGGGTATGGGGACCATTAGAGGGGCACTGGGGTCCTCTAGAAGGGTCTGGGAGATTTTAGAAGGGTCCTGGGGAGCTCTAGAATTGTCTGGGGTCTTTTAGAAGGGTCCTGGGAGGCTCTAGAAGGGTCTGGGGTCTTTTAGAAGGGTCCTGCGTGTCTCTAGAAGAGTCTGGAGGCTTTTAGAAGGGTCCTTGGGGGCTCTAGAATGGTCTGGGGACCATTAGAGGAGCCCTGGGGGCCTCTAGAAGGGTCTGGGGGAGTTTAGAAGGGTCCTGGGCAGCTCTAGAATGGTCTGGGGGCTTTTTGAAGGGTCCTGGTAGACTCTAGAAGGGTCTGGGGGCTTTTAGAAGGGTCCTGCGGGTCTCTAGAAGGGTCTGGGGGCTTTTAGAAGAGTCCTTTGCGGCTCTATAAGGGTCTGGGGCCTTTTAAAAGGGTCCTGGGGTGCTCTAGAAGGGTGTGAGGGCTTTTAGAAGGGTCCTGGTGGCATCTAGAAGGTTCTGGGGGCTTTTAGAAGGGTCCTGGGGGCCTCTAGAGATGTCTGAGGGATGTTAGAAGGGACCTGGGAGGCTCTAGAAGGGTCTGGGTGCTTTTAGAATGATTCGGGGAGGTTCTAGAAGGGTCTGGTGGCTTTTAGAAGGGTCCTGTGTGGCTCTAGAAGGGTCTGGGTGCTTTTAGAAGGGTCCTGGGGGGATCTAGAAGGGTCTGGGGGCTTTTAGAAGGGTCCTGGGGAGCTCTAGAAGGGTCTGGGGGCTTTTAGAAGGGTCCTGAGGAGCTCTAGAAGGGTCTGGGGGCTTTTACAAGGGTCCTGGGGGAATCTAGAAGGGTCTGGGGTCTTTTAGAAGGGTCCTGCGTGTCTCTAGAAGGGTCTGGGGGCTTTTGAAGGGCCCTGGAGGACTCTAGAAGGCTCTGGGGTCTTTGAGAAGGGTCCTAGGGGGCTCTAGAAGGGTTTGGGTGTTTTTAGAAGGGTCCTGGGGTGATCTAGAAGGGTCTGGGAGCATTTAGAAGGGTCCTGGGAGACGCTAGAAGGTTCTGAGGGCTTTTAGAAGGGTCCTGTAGGGTCTCTAGAAGTGTCTGGGTGCTTTTAGAAGGGTCCTGCGAGGCTCTAGAAGGGTCTGGGTGCTTTTAGAATGGTCCTGGGGGGCTCTAGAAGGGTCTGGGTGCTTTTAGAAGGGTCCTGGGAGGCTCTAGAAGTGTCTGGGTGCTTTTAGAATGGTCCTGGGAGGCTCTAGAAGGGTCTGGGGGCTTTTTGAAGGATCCAGGGGGCCTCTAGAAAGGTCTGGGGGCTTTTAGAAGGGTCCTGGGGGCCTCTAGAAGGGTCTAGGTGCTTTTAGAAGGGTCCTGGGTGGCTCTAGAATGGTCTGGGGGCTTTTAGAATTGTCCTGTGGGGCAGTAGAAGGGTCTGGGGGCTTTTAGAAGGGTCCTGGGGGCCTCTAGAAGGGTCTGGGGGCTTTTAGAAGGGTCCTGGGTGATTCTAGAAGGGTCTGGGGGCTATTAGAAGGATCCTGGGAGGGTCTAGAAGTATCTGGGAGCTTTTAGAAGGGTCCTTGGGGGCTATAGAAGGGTATGGGGACCATTAGAGGGGCACTGGGGTCCTCTAGAAGGGTCTGGGAGATTTTAGAAGGGTCCTGGGGAGCTCTAGAATTGTCTGGGGTCTTTTAGAAGGGTCCTGGGAGGCTCTAGAAGGGTCTGGGGTCTTTTAGAAGGGTCCTGCGTGTCTCTAGAAGAGTCTGGAGGCTTTTAGAAGGGTCCTTGGGGGCTCTAGAATGGTCTGGGGACCATTAGAGGAGCCCTGGGGGCCTCTAGAAGGGTCTGGGGGAGTTTAGAAGGGTCCTGGGCAGCTCTAGAATGGTCTGGGGGCTTTTTGAAGGGTCCTGGTAGACTCTAGAAGGGTCTGGGGGCTTTTAGAAGGGTCCTGCGGGTCTCTAGAAGGGTCTGGGGGCTTTTAGAAGAGTCCTTTGCGGCTCTATAAGGGTCTGGGGCCTTTTAAAAGGGTCCTGGGGTGCTCTAGAAGGGTGTGAGGGCTTTTAGAAGGGTCCTGGTGGCATCTAGAAGGTTCTGGGGGCTTTTAGAAGGGTCCTGGGGGCCTCTAGAGATGTCTGAGGGATGTTAGAAGGGACCTGGGAGGCTCTAGAAGGGTCTGGGTGCTTTTAGAATGATTCGGGGAGGTTCTAGAAGGGTCTGGTGGCTTTTAGAAGGGTCCTGTGTAGCTCTAAAAGGGTCTGGGTGCTTTTAGAAGGGTCCTGGGGGGATCTAGAAGGGTCTGGGGGCTTTTAGAAGGGTCCTGGGTAGCTCTAGAAGGGTCTGGGGACTTTTAGAAGGGTCCTGGGAAGCGCTAGAAGTGTCTGGGTGTATTTAGAAGGTTCCTGGGGAGCTCTAGAAGGGTCTGGTTGCTTTCAGAAGGGTCCTGGGGGCCTCTAGAAGGGTCTGGAGGCTTTTAGATGGGTCCTGGGGGCTCTAGAAGGGTCTGGGGGCATTCAGAAGGGTCCTGGGTGCCTCTAGAAGGGTCTGGAGGCTTTTAGAAGAGTCCTGGGGTGCTCTAGATGGGTCTGGGAGCTTTTAGAAGGATTCGGGGAATGGTCTAGAAGGGTCTGGGTGCTTTTAGAAGGGTCCTGGGGGGCTCTAAATATGTCTGGAGTATTTTAGAAGGATCCGGGGATGGTCTAGAAAGGTCTGGGAGCTTTTAGAAGGGTCCTGGCTGGCTCTACAAATGTCTGGAGGATTTTAGAAGGATCCGGGGAGGCTCTAGGAGGGTCTGGCGGCTTTTAGAAGGGTCCTGCGGTGCTCTAGAAGGGTCTGGGTGCTTTCTGAAGGGTACTGGGGGCATCTAGAAGGGTCTGGGTGCTTTTAGAAGGGTCCTTGGTTGCTCTAGAAGGGTCTGGGGACCATTAGAGGAGCCCTGGGGGACTCTAGAAGGGTATGAGGGATTTTAGAAGGGTCCTGGGGAGCTCTAGAAAGGTCTGGGGGCTTTTAGAAGGGTCCTGGTGTCCTCTAGAAATGTCTGGGGGCTTTTAGAAGGGTCCGTGGAGGCTCTAGAAGGGTCTGGGGGCTTTTAGAAGGGTCCTGGGGGCCTCTAGAAGGGTCTGGGTGCTATTAGAAGGATCCGGGGAGGGTCTAGAAGGCTCTGGGGGCTTTTAGAAGGGTCCTTGGGGGCTCTAGAAGGGTCTGGGGACCATTAGAGGAGCCCTGGCGGCCTCTAGAAGGGTCTGGAGGATTTTAGAAGGGTCCTGGGGAGCTCTAGAAGGGTCCGGGGTCTTTTAGAAGGGTCCTGGGGGAATATAGAAGTGTCTGGGGGCTTTTAGAAGGGTCCTGCGGGTCTCTAGAAGGGTCTGGGTGCTTTTAGAAGGGTCCTGGAGGAATCTAGAAGGGTCTGGGGTCTTTGAGAAGGGTCCTGGGAGGCTCTAGAAGGGTCTGGGTGCTTTTAGAATTGTCCTGGGGGGCTCTAGAAGGGTCTGGGGGCTTTTAGAAGGGTCATGGGAGACTCTGGAAAGGTCTGAGGGCTTCTAGAAGGTTCCTGTAGGGTCTCTAGAAGGGTCTGGGTGCTTTTAGAAGGGTCCTGGGGGGCTCTAGAAGGGTCTGGGGGCATTTAGAAAGGTCCTGGGGGGCTCTAGAAGGGTCTGGGTGCTTTTAGAAGGGTCCTGGGAGGCTCTAGAAGGGTCTGGGTGCTTTTAGACTGGCCCTGGGAGGCTCTAGAAGGGTCTGGGGGCTTTTTGAAGGGTCCAGGGGGCCTCTAGAAAGGTCTGGGTGCTTTTAGAAGGGTCCTGCGTGGCTCTAGAAGGGTCTGGGGTCTATTAGAAGGATCCGGGGAGGGTCTAGAAGGCTCTGGGGCCTTTTAGAAGGGTCCTTGGGGGCTCTAGAAGGGTCTGGGGACCATTAGAGAAGCCCTGGTGGCCTCTAGAAGGGTCTGGGTTATTTTACAAGGGTCCTGGGGAGCTCTAGAAGTGTCTGGGTGCTTTTAGAAGGGTCCTGGGAGAATCTAGAATGGTCTGGGGTCTTTTAGAAGGGTCCTGCGGGTCTCTAGAAGGGTCTGGGGGCTTTTAGAAGGGTCCTGGGGGGATCTAGAATGGTCTGGGTGCTCTTAGAAGGGTCCTGGGGGCCTCTAGAAGTGTCTGCGGGATATTAGAAGGGTCCTGGGAGGCTCTAGAAGGGTCTGGGTGTTTTAGAAGGATTCGGGGAGGGTCTAGAAGGGTCTGGGGTCTTTTAGAAGGGTCCTCTGGTGATCTAGAAGCGTCTGGGTTCTTTAAGAAGGGTCCTGGGAGTCTCTAGAAGGGTCTGGGTGCTTTTAGAAGGGTCCTGGGGGTCTTTAGAAGGGTCTGGGTGCTTTTAGAATGGTCCTGCGGGGCTCTAGAATGCTCTGGGGGCTTTTAGAAAAGTCCTGGGTGGCTTTAGAAGAGTGTGAGTGCTTTTAGAAGGGTCCTGGGGGCATCTAGATGGCTCTGGGGACTTTTAGAAGGGTCCTGGGGGCCTCTAGATGGTTCTGAGGATTTTTAGAAGGGCCCTGGGTGGCTCTAGAATGGTCTGGTTGCTTTTAGAAGGGTCCTGGTGGGCTCTAGAAGGGTCTGGGTGCTTTTAGAAATGTCCTGGGTGGCTCTAGAATGGTCTGGGGGCATTTAGAAGGGTCCCGGGGGGCTCTAGAAGGGTCTGGGGGCTTTTAGAAGGATCTTGGGGGCCTCTAGAATGATCTGGGGGCTTTTAGAAGGGTTCTGGGTGGCTCTAGAAGGGTGTGGTTGCTTTTAGAAGGGTCCTGGGGGCATCTAGAAGGCTCTGGGGGCTTTCAGAAGGGTCCTGGGGGCTTCTAGAAGGGTCTGAAGGATTTTAGAAGGGTCCTGGGAGGCTGGAGAAGTATCTGGGTGCTTTTAGAATGATCCGGGGAGGGTGTAGAAGGGTCTGGGTTCTTTTAGAACGGTCCTGGGGGGCTCTAGAAGGGTCTGGGGGCTTTCAGAAGCGTCCTGTGGGGCTGTAGAATGGTCTGGGGGCTTTTAGATGGGTCCTGGGGGGCTCTAGAAGGGTCCGGGGGCTTTTAGAAGGGTCCGTAGAGGCTCTAGAAGGGTCTGGGGGCTTGTAGAAGGGTCCTGGGTGGCTCTAGAAGGGTCTGGGGGCTATTAGAATAATCCTGGGAGGGTCTAGAAGGCTCGGGGGGCTTTTAGAAGGGTCCTTGGGGGCTCTAGAAGGGTCTGGGAAACATTAGAGGGGCACTGGGGTCCTCTAGAAGGGTCTGGGGGATTTTAGAAGGGTCCTGGGGAGCTCTAGAATTGTCTGGGGCCTTTTAGAATGGTCCTGCGTGTCTCTAGAAGGGTCTGAGTGCTTTTAGAAGGATTCGGGGAGGGTCTAGAAGGGTCTGGTGGCTTTTAGAAGGGTCCTGTGGGGCTCTAGAAGGGTCTGGGTGCTTTTAGAAGGGTCCTGGGGGGCTCTAGAAGGGTCTGGGGGCTTTTAGAAGGGTCCTGGGGGGCGCTAGAAATCTCTGGTTGCATTTAGAAGGGTCCTGGGGAGCTCTAGAATGGTCTGGAGGCTTTTAGAAGGGTCCTGGGGGGTCAAGAAGGGTCTGGGGGCATTCAGAAAGGTCCTCGGGGCCTCTAGAAGTGTCTGGAGGGTTTTAGACGAGTCCTGGGGGGCTCTAGATGGGTCTGGGTTCTTTTAGAATGATCCGGGGATGGTCTAGAAGGGTCTGGGTGCTTTTAGAAGGGTCCTGGGGGGCTCTACAAATGTCTTAAGGATTTTAGAAGTATCCGGGGAAGCTCTAGAAGGGGGTCTGGGTGCTTTTAGAAGGGTCCTGCGTGGCTCTAGAAGGGTCTGGGTGCTTTCAGAAGGGTCCTGGGTGTATCTAGAAGAGTCTGGGTGCTTTTAGAAGGGACCTGGGTGGCTCTAGAAGGGTCTGGGGGCTTTTAGAAGGGTTCTGTGGGGATGTAGAAGGGTCTGGGTGCTTTTAGATGGGTCCTGGGCGGCTCTAGAAGGGTCTGGGGACCATTAGAGGGGCCCTGGGGGCCTCTAGAAGGGTCTGGGGGATTTTAGAAGGGTCCTGGGGGGCTCTAGAAGGGTGTTAGTGCTTTTAGAAGCGTCCTGGGGGCATCTAGAAGGCTCTGGGGGCTATTAGAAGGGTCCTGGGGGGCTCTAGAAGGGTCTGGGGGCTTTTAGAATGGTCTTGGGGGGCTCTAGAGGGGTCTGGGTCTTTTAGAAGGGTCCTGGTGGGCTCTAGAAGGATCTGGGGACAGTTAGGAGGGTCCTGAGGGGATGTTGAATGGTCTGAGTGCTTTTAGATGGGTCCTGTAGGGCTAAAAAAGGTTCCTAACCCTATCCCTAACCCTAACTCTAACACAAACCCAAACCCTAACCCTAACCCTAACCCTAACCCTAACCCTAACCCTAACTCTAACCCTAACCCTAACACTAAACCTAACCCTAACCCTAACCCTAAACCTAACCCTAACTCTAACCCTAACCCTAACCCTAACCCTAACCCTAACCCTAACCCTAACTCTAACCCTAACCCTAACGCTAACCCTAACTCTAACCCTAACCCTAACCCTAACCCTAACCCTAACCCTAACCCTAACCCTAACCCTAACCCTAACTCTAACCCTAACCCTAACCCTAACCCTAACCCTAACCCTAACCCTAACCCTAACCCTGCCTCTAACCCCTAGAAGTATCTGGGGGCTTTTAGAAGAGTCCTTGAAGGATCTAGGAGGGTCTAGGGTCTCTAAAAAGGTTCCTAAGGGGCTCCGGAAGGGTTTGGGGTCTTTTAGAAGGGTCCTCGGTGGCTCTAGAAGGGTCTAGGGTATTGTAGAAGGGTCCTAAGGGGGTTTAGTAGGGCCTGGGGGGCTTTATAAGATTTTGGGGGCCTTTATAAGGTTTTGGGGGGCTCTAGAAAGTCCGGGGGCTTTGAGAAGCACACTGGGGGCTCTAAAAGTGTCTGGGGGATTTTAGAATGTTCCTGGGGGCTCTAGACGTGTCTGGGTGCTTTTAGAAGGTTCCTGGGGGGCTCTAGAAGGGTCTGGGTGCTTCTAGAGCAAAAATTTTCATTTTGCACATTTGGGGAATTCGCAGGGCTCAGCACACCCGGAGTGCAAAGGATGAGCCTGGCCTGGGAAAAGCACCTGCTTGATCAGGGTGTCTCCCCTGCCAGCTAAGTACAAAGGACCCAGACCATTCTAGAGCCCTCAAGGACCCTTCCAAAAGCCCCCAGACCCTTCTGGAGACGTTCAGGTTCCTTTGAAAAGGCCCCAGACCCTTCTAGAGCCTCCCAAGACCCTTCTAAAAGCCCCCAGACCCTTCTAGACCCTCCCCGGATCCTTCTAAAAGACCCGAGACCATTCTAGAGGATCCCAGGACCCTTCTAAAAGTCCCCAGACCCTTCTAGAGCACCCCCGGACCCTTGTAAAAGCCCCCAGACACTTCGAGAGGCCCCCAGGACCCATATAAAAGCACCCAGACCCTTCCAATGCCTCCCAGGACCCTTCTGAACGCCCCCAGACCCTTCTAGAGGCACCCAGGACCCTTCTAAAAGCCTCTAGACCCTTCTAGAGCCCCCCAGGACCTTCTAAAAGCACCCAGACCCTTCTAGAGCCTCCCAGGACCATTCTAAATGCCCCCAGACCCTTCAAACCCCCCCCAGGACCCTTCTAAAAGACCCCAGACACTTCTAGTGCACCCTAGGATCCTTCAAAAAGCATAAAGACCCTTCTAGACAGTCCCCGGATCATTCTAAAAGCCCCCAGACCCTTCTAGAGCCTCCCAGGACCCCTCTAAAAGCCCCCAGACCCTTCTAGAGACACCCAGGACCCATCTAAAAGCCCCCAGACCATTCTAGAGCCACCCAGGACACATCTAAAAGCCCCCAGACCCTTCTAGAGCACCCCAGGACCATTCTAAAAGCACCCAGACCCTTCTAGAAGCCCCCAGGACCCTTCTAAAAGTCCCGAGACCCTTCTAGATCCAACCTGGACGCTTCTAAAAGCCCCCAGACCCTTCTAGATCCTCCCCGGACCCTTCTAAAAGCCCCCAGACCCTTCTAGAGCCCCCCAGGACCCTTCTAAAAGCCCCCAGACCCTTCTAGAGCATCCCAGGACCCTTCTAAAAGCCCCCAGACCCTTCTAGATGTACCCAGGGCCCATCTTAAGGCCCCCAGACCATTCTAGAGCACGCCAAGACCCTTCTAAAAGCCCCCAGACCCTTCTAGACCCCCCCAGGACCCTTCTAAAAGGCCGCAGAAACTTCTAGACCCTCTCCGGATAATTCTAAAAGCCCCCAGACCCTTCTAGAGACCCCCAGGACACTTCTAAAAGCCCCCAGACCCTTCTAGAGCCCCACAGGACCCTTCTAAAAGCCCCCAGACCCTTCTAGAGCCCCCAAGGACCATTCTAAAAGCCCCCAGACCATTCTAGACCCTCCCCGGATCCTTCTAAAATCCCCCAGACCCTTCTAGAGCACCCCAGGACCTTTCTAAAAGAACCCAGACCCTTCTAGAGCACCCAAGGACCCTTCTAAAAGCCCCCAGACTAATCTAGACCCTCCCCGGATTCTTCTAAAAGACCCCAGACCCTTCTAGAGCATCCCAGGACCCTTCTAAAAGCCCCCAGACCCTTCTAGAGGCCCCCAGGACCATTCTAAAAGCACCCAGACCCTTCTAGAGCCCCCCTGTACCATTCTAAAAGCACCCAGACCCTTCTAGAGTCCCCCAGGACCCTTCTGAAAGCCCCCAGACCCTTCTACAGACACCCAGGACCCTATAAAAGCCCCCAGACTCTCCTAGAGCACCCCAGGACCCTTCTAAAAGCACCAAGACCCTTCTAGAGCCCATCTGGACCCTTCTAAAATCCTCCAGACCCTTATAGAGCCCCCCAGGACCCTTCTAAAAGACACCAGACACTTTTAGAGGCCCCAGGGCCCATCTTAAGCCCCCCCGTACCTTCTAGAGCACACTAGGACCCTTCTAAAAGCCCCCAGACCATTCTAGAGCTCCCCCGGACCCTTCTAAAAGCCCCTAGACCCTTCTAGAGGCCCCCACGACCCTTCTGAAAGCCCCCAGATCCTTCTAGAGCCCCACAGGACCCTTCTAAAAGCACCCAGACCCTTCTACAGACCCCCAGGACACTATAAAAGACCCCAGACCCTTCTAGAGCCCCCCAGGACCCTTCTAAAAGCCCCCAGACTAATCTAGACCCTCCCCGGATTCTTCTAAAAGCCCCCAGACCCTTCTAGAGGCCCCTAGGACCCTTCTAAAAGCCTCCAGAACCCTCTAGAGCCACCCAGGACTCTTCTAAAAGCCCCCAGACCCTTCTAGAGCCTCCCAGGACCCTTCTAAAAGCACCCAGACCCTTCTAGAGCCCCCCAGGACCATTCTAAAGGCCCCAGACCTTTCTAGACCCTCCCCGGATCCTTCTAAATGAACCCAGACCCTTCTAGGGCCCCCCAGAACCCCTCTAAAAGCATCCAGACCCTTGTAGAGCCCCCCAGGACCCGTCTAAAAGCGCCCAGACCCTTGTAGACCCTCCCCTGATCATTCTAAAAGACCCCAGACCCTTCTAAAACCTCCCAGGACTATTCTAAAAGAACCCAGACCCTTCTAGACCCTGCCCGGATTATTCTAAAAGCCCCCAGACCCTTCTAGAGCCCCCCAAGACCCTTCTAAAAGCCTCCAGACCCTTCTAGAGCCCCCCAGGACCCTTCTAAAAGACCCCAGACCCTTCTAGAGGCGCCTAGGATCCTTCTAAAAGCATAAAGACCCTTCTAGACCGTCCCCGGATCATTCTAAAAGCCCCCAGACCCTTCTAGAGCCCCTCAGGACCCTTCTAAATGCCCCCAGACCCTTCTAGACCCTCCCCGAATCCTTCTAAAAGCAACCAGACCCTTCTAGAGGACCCCAGGACCCTTCTAAAAGTCCCCAGGCCCTTCTAGAGCACCCCAGGACCCTTCTAAAAGCCCCCAGACCCTTCTAGAGCCCCCCCGGACCCTTCTAAAAGACCCCAGACCCTTCTAGAGGACCCCAGGACCCTTCTGAAAGCCAGCAGAACATTCTAGAGTCACCCAGGACCCTTCTAAAAGCGCCCAGACCCTTCTAGAGACTCCCAGGACCCTTCTGAAAGCACCCAGAACCTTCTAGAGCCCTCCAGGACCCTTCTAAAAGCATCCAGACCCTTCTAGAGCATCAGAGGACCCTTCTAAAATTCCCCAGACCCTTCTAGAGCACCCCAGGACACTTCTAAAAGCCCCCAGACCCTTCTAGAGCACACCAGGACACTTCTAAAAGCCCCCAGACCCTTCTAGAGCACCCCAGGACACTTCTAAAAGCCCACAGACCCTTCTAGAGCACACCAGGACACTTCTAAAAGCCCCCAGACCCTTCTAGAGCCACCCAGGAACCTTCTAAAAGCACCCAGAACCTTCTAGAGCCCCCCAGGACCCATCTACAAGTTCCCAGACCCTTCTAGAGCATCCCAGGACCCTTCTAAAAGCCCCCAGACCCATCTAGATCCTCCCAGGACCATTCTAAAAGCCCCCAGACCCTTCTAGAGCACCCCAGGACCCTTCTAAAAGCAACCAGACTCTTCTAGAGCCACCCAGGACCCTTTTAAAAGCCCCCAGACCCTTCTAGAGGACCCCAGGACCCTTCTGAAAGCCAGCAGAACATTCTAGAGTCACCCAGGACCCTTCTAAATGCACCCAGACCCTTCTAGAGCCCCCCAGGACCCTTCTAAAAGCACCCAGACCCTTCTAGAGACCCCCAGGTCCCTTCTGAAAGCACCCACAACCTTCTAGAAGGGCCTCTAGAAGGGTCTGGGGGATTTTAGAAGGGTCCTGGGGGGCTCTAGAAGGGTGTTAGTGCTTTTAGAAGCGTCCTGGGGGCATCTAGAAGGCTCTGGGGGCTATTAGAAGGGTCCTGGGGGGCTCTAGAAGGGTCTGGGGGCTTTTAGAATGGTCTTGGGGGGCTCTAGAGGGGTCTGGGTCTTTTAGAAGGGTCCTGGTGGGCTCTAGAAGGATCTGGGGACAGTTAGGAGGGTCCTGAGGGGATGTTGAATGGTCTGAGTGCTTTTAGATGGGTCCTGTAGGGCTAAAAAAGGTTCCTAACCCTATCCCTAACCCTAACTCTAACACAAACCCAAACCCTAACCCTAACCCTAACCCTAACCCTAACCCTAACCCTAACTCTAACCCTAACCCTAACCCTAACCCTAACCCTAACCCTAACCCTAACTCTAACCCTAACCCTAACGCTAACCCTAACTCTAACCCTAACCCTAACCCTAACCCTAACCCTAACCCTAACCCTAACCCTAACCCTAACCCTAACCCTAACCCTAACTCTAACCCTAACCCTAACCCTAACCCTAACCCTAACCCTAACCCTAACCCTAACCCTAACTCTAACTATAACCCTAACCCTAACCCTAACCCTGCCTCTAACCCCTAGAAGTATCTGGGGGCTTTTAGAAGAGTCCTTGAAGGATCTAGGAGGGTCTAGGGTCTCTAAAAAGGTTCCTAAGGGGCTCCGGAAGGGTTTGGGGTCTTTTAGAAGGGTCCTCGGTGGCTCTAGAAGGGTCTAGGGTATTGTAGAAGGGTCCTAAGGGGGTTTAGTAGGGCCTGGGGGGCTTTATAAGATTTTGGGGGCCTTTATAAGGTTTTGGGGGGCTCTAGAAAGTCCGGGGGCTTTGAGAAGCACACTGGGGGCTCTAAAAGTGTCTGGGGGATTTTAGAATGTTCCTGGGGGCTCTAGACGTGTCTGGGTGCTTTTAGAAGGTTCCTGGGGGGCTCTAGAAGGGTCTGGGTGCTTCTAGAGCAAAAATTTTCATTTTGCACATTTGGGGAATTCGCAGGGCTCAGCACACCCTGAGTGCAAAGGATGAGCCTGGCCTGGGAAAAGCACCTGCTTGATCAGGGTGTCTCCCCTGCCAGCTAAGTACAAAGGACCCAGACCATTCTAGAGCCCTCAAGGACCCTTCCAAAAGCCCCCAGACCCTTATGGAGACGTTCAGGTTCCTTTGAAAAGGCCCCAGACCCTTCTAGAGCCTCCCAAGACCCTTCTAAAAGCCCCCAGACCCTTCTAGACCCTCCCCGGATCCTTCTAAAAGACCCGAGACCATTCTAGAGGATCCCAGGACCCTTCTAAAAGTCCCCAGACCCTTCTAGAGCACCCCCGGACCCTTGTAAAAGCCCCCAGACACTTCGAGAGGCCCCCAGGACCCATATAAAAGCACCCAGACCCTTCCAATGCCTCCCAGGACCCTTCTGAACGCCCCCAGACCCTTCTAGAGGCACCCAGGACCCTTCTAAAAGCCTCTAGACCCTTCTAGAGCCCCCCAGGACCTTCTAAAAGCACCCAGACCCTTCTAGAGCCTCCCAGGACCATTCTAAATGCCCCCAGACCCTTCAAACCCCCCCCAGGACCCTTCTAAAAGACCCCAGACACTTCTAGTGCACCCTAGGATCCTTCAAAAAGCATAAAGACCCTTCTAGACAGTCCCCGGATCATTCTAAAAGCCCCCAGACCCTTCTAGAGCCTCCCAGGACCCCTCTAAAAGCCCCCAGACCCTTCTAGAGACACCCAGGACCCATCTAAAAGCCCCCAGACCATTCTAGAGCCACCCAGGACACATCTAAAAGCCCCCAGACCCTTCTAGAGCACCCCAGGACCATTCTAAAAGCACCCAGACCCTTCTAGAAGCCCCCAGGACCCTTCTAAAAGTCCCGAGACCCTTCTAGATCCAACCAGGACGCTTCTAAAAGCCCCCAGACCCTTCTAGATCCTCCCCGGACCCTTCTAAAAGCCCCCAGACCCTTCTAGAGCCCCCCAGGACCCTTCTAAAAGCCCCCAGACCCTTCTAGAGCATCCCAGGACCCTTCTAAAAGCCCCCAGACCCTTCTAGATGTACCCAGGGCCCATCTTAAGGCCCCCAGACCATTCTAGAGCACGCCAAGACCCTTCTAAAAGCCCCCAGACCCTTCTAGACCCCCCCAGGACCCTTCTAAAAGGCCGCAGAAACTTCTAGACCCTCTCCGGATAATTCTAAAAGCCCCCAGACCCTTCTAGAGACCCCCAGGACACTTCTAAAAGCCCCCAGACCCTTCTAGAGCCCCACAGGACCCTTCTAAAAGCCCCCAGACCCTTCTAGAGCCCCCAAGGACCATTCTAAAAGCCCCCAGACCATTCTAGACCCTCCCCGGATCCTTCTAAAATCCCCCAGACCCTTCTAGAGCACCCCAGGACCTTTCTAAAAGAACCCAGACCCTTCTAGAGCACCCAAGGACCCTTCTAAAAGCCCCCAGACTAATCTAGACCCTCCCCGGATTCTTCTAAAAGCCCCCAGACCCTTCTAGAGCATCCCAGGACCCTTCTAAAAGCCCCCAGACCCTTCTAGAGGCCCCCAGGACCATTCTAAAAGCACCCAGACCCTTCTAGAGCCCCCCTGTACCATTCTAAAAGCACCCAGACCCTTCTAGAGTCCCCCAGGACCCTTCTGAAAGCCCCCAGACCCTTCTACAGACACCCAGGACCCTATAAAAGCCCCCAGACTCTTCTAGAGCACCCCAGGACCCTTCTAAAAGCACCAAGACCCTTCTAGAGCCCATCTGGACCCTTCTAAAATCCTCCAGACCCTTATAGAGCCCCCCAGGACCCTTCTAAAAGACACCAGACACTTTTAGAGGCCCCAGGGCCCATCTTAAGCCCCCCCGTACCTTCTAGAGCACACTAGGACCCTTCTAAAAGCCCCCAGACCATTCTAGAGCTCCCCCGGACCCTTCTAAAAGCCCCTAGACCCTTCTAGAGGCCCCCACGACCCTTCTGAAAGCCCCCAGATCCTTCTAGAGCCCCACAGGACCCTTCTAAAAGCACCCAGACCCTTCTACAGACCCCCAGGACACTATAAAAGACCCCAGACCCTTCTAGAGCCCCCCAGGACCCTTCTAAAAGCCCCCAGACTAATCTAGACCCTCCCCGGATTCTTCTAAAAGCCCCCAGACCCTTCTAGAGGCCCCTAGGACCCTTCTAAAAGCCTCCAGAACCCTCTAGAGCCACCCAGGACTCTTCTAAAAGCCCCCAGACCCTTCTAGAGCCTCCCAGGACCCTTCTAAAAGCACCCAGACCCTTCTAGAGCCCCCCAGGACCATTCTAAAGGCCCCAGACCTTTCTAGACCCTCCCCGGATCCTTCTAAATGAACCCAGACCCTTCTAGGGCCCCCCAGAACCCCTCTAAAAGCATCCAGACCCTTGTAGAGCCCCCCAGGACCCGTCTAAAAGCGCCCAGACCCTTGTAGACCCTCCCCTGATCATTCTAAAAGACCCCAGACCCTTCTAAAACCTCCCAGGACTATTCTAAAAGAACCCAGACCCTTCTAGACCCTGCCCGGATTATTCTAAAAGCCCCCAGACCCTTCTAGAGCCCCCCAAGACCCTTCTAAAAGCCTCCAGACCCTTCTAGAGCCCCCCAGGACCCTTCTAAAAGACCCCAGACCCTTCTAGAGGCGCCTAGGATCCTTCTAAAAGCATAAAGACCCTTCTAGACCGTCCCCGGATCATTCTAAAAGCCCCCAGACCCTTCTAGAGCCCCTCAGGACCCTTCTAAATGCCCCCAGACCCTTCTAGACCCTCCCCGAATCCTTCTAAAAGCAACCAGACCCTTCTAGAGGACCCCAGGACCCTTCTAAAAGTCCCCAGGCCCTTCTAGAGCACCCCAGGACCCTTCTAAAAGCCCCCAGACCCTTCTAGAGCCCCCCCGGACCCTTCTAAAAGACCCCAGACCCTTCTAGAGGACCCCAGGACCCTTCTGAAAGCCAGCAGAACATTCTAGAGTCACCCAGGACCCTTCTAAAAGCGCCCAGACCCTTCTAGAGACTCCCAGGACCCTTCTGAAAGCACCCAGAACCTTCTAGAGCCCTCCAGGACCCTTCTAAAAGCATCCAGACCCTTCTAGAGCATCAGAGGACCCTTCTAAAATTCCCCAGACCCTTCTAGAGCACCCCAGGACACTTCTAAAAGCCCCCAGACCCTTCTAGAGCACACCAGGACACTTCTAAAAGCCCCCAGACCCTTCTAGAGCACCCCAGGACACTTCTAAAAGCCCACAGACCCTTCTAGAGCCCCCCAGGACCCTACTAAAAGCTCCCAGACCCTTCTAGAGCCCCCCAGTACCCTTCTAAAAGCCCCCAGACCCATCTAGATCCTCCCAGGACCATTCTAAAAGCCCCCAGACCCTTCTAGAGCACCCCAGGACCCTTCTAAAAGCAACCAGACTCTTCTAGAGCCACCCAGGACCCTTTTAAAAGCCCCCAGACCCTTCTAGAGGACCCCAGGACCCTTCTGAAAGCCAGCAGAACATTCTAGAGTCACCCAGGACCCTTCTAAATGCACCCAGACCCTTCTAGAGCCCCCCAGGACCCTTCTAAAAGCACCCAGACCCTTCTAGAGACCCCCAGGTCCCTTCTGAAAGCACCCACAACCTTCTAGAGCCCTCCAGGACACTTCTAAAAGACCCCAGACACTTCTAGTGCACCCCAGGATCCTTCAAAAAGCATAAAGACCCTTCTAGAGCCCCCCCGGACTCTTCTAAAAGCCCCCAGACCCTTCTAGAGCCACCCAGGACCCTTCTAAAAGCCCCCAGACCATTCTAGAGCCACCCAGGACCATTCTAAAAGCCCCCAGACCCTTCTAGAGCACCCCAGGACCCTTCTGAAAGTCCCCAGAACATTCTAGAGCCCCCCAGAACCCTTCTAAAAGCCCCCAGACCCTTCTAGAGCATCCGAGGACCCTTCTAAAAGCACCCAGACCCTTCTAGAGGCCCCTAGGACCCTTCTAAAACCCCCCAGAACCATCTAAAGCCACCCAGGACTCTTCTAAAAGCCCCCAGACCCTTCTAGAGCCTCCCAGGACCCTTCTAAAAGCACCCAGACCCTTCTAGAGCATCCGAGGACCCTTCTAAAAGCACCCAGACCCTTCTAGAGGCCCCTAGGACCCTTCTGAAACCCCCCAGAACCATCTAAAGCCACCCAGGACTCTTCTAAAAGCCCCCAGACCATTCTAGAGCCCAGCCAGGACCCTTCTAAAGGTCCACAGACCCTTCTAGACCCTCCCCGGATCATTCTAAAAGCCCCCAGATTCTTCTAGAGCCTCCCAGGACACTTCTTATAGCCCCCCGACGTTTCTAGACCCTCCCCGGATCCTTCGAAAAGACCCCAGACCCTTCTATAGCCCCCCCGGACCCTTCTAAAAGCCCCCAGACCCTTCTAGAGCCACCCAGGACCCTTCTAAAAGCCCCCAGACCATTCTAGAGCCACCCAGGACAATTCTAAAAGCCTCCAGACCCTTCTAGAGGACCCCTGGACCCTTCTGAAAGCCCCCAGACCCTTCTAGAGCATCCCAGGACAGTTCTAAAAGCCCCCAGACCCTTCTAGATCACCCCAGGACCCTTCTAAAAGCGCCCAGACCCTTCTAGAGACCTCCAGGACCCTTCTAAAAGCCCCCAGACCCTTATAGAGCCACCCAGGAAGCTTCTAAAAGCACCCAGACCCTTCTAGAGACCCCCAGGACCATTCTAAAAGCCCCCAGACCCTTCTAGAGACCCCCAAAACCCTTCTAAAAGCCCCCAGACCCTTCTAGAGCACCCCAGGACCCTTCTAAAAGCCCCCAGACCCTTCTTGAGTCCCCCAGGACCCTTCTAAAAGCCCCCAGACCCTTCTAGAAGCCCCCAGGACCCTTCTAAAAGTCCCGAGACCCTTCTAGATCCAACCTGGACGCTTCTAAAAGCCCCCAGACCCTTCTAGATCCTCCCCGGACCCTTCTAAAAGCCCCCAGACCCTTCTAGAGCCCCCCAGTACCCTTCTAAAAGCCCCCAGACCCTTCTAGAGCATCCCAGGACCCTTCTAAAAGCCCCCAGACCCTTCTAGATGTACCCAGGGCCCATCTTAAGGCCCCCAGACCATTCTAGAGCACGCCAAGACCCTTCTAAAAGCCCCCAGACCCTTCTAGACCCCCCCAGGACCCTTCTAAAAGGCCGCAGAAACTTCTAGACCCTCTCCGGATAATTCTAAAAGCCCCCAGACCCTTCTAGAGACCCCCAGGACACTTCTAAAAGCCCCCAGACCCTTCTAGAGCCCCACAGGACCCTTCTAAAAGCCCCCAGACCCTTCTAGAGCCCCCAAGGACCATTCTAAAAGCCCCCAGACCATTCTAGACCCTCCCCGGATCCTTCTAAAATCCCCCAGACCCTTCTAGAGCACCCCAGGACCTTTCTAAAAGAACCCAGACCCTTCTAGAGCACCCAAGGACCCTTCTAAAAGCCCCCAGACTAATCTAGACCCTCCCCGGATTCTTCTAAAAGCCCCCAGACCCTTCTAGAGCATCCCAGGACCCTTCTAAAAGCCCCCAGACCCTTCTAGAGGCCCCCAGGACCATTCTAAAAGCACCCAGACCCTTCTAGAGCCCCCCTGTACCATTCTAAAAGCACCCAGACCCTTCTAGAGTCCCCCAGGACCCTTCTGAAAGCCCCCAGACCCTTCTACAGACACCCAGGACCCTATAAAAGCCCCCAGACTCTTCTAGAGCACCCCAGGACCCTTCTAAAAGCACCAAGACCCTTCTAGAGCCCATCTGGACCCTTCTAAAATCCTCCAGACCCTTATAGAGCCCCCCAGGACCCTTCTAAAAGACACCAGACACTTTTAGAGGCCCAGGGTCCATCTTAAGCCCCCCCGTACCTTCTAGAGCACACTAGGACCCTTCTAAAAGCCCCCAGACCATTCTAGAGCTCCCCTGGACCCTTCTAAAAGCCCCTAGACCCTTCTAGAGGCCCCCACGACCCTTCTGAAAGCCCCCAGATCCTTCTAGAGCCCCACAGGACCCTTCTAAAAGCACCCAGACCCTTCTACAGACCCCCAGGACACTATAAAAGACCCCAGACCCTTCTAGAGCCCCCCAGGACCCTTCTAAAAGCCCCCAGACTAATCTAGACCCTCCCCGGATTCTTCTAAAAGCCCCCAGACCCTTCTAGAGGCCCCTAGGACCCTTCTAAAAGCCTCCAGAACCCTCTAGAGCCACCCAGGACTCTTCTAAAAGCCCCCAGACCCTTCTAGAGCCTCCCAGGACCCTTCTAAAAGCACCCAGACCCTTCTAGAGCCCCCCAGGACCATTCTAAAGGCCCCAGACCTTTCTAGACCCTCCCCGGATCCTTCTAAATGAACCCAGACCCTTCTAGGGCCCCCCAGAACCCCTCTAAAAGCATCCAGACCCTTGTAGAGCCCCCCAGGACCCGTCTAAAAGCGCCCAGACCCTTGTAGACCCTCCCCTGATCATTCTAAAAGACCCCAGACCCTTCTAAAACCTCCCAGGACTATTCTAAAAGAACCCAGACCCTTCTAGACCCTGCCCGGATTATTCTAAAAGCCCCCAGACCCTTCTAGAGCCCCCCAAGACCCTTCTAAAAGCCTCCAGACCCTTCTAGAGCCCCCCAGGACCCTTCTAAAAGACCCCAGACCCTTCTAGAGGCGCCTAGGATCCTTCTAAAAGCATAAAGACCCTTCTAGACCGTCCCCGGATCATTCTAAAAGCCCCCAGACCCTTCTAGAGCCCCTCAGGACCCTTCTAAATGCCCCCAGACCCTTCTAGACCCTCCCCGAATCCTTCTAAAAGCAACCAGACCCTTCTAGAGGACCCCAGGACCCTTCTAAAAGTCCCCAGGCCCTTCTAGAGCACCCCAGGACCCTTCTAAAAGCCCCCAGACCCTTCTAGAGCCCCCCCGGACCCTTCTAAAAGACCCCAGACCCTTCTAGAGGACCCCAGGACCCTTCTGAAAGCCAGCAGAACATTCTAGAGTCACCCAGGACCCTTCTAAAAGCACCCAGACCCTTCTAGAGCCCCCCAGGACCATTCTAAAGGCCCCAGACCTTTCTAGACCCTCCCCGGATCCTTCTAAATGAACCCAGACCCTTCTAGGGCCCCCCAGAACCCCTCTAAAAGCATCCAGACCCTTGTAGAGCCCCCCAGGACCCGTCTAAAAGCGCCCAGACCCTTGTAGACCCTCCCCTGATCATTCTAAAAGACCCCAGACCCTTCTAAAACCTCCCAGGACTATTCTAAAAGAACCCAGACCCTTCTAGACCCTGCCCGGATTATTCTAAAAGCCCCCAGACCCTTCTAGAGCCCCCCAAGACCCTTCTAAAAGCCTCCAGACCCTTCTAGAGCCCCCCAGGACCCTTCTAAAAGACCCCAGACCCTTCTAGAGGCGCCTAGGATCCTTCTAAAAGCATAAAGACCCTTCTAGACCGTCCCCGGATCATTCTAAAAGCCCCCAGACCCTTCTAGAGCCCCTCAGGACCCTTCTAAATGCCCCCAGACCCTTCTAGACCCTCCCCGAATCCTTCTAAAAGCAACCAGACCCTTCTAGAGGACCCCAGGACCCTTCTAAAAGTCCCCAGGCCCTTCTAGAGCACCCCAGGACCCTTCTAAAAGCCCCCAGACCCTTCTAGAGCCCCCCCGGACCCTTCTAAAAGACCCCAGACCCTTCTAGAGGACCCCAGGACCCTTCTGAAAGCCAGCAGAACATTCTAGAGTCACCCAGGACCCTTCTAAAAGCGCCCAGACCCTTCTAGAGACTCCCAGGACCCTTCTGAAAGCACCCAGAACCTTCTAGAGCCCTCCAGGACCCTTCTAAAAGCATCCAGACCCTTCTAGAGCATCAGAGGACCCTTCTAAAATTCCCCAGACCCTTCTAGAGCACCCCAGGACACTTCTAAAAGCAACCAGACCCTTCTAGAGCACACCAGGACACTTCTAAAAGCCCCCAGACCCTTCTAGAGCACCCCAGGACACTTCTAAAAGCCCACAGACCCTTCTAGAGCACACCAGGACACTTCTAAAAGCCCCCAGACCCTTCTAGAGCCACCCAGGAACCTTCTAAAAGCACCCAGAACCTTCTAGAGCCCCCCAGGACCCATCTACAAGTTCCCAGACCCTTCTAGAGCATCCCAGGACCCTTCTAAAAGCCCCCAGACCCATCTAGATCCTCCCAGGACCATTCTAAAAGCCCCCAGACCCTTCTAGAGCACCCCAGGACCCTTCTAAAAGCAACCAGACTCTTCTAGAGCCACCCAGGACCCTTTTAAAAGCCCCCAGACCCTTCTAGAGGACCCCAGGACCCTTCTGAAAGCCAGCAGAACATTCTAGAGTCACCCAGGACCCTTCTAAATGCACCCAGACCCTTCTAGAGCCCCCCAGGACCCTTCTAAAAGCACCCAGACCCTTCTAGAGACACCCAGGTCCCTTCTGAAAGCACCCAGAACCTTCTAGAGCCCTCCAGGACACTTCTAAAAGACCCCAGACACTTCTAGTGCACCCCAGGATCCTTCAAAAAGCATAAAGACCCTTCTAGAGCCCCCCCGGACTCTTCTAAAAGCCCCCAGACCCTTCTAGAGCCACCCAGGACCCTTCTAAAAGCCCCCAGACCATTCTAGAGCCACCCAGGACCATTCTAAAAGCCCCCAGACCCTTCTAGAGCACCCCAGGACCCTTCTGAAAGTCCCCAGAACATTCTAGAGCCCCCCAGAACCCTTCTAAAAGCCCCCAGACCCTTCTAGAGCATCCGAGGACCCTTCTAAAAGCACCCAGACCCTTCTAGAGGCCCCTAGGACCCTTCTAAAACCCCCCAGAACCATCTAAAGCCACCCAGGACTCTTCTAAAAGCCCCCAGACCCTTCTAGAGCCTCCCAGGACCCTTCTAAAAGCACCCAGACCCTTCTAGAGCATCCGAGGACCCTTCTAAAAGCACCCAGACCCTTCTAGAGGCCCCTAGGACCCTTCTAAAACCCCCCAGAACCATCTAAAGCCACCCAGGACTCTTCTAAAAGCCCCCAGACCATTCTAGAGCCCAGCCAGGACCCTTCTAAAGGTCCACAGACCCTTCTAGACCCTCCCCGGATCATTCTAAAAGCCCCCAGATTCTTCTAGAGCCTCCCAGGACACTTCTTATAGCCCCCCGACGTTTCTAGACCCTCCCCGGATCCTTCGAAAAGACCCCAGACCCTTCTATAGCCCCCCCGGACCCTTCTAAAAGCCCCCAGACCCTTCTAGAGCCACCCAGGACCCTTCTAAAAGCCCCCAGACCATTCTAGAGCCACCCAGGACAATTCTAAAAGCCTCCAGACCCTTCTAGAGGACCCCTGGACCCTTCTGAAAGCCCCCAGACCCTTCTAGAGCATCCCAGGACAGTTCTAAAAGCCCCCAGACCCTTCTAGATCACCCCAGGACCCTTCTAAAAGCGCCCAGACCCTTCTAGAGACCTCCAGGACCCTTCTAAAAGCCCCCAGACCCTTATAGAGCCACCCAGGAAGCTTCTAAAAGCACCCAGACCCTTCTAGAGACCCCCAGGACCATTCTAAAAGCCCCCAGACCCTTCTAGAGACCCCCAAAACCCTTCTAAAAGCCCCCAGACCCTTCTAGAGCACCCCAGGACCCTTCTAAAAGCCCCCAGACCCTTCTTGAGTCCCCCAGGACCCTTCTAAAAGCCCCCAGACCCTTCTAGAAGCCCCCAGGACCCTTCTAAAAGTCCCGAGACCCTTCTAGATCCAACCTGGACGCTTCTAAAAGCCCCCAGACCCTTCTAGATCCTCCCCGGACCCTTCTAAAAGCCCCCAGACCCTTCTAGAGCCCCCCAGGACCCTTCTAAAAGCCCCCAGACCCTTCTAGAGCATCCCAGGACCCTTCTAAAAGCCCCCAGACCCTTCTAGATGTACCCAGGGCCCATCTTAAGGCCCCCAGACCATTCTAGAGCACGCCAAGACCCTTCTAAAAGCCCCCAGACCCTTCTAGACCCCCCCAGGACCCTTCTAAAAGGCCGCAGAAACTTCTAGACCCTCTCCGGATAATTCTAAAAGCCCCCAGACCCTTCTAGAGACCCCCAGGACACTTCTAAAAGCCCCCAGACCCTTCTAGAGCCCCACAGGACCCTTCTAAAAGCCCCCAGACCCTTCTAGAGCCCCCAAGGACCATTCTAAAAGCCCCCAGACCATTCTAGACCCTCCCCGGATCCTTCTAAAAGCCCCCAGACCCTTCTAGAGCACCCCAGGACCTTTCTAAAAGAACCCAGACCCTTCTAGAGCACCCAAGGACCCTTCTAAAAGCCCCCAGACTAATCTAGACCCTCCCCGGATTCTTCTAAAAGCCCCCAGACCCTTCTAGAGCATCCCAGGACCCTTCTAAAAGCCCCCAGACCCTTCTAGAGGCCCCCAGGACCATTCTAAAAGCACCCAGACCCTTCTAGAGCCCCCCTGTACCATTCTAAAAGCACCCAGACCCTTCTAGAGTCCCCCAGGACCCTTCTGAAAGCCCCCAGACCCTTCTACAGACACCCAGGACCCTATAAAAGCCCCCAGACTCTTCTAGAGCACCCCAGGACCCTTCTAAAAGCACCAAGACCCTTCTAGAGCCCATCTGGACCCTTCTAAAATCCTCCAGACCCTTATAGAGCCCCCCAGGACCCTTCTAAAAGACACCAGACACTTTTAGAGGCCCCAGGGCCCATCTTAAGCCCCCCCGTACCTTCTAGAGCACACTAGGACCCTTCTAAAAGCCCCCAGACCATTCTAGAGCTCCCCCGGACCCTTCTAAAAGCCCCTAGACCCTTCTAGAGGCCCCCACGACCCTTCTGAAAGCCCCCAGATCCTTCTAGAGCCCCACAGGACCCTTCTAAAAGCACCCAGACCCTTCTACAGACCCCCAGGACACTATAAAAGACCCCAGACCCTTCTAGAGCCCCCCAGGACCCTTCTAAAAGCCCCCAGACTAATCTAGACCCTCCCCGGATTCTTCTAAAAGCCCCCAGACCCTTCTAGAGGCCCCTAGGACCCTTCTAAAAGCCTCCAGAACCCTCTAGAGCCACCCAGGACTCTTCTAAAAGCCCCCAGACCCTTCTAGAGCCTCCCAGGACCCTTCTAAAAGCACCCAGACCCTTCTAGAGCCCCCCAGGACCATTCTAAAGGCCCCAGACCTTTCTAGACCCTCCCCGGATCCTTCTAAATGAACCCAGACCCTTCTAGGGCCCCCCAGAACCCCTCTAAAAGCATCCAGACCCTTGTAGAGCCCCCCAGGACCCGTCTAAAAGCGCCCAGACCCTTCTAGACCCTCCCCTGATCATTCTAAAAGACCCCAGACCCTTCTAAAACCTCCCAGGACTATTCTAAAAGAACCCAGACCCTTCTAGACCCTGCCCGGATTATTCTAAAAGCCCCCAGACCCTTCTAGAGCCCCCCAAGACCCTTCTAAAAGCCTCCAGACCCTTCTAGAGCCCCCCAGGACCCTTCTAAAAGACCCCAGACCCTTCTAGAGGCGCCTAGGATCCTTCTAAAAGCATAAAGACCCTTCTAGACCGTCCCCGGATCATTCTAAAAGCCCCCAGACCCTTCTAGAGCCCCTCAGGACCCTTCTAAATGCCCCCAGACCCTTCTAGACCCTCCCCGAATCCTTCTAAAAGCAACCAGACCCTTCTAGAGGACCCCAGGACCCTTCTAAAAGTCCCCAGGCCCTTCTAGAGCACCCCAGGACCCTTCTAAAAGCCCCCAGACCCTTCTAGAGCCCCCCCGGACCCTTCTAAAAGACCCCAGACCCTTCTAGAGGACCCCAGGACCCTTCTGAAAGCCAGCAGAACATTCTAGAGTCACCCAGGACCCTTCTAAAAGCGCCCAGACCCTTCTAGAGACTCCCAGGACCCTTCTGAAAGCACCCAGAACCTTCTAGAGCCCTCCAGGACCCTTCTAAAAGCATCCAGACCCTTCTAGAGCATCCGAGGACCCTTCTAAAATTCCCCAGACCCTTCTAGAGCACCCCAGGACACTTCTAAAAGCCCCCAGACCCTTCTAGAGCACACCAGGACACTTCTAACAGCCCCCAGACCCTTCTAGAGCACCCCAGGACACTTCTAAAAGCCCCCAGACCCTTCTAGAGCACACCAGGACACTTCTAAAAGCCCCCAGACCCTTCTAGAGCCACCCAGGAACCTTCTAAAAGCACCCAGAACCTTCTAGAGCCCCCCAGGACCCATCTACAAGTTCCCAGACCCTTCTAGAGCATCCCAGGACCCTTCTAAAAGCCCCCAGACCCATCTAGATCCTCCCAGGACCATTCTAAAAGCCCCCAGACCCTTCTAGAGCACCCCAGGACCCTTCTAAAAGCAACCAGACTCTTCTAGAGCCACCCAGGACCCTTTTAAAAGCCCCCAGACCCTTCTAGAGGACCCCAGGACCCTTCTGAAAGCCAGCAGAACATTCTAGAGTCACCCAGGACCCTTCTAAAAGCACCCAGACCCTTCTAGAGACCCCCAGGTCCCTTCTGAAAGCACCCAGAACCTTCTAGAGCCCTCCAGGACACTTCTAAAAGCCCCCAGACCCTTCTAGAGAACCCCAGGACCCTTCTAAAATTCCCCAGACCCTTCTAGAGCCCCCCCGGACTCTTCTAAAAGCCCCCAGACCCTTCTAGAGCCACCCAGGACCCTTCTAAAAGCCCCCAGACCATTCTAGAGCCACCCAGGACCATTCTAAAAGCCCCCAGACCCTTCTAGAGCACCCCAGGACCCTTCTGAAAGTCCCCAGAACATTCTAGAGCCCCCCAGAACCCTTCTAAAAGCCCCCAGACCCTTCTAGAGCATCCGAGGACCCTTCTAAAAGCACCCAGACCCTTCTAGAGGCCCCTAGGACCCTTCTAAAACCCCCCAGAACCATCTAAAGCCACCCAGGACTCTTCTAAAAGCCCCCAGACCCTTCTAGAGCCTCCCAGGACCCTTCTAAAAGCACCCAGACCCTTCTAGAGCATCCGAGGACCCTTCTAAAAGCACCCAGACCCTTCTAGAGGCCCCTAGGACCCTTCTAAAACCCCCCAGAACCATCTAAAGCCACCCAGGACTCTTCTAAAAGCCCCCAGACCATTCTAGAGCCCAGCCAGGACCCTTCTAAAGGTCCACAGACCCTTCTAGACCCTCCCCGGATCATTCTAAAAGCCCCCAGATTCTTCTAGAGCCTCCCAGGACACTTCTAATAGCCCCCCGACGTTTCTAGACCCTCCCCGGATCCTTCGAAAAGACCCCAGACCCTTCTATAGCCCCCCCGGACCCTTCTAAAAGCCCCCAGACCCTTCTAGAGCCACCCAGGACCCTTCTAAAAGCCCCCAGACCATTCTAGAGCCACCCAGGACCCTTCTAAAAGCCCCCAGACCCTTCTAGAGGACCCCTGGACCCTTCTGAAAGCCCCCAGACCCTTCTAGAGCATCCCAGGACAGTTCTAAAAGCACCCAGACCCTTCTAGAGCACCCCAGGACCCTTCTAAAAGCGCCCAGACCCTTCTAGAGACCTCCAGGACCCTTCTAAAAGCCCCCAGACCCTTATAGAGCCACCCAGGAAGCTTCTAAAAGCCCCCAGACCCTTCTAGAGACCCCCAGGACCATTCTAAAAGCCCCCAGACCCTTCTAGAGACCCCCAGGACCCTTCTAAAAGCCCCCAGACCCTTCTAGAGCACCCCAGGACCCTTCTACAAGCCCCCGACCCTTCTAGAGCCCCCCAGGACCCTTCTAAAAGCACCCCGACCCTTCTAGAGCCTCCCAGTATCCTTCTAAAAGCAACCAGACCCTTCTAGAGAACCCCAGGACCCTTCTAAAAGCCCACAGACAATTCTAGACCCTCCCCGGATCATTCTAAAAGCCCCAAAACCCTTCTAGAGCCTCCTAGGATCCTTCAAAAAGCACACAGACCTTTCTAGACCGTCCCCGGATCATTCTAAAAGCCCCCAGACCCTTCTAGAGCCCCCCAGGATCATTCTAAAAGCCCCCAGACCCTTCTAGAGCCCCCCAGGATCATTCCAAAAGCCCCCAGACCCTTCTAGAGCCCCCTAGGACCCATCTAAAAGCCCCCAGACCCTTCTAGAGTCCCCTAGGACACTTCTAAAAGCCCCCAGACCCTTCTAGACCCTCCCCGGATCCTTCAAAAAGACCCCAGACCCTTCTAGAGCCTCCCAGGATCATTCTAAAAGCCCCCAGACCCTTCTAGAGCACCCCAGGACCCTTCTAAAAGCCCCTAGACCCTTCTAGAGCCCCCCAGGACCCTTCTAAATGCACCCAGACCCTTCAAGAGGCACTCAGGACCCTTCTAAAAGCACCCAGACCCTTCTAGAGCCTCCCAGGACCATTCTAAAACCCCCAGACCCTTCTAGACCCCCCCAGGACCCTTCTAAAAGCCCCCAGACCCTTCTAGAGCCCCCCAGGACCCTTCTGAAAGGCCGCAGACACTTCTAGACACTCCCCGGATCCTTCTAAAAGAACCCAGACATTTCTAGAGACAACCAGGAGCATTCTAAAAGCTCCCAGACCCTTCTAGAGCCCCCCAGGACCCTTCTAAAAGCCCCCTGACCCTTCTAGAGCCCCCTATGACCCATCTAAAAGCCCCCAGACCCTTCTAGACGCCCCCAGGACCCTTCTAAAAGCCCCCAGACCCTTCTAGACCCTCCCCGGATCCTTCTAAAAAACCCCAGACCATTCTAGAGCCTCCCAGGACCATTCTAAAGCCCTCAGACCCTTCTAGAGGACACCAGGACCCTTCTAAAAGCACCCAGACACTTCTAGAGCCCCCCAGGACCCTTCTAAAAGCACCCAGACACTTCTAGAGCCCCCCAGGACCCTTCTAAAAGCCCCCAGACCAATCTAGAGGTCCCCAGGGCCCTCTTAAGGCACCCCGTCCATTCTAGAGCACCCCAGGACCCTTCTAAAAGTCCCCAGACCCTTCTAGAGCACCCCAGGACGCTTCTAAAAGCCCCAAGACCCTTTTAGAGCACCCCAGGACCCTTCTAAAAGCACCCAGACCCTTATAGACGCCCCCAGGACCCTTCTGAAAGCTCCAAGAACATTCTAGAGCATCCCAGGACCCTTCTAAAAGAACCCAGACCCTTCTAGAGCTCCCCAGGACCCTTCTAAAAGCCCCCAGACCATTCTAGATACCCCCATGACCCTTCTGAAAGCCTCCAAAACCTTCTAGATCCACCCAGGACCCTTCTAAAAGCCACCAGACCCTTCTAGAGCCCCCCAGGACCATTCTAAAAGCACCCAGACCCTTCTAGAGACACCCAGGACCCTTCTAAATGCCCTCAGACCCTTCTAGATAAGCCAGGACCCTTCTAAAAGCAACCAGAACCTTCTAGAGCCACCCAGGACCATTCTAAAAGCCCCCAAAACCCTTCTAGAGCCTCCCAGGACCCTTCTAAAAGCACCCAGACCCTTCTAGAGAGCCCCAGGACCATTCTAAAGGCCCCCAGACTCTTCTAGACCCTCCCCGGATCATTCTAAAAGCCCCCAGACCCTTCTAGAGACCCCCAGGACCCTTCTAAACGCCCCCAGACCCTTCTAGACCCTCCCCGGATCATTCTAAAAGCCCCCAGACCCTTCTAGAGCCTCGCAGGACCCCTCTAAAAGCCCCCAGACCCTTCTAGAGCCTCGCAGGACCCCTCTAAAAGCCTCCAGACCCTTCTAGAGGCCCCCAGGACCCTTCTAAAAGTCCCCAGACCATTCTAGAGCCCCCCAGGGCCCTTCTAAAAGCCCCGAGACCCTTCTAGGAGAGACGGGGGTCCTTAAGAGGGGCCTTGGGGTCCTCTAGAAGGGTCTGGGGGCTTATAGAAGTGTCCTGGCGGGCTCTCGAAGGGTCTGGGTTCTTTGAGAAGGGTCTTTGTGTGGCTCTAGAAGGGTCTGGGGTCTTTTGGAAGGGTCCTGGGTGCCTCAAGAAGAGTCTGGGGGCTTTTATAGGGTCCTGGTTGGCTCTAGAAGGGTCTGGGTGCTTTTAGAAGGGTCCTGGGGAGCTCTAGAAGGGTCTGGGGTCTTATTGAAGCGTCCCGGGAGGCTCTAGAAGGGTCTGGGGGCTTTTAGAATTGTCCTGCGGGTCTCTAGAAGGGTCTGGGTCCTGTTAGAAGGGTCCTTGGGTACTCTAGAAGGGTCTGAGTATCATTAGAGGGGCCTTGGGGGCATCTAGAAGGGTCTGGGGGATATTAGAAGGGTCCTGGAGAGCTCTAGAAGGGTCTTGGGGCTTTTAGAAGGGTCCTGGGAGAGTATAGAAGGGTCTGGGGTCTTTTAGATGGGTCCTGCTGGTCTCTAGAAGGGTCTGGGTGCTTTTAGAAGGATCCTGGGAGGCTCTAGAAGGGTCTGGGTGCTTTTAGAATGATCCAGGGAGGGTCTAGAAAGGTCTGGGGGCTTTTAGAAGGGTCCTGTGGGGCTCTAGAAGGGTCAGGGTGCTTTTAGAAGGGGCCTAGGGGGCTCTAGAAGGGTATGGGGGATTTTAGAAGGGTCCTAAGGGGCTCTAGAAGCGTCTGGGGGATTTTAGAAGGGTCCTGGGTAGCTCTAGAAGGGTCTGGGGACTTTCAGAAGGGTCCTGGGGGGCTGTAGAAGGGTCTGGAGTCTTTTAGAAGGGTCCTGGGGGGCTCTAGAAGGGTCTGGGGGCATTCAGAAGGGTCCTGGGGCCTCTAGAAAGGTCTGGGTGCTTTTAGAAGGGCCCTGGGGGGCTCTAGAAGGGTCTGGGGGCTTTTAGAAGGGTCCTGGTGGGCTGTAGAAGGGTCTGGAGTATTTCAGAAGGGTCCTGGGGGGCTCTAGAATGGTCTGGTTGCTTATAGAAGGGTCCTGGGCGCATCTAGAAGGGTCTGGAGTCTTTTAGAAGGGTCCTGGGAGGATCCAGATGGGTCTGGGTGCTTTTAGAAGGATCCGGAGAGGGTCTAGAAGGGTCTGGGTGCTTTTAGAAGGGTCCTGGGGGGCTCTACATATGTCTGGAGGCTTTTAGAAGGGTCCAGGGGGCCTCTAGAAGGGTCTGGGGGCTTTTAGAAGAGTCCTGGGGGCCTCTAGAAGGGTCTGGCAGCTTTTAGAAGAGTCCTGGGGCCTCTAGAAGGGTCTGGGGGCTTTTAGAAGGGTCCTGGGGGGCTCTAGAAGGGTCTGGAGGCTTTTAGAAGGTTCCGGTGTGGCTCTAGAATGGTGTGGGGGCTTTTAGAAGGGTCCTGGGGGCATCTAGAAGGCTGTGGGGGCTTTTATAAGGGTCCTGGGGGGCTCTAGAGGGGTCTGGGGACCATTAGAGGGGCCCTAGGGGCCTCTAGAAGGGTCTGGGGGCTTTTAGAATGGTCCTTGGGGGCTCTAGAAGGGTCTGGGGACCACTAGAGGGGCCCTGGGTGCCTCTAGAAAGGTCTGGGGTATTTTAGAAGGGTCCTGGGGAGATCTAGAAGGGTCTGGGGGCTTTTAGAAGGGTCCTGGGAGACTCTAGAAGAGTCTGGGGGCATTTAGAAGGGTCCTGGGCGGATCTAGAAGGGTCTGGGGGCTTTTAGAAGGGTCCTGTGGGGCTCTAGAAGGGTCTGGGTTCTTTTAGAAGGGTCCTGGGGGGCTCTAGAAGGGTGTGAGAGCTTTTAGAATGGTCCTGGGGGCATCTAGAAGGCTCTGGGTGCTTTTAGAAGGGTCCTGGGGGCCTCTAGAATTGTCTGAGGAGTTGTAGAAGGGTCCGGGGAGGCTCTAGAAGGGTCTGGGTGCTTTTAGAAGGATCCGGGTAGGGTCTAGAAGGGTCTGGGGCTTTTAGAAGGGTCCTGTGGAGCTCTAGAAGGGTCTGGGGTCTTTTAGACGGGTCCTGGGGGGCTCTAGAAGGCTCTGGGGCCTTTTAGAAGAGTCCTGGGGAGCTCTAGAATGGTCTGGGGCTTTCAGAATGATCCTGGGGGTCGCTAGAAGTGTCTGGGTGTATTTGGATGGGTCTTGGGGAGCTCTAGAAGGGTCTGGGGTCTTTCAGAATGGTCTTGGGGGCATGTAGAAGGGTCTGGAGGCTTTTAGAAGGGTCCTGGAGCGCTCTAGAAGGGTCTGGGGGCATTCAGAACGGTCCTGGTGGCCTCTAGAAGGGACTGGAGGCTTTTAGAAGGGTCCTGGAGGGCTCTAGATGGGTCTGGGGGCATTTAGAAGGGTCCTGGGGGGATCTAGAAGGGTCTGGGGGCTTTTAGAAGGATACGTGGAATTTCTAGAAGGATCTGGGGGATTTTAGAAGGGTCCTGGGAGGCTCTAGAATGGTCTGATGGATTTTAGAAGGGTCCTGGGAGGTTCTAGAAGGGTCTGGGTGCTTTTAGAAGGATCCGGGGAGGGTCTAGAACGGTCTGGGTGGTTTTAGAAGGGTCCTGGGGGGTTCTAGAAGGGTCTGGGGGATTTTAGAAGGATCCTGGGGGGCTCTAGAAGGGTCTGAGGGATTTTAGGAGGGTCCTGGGGAGCATTAGAAGGGTCTGGGTGCTTTTAGAGGGGCCCTGGACTTCTCTAGAAGGGTCTGGGGGCTTTTAGAAGAGTCCTGGGGGGCTCTAGAATGGTCTGGGGTCTTTTAGAAGGGTCCTGGGCGCATCTAGAAGGGTCTGGGGGCTTTCAGAAGGGTCCTGGGAGGCTCTAGAAGGCTCTGGGGGCTATTAGAAGGGTCCTGGAGGGCTCTAGAAGGGTCTGGGGGCATTTAGATGTGTCCTGTGGGGCTCTAGAAGGGTCTGGGGGCTTTCAGAAGGGTCCTTGGGGCTCTAGAAGGGTCTGGGGACCATTAGAGGGGCCCTAGGGGCCTCTAGAAGGGTCTGGGGGCTTTTAGAATGGTCCTTGGGGGCTCTAGAAGGGTCTGGGGACCACTAGAGGGGCCCTGGAGGCCTCTAGAAGGGTCTGGGGTATTTTAGAAGGGTCCTTGGGAGCTCTAGAAGGGTCTGGGGGTATTTAGAAGGGTCCTGGGAAACTCTAGAAGGGTCTGGGGGCATTTAGATGTGTCCTGCGGGTCTCTAGAAGGGTCTGGGAGCTTTTAGAAGGGTCCTGGGGGGCTCTAGAAGGGTCTGGCGGCTTTTAGAAGGGTCCTGGTGGGCTCTAGAAGGGTGTGAGGGCTTTTAGAATGGTCCTGGGGGCATCTAGAAGTCTCTGGGGGCTTTTATAAGGGTCCTGGGGGGCTCTAGAATGGTCTGAGGGATTTTATAAGGGTCCTGGGAGGCTCTAGAAGGGTCTGGGTGCTTTTAGAAGGATCCGGCGAGGGTCTAGAAGGGTCTGGGGACTTTTAGAAGGGTCCTGGGGGGCTCTAGAAGGGTCTGGGGGCTATTAGAAGGATCCAGGGATCGTCTACAAGGGTCTGGGTTCTTTTAGAAGGGTCCTGCGGGTCACTAGAAGGGTCTGGGGGCTTTTAGAAGGGTCCTTGGGGGCTCTAGAAGGGTCTGGGGACCATTAGAGGGGCCCTAGGGGCCTGTAGAAGGGTCTGGGGGATTTTAGAAGGGTTCTGGGGAGCTCTTGAAGGGTCTGGGGGCTTTTAGAATGGTCCTTGGGGGCTCTAGAAGGGTCTGGGTCCACTAGAGGGGCCCTGGGGACCTCTAGAAGGGTCTTGGTTATTTTAGACGGGTCCTGGGGAGCTCTAGAAGGGTCTGGGGGCTTTTAGAAGGGTCCTGGGGGGCTCTAGAAGGGTCTGGGGGCTTTTAGAAGGGTCCTGGGAGACTCTAGAAGGGTCTGGGTGCATTTAGAAGGGTCCTGCGGGTCTCTAGAAGCGTCTGGGGGCTTTTAGAAGGGTCCTGGGGGGTTCTAGAAGGATCTGGCGGCTTTTAGAAGGGTCCTGATGGGCTCTAGAAGGGTGTGAGGGCTTTTAGAATGGTCCTGGGTGCATCTAGAAGTCTCTGGGTGCTTTTAGGAGGGTCCTGGGGGCCTCTAGAATTGTCTGCGGCCTTTTAGAAGGGTCCGGGGAGGCTCTAGAAGGGTCTGGGGCTTTTAGAAGGGTCCTGTGGAGCTCTAGAAGGGTCTGGGGTCTTTTAGACGGGTCCTGGGGGGCTCTAGAAGGGTCTGGGGCTTTTTAGAAGAGTCCTGGGGAGCTCTAGAAGGGTCTGGGGCTTTCAGAAGGGTCCTGGGGGTCGCTAGAAGTGTTTGGGTGTATTTGGAAGGGTCCTGGGGAGCTCTAGAAGGGTCTGGGGGCTTTCAGAAGGGTCCTGGGGGCATGTAGAAGGGTCTGGAGGCTTTTAGAATGGTCTTGATGGGATCTAGAATGGTCTGGGGGCATTCAGAACGGTCCTGGTGGCCTCTAGAAGGGACTGGATGCTTTTAGAAGAGTCCTGGGGGGCTCTAGATTGGTCTGGGGGCATTTAGAAGGGTCCTGGGGGTCTCTAGAAGGGTCTGGGGGATTTTAGAAGGATCCTGGGGGCCTCTAGAAAGGTCTGGGGGCATTTATATGGGTCCTGGGGTGCTCTAGAAGGGTCTGGGGGCTTTCAGAAGGGTCCTGAGGGGCTCTAGAAGGGTCTGGGGGGCTATTAGAAGGGTTCTTGGGGCCTCTAGAAGGGTCTGGGATCTTTTAGAAGGGTCCTGGGAGGATCCAGATGGGTCTGGGTACTTTTAGAAGGATCCGGGGAGGCTCTAGAAGGGTCTGGCGGCTTTTATAAGGGTCCTGGGGTCCTCTAGAAGGGTCTGGGGGCATTTAGAATGATACGGGGAGGATCTAGAAGGGTCTGGGGGCTTTTAGAAGGGTCCTGGGGGCTCTAGAAGGGTCTGGAGTCTTTGAGAATGGTCCTGGGGGGCTCTAGAAGGGTCTGGGGGCTTTTAGAAAGATCCGGGGAGGGTCTAGAAGGGTCTGGGAGGTTTTAGAAGGGTCCTGGGGTTCTCTAGAAGGGTCTGGGTGCTTTTAGACGGGCCCTGGGCTCTCTAGAAGTGTCTGGGGGCATTTAGAAGAGTCCTGGGGGGCTCTAGAATCGTCTGGGCTCTTTTAGAAGGGTCTTGGGGTGTTCTAGAAGGGTCTGGGGGATTTTAGAAGGGTCCTGCGGTCCTCTAGAATAGTCTGGATGCTTTTAGAAGGGTCCTGGTGGGCTCTACAAGGGTCTGGGGGCATTTAGAAGGGTCCTGGGGGGCTCTAGAAGGGTCTGGGTGATTTTAGAAGGGTCCTGGGTGGCTCTAGAAGGGTCTGGGTGCTTTTAGAATTGTCCTAGGTGGCTATAGAAGGGTCTGGGGGCTTTTAGAAGGGTCCTTGGGGGCTCTAGAAGGGTCTGGGGACAATTAGAGGGGCACTGGGAGCATCTAGAATGGTCTGGGTGATTTTAGAAGGGTCCTCGAGATGTCTAGATTTGTCTGGGGGCTTTTAGAAAGGTCCTTGGAGGCTCTAGAAGGGTCTGGGGGCTTTTAGAAGAGTCCTGCGTGTCTCTAGAAGGGTCTGGGGGCTTTTAGAAGGGTCCTTGGGGGCTCTAGAAGGGTGTGGGGGCTTTTAGAAGAGTCCTGCGGGTCTCTAGAAGCGTCTGGGGGCTTTTAGAAGGGACCTGGGGGGTTCTAGAAGGGTCTGGCTGGTTTTAGAAGGGTCCTGGGGGACTCTAGATGGGTGTGAGGGCTTTTAGAATGGTCCTGGGTGCATCTAGAAGTCTCTGGGTGCTTTTAGAAGGGTCCTGGTGGCCTCTAGAATTGTCTGCGGCCTTTTAGAAGGGTCCGGGGAGGCTCTAGAAGGGTCTGGGTGCTTTTAGAAGGATCCGGGGAGGGTCTAGAAGGGTCTGGGGCTTTTAGAAGGGTCCTGTGGAGCTCTAGAAGGGTCTGGGGTCTTTTAGACGGGTCCTGGGGGGCTCTAGAAGGGTCTGGGGCTTTTTAGAAGAGTCCTGGGGAGCTCTAGAAGGGTCTGGGGCTTTCAGAAGGGTCCTGGGGGTCGCTAGAAGTGTTTGGGTGTATTTGGAAAGGTCCTGGGGAGCTCTAGAAGGGTCTGGGGGCTTTCAGAAGGGTCCTGGGGGCATGTAGAAGGGTCTGGAGGCTTTTAGAATGGTCCTGATGGGCTCTAGAATGGTCTGGGGGCATTCAGAACGGTCCTGGTGGCCTCTAGAAGGGACTGGATGCTTTTAGAAGAGTCCTGGGGGGCTCTAGATTGGTCTGGGGGCATTTAGAATGGTCCTGGGGGGCTCTAGAAGGGTCTGGGGGCTTTTAGAAGGATACGTGGAATCTCTAGAAGGGTCTGGGGGCTTTTAGAAGGGTCCTGGGGGGCTCTAGAAGGGTCTGGAGGCTTTTAGAAGGGTCCTGGGTGGCTCTAGAAGGGTGTGGGGGCTTTTAGAAGGATCCGGGGAGGGTCTAGAACGGTCTGGGTGGTTTTAGAAGGGTCCTGGGCGGTTCTAGAAGGGTCTGGGGGCTTTTAGAAGGGTCCTGGGGGGCTCTAGAAGGGTCTGAGGGATTTTAGAAGGGTCCTGGGCAGCTCTAGAAGGGTCTGGGTGCTTTTATAGGGGCACTGGGCTTCTCTAGAAGGGTCTGGGGGCTTTTAGAGGAGTTATGGGGGGCTCTAGAGTGGTCTGGGGGCTTTTAGAAGGGTCCTGGGCGGATCTAGAAGGGTCTGGGTGCTTTCAGAAGGGTCCTGCGGGCCTCTAGAAAAGTCTGGAGGCTTTATAGAAGGGTCCTAGGGGGCTCTAGAAGGGTCTGGGGGCATTCAGAAGGGTCCTGGGGGCCTCTAGAAGGGTCTGGAGGCTTTTAGAAGGGTCCTGGGTCATCTAGAATGGTCTGGGGGCTTTTAGAAAGGTCCTGGGAGGATCCAGATGGGTCTGGGTGGTTTTAGAAGGATCCGGGGATGGTCTAGAAGGGTCTGGGTGCTTTTAGAAGGGTCCTGGGCGGCTCTACAAATGTCTGGAGGATTTTAGAGGGATCCGGGGAGGCTCTAGAAGTGTCTGGCGGCTTTTAGAAGGGTCCTTGGGAGCTCTAGAAGGGTCTGGGTGCTTTCAGAAGGGTCCTGGGGGCCTCTAGAAGGGTCTGGGTGCTTTCAGAAAGGTCCTGGGTGGCTCTAGAAGGGTCTGGGGGCTTTTAGAAGGGTCCTGTGGGGCTGTAGAAGGGTCTGGGGGCTATTAGATGGGTCCTG
Source organism: Clamator glandarius (assembly GCA_033459285.1). NCBI lineage: Eukaryota > Metazoa > Chordata > Aves > Cuculiformes > Cuculidae > Clamator > Clamator glandarius. Next base: position 31,875 of record JAUNZM010001377.1, on the reverse strand, counting down.
GGGGGCTCTAGAAGGGTCCGGGGGCTTTTAGAATGGTTCGTGGAGGCTCTAGAAGGGTCTGGGTGCTTTTAGAAGGGTCCTGGGGGGCTCTAGAAGGGTCTGGGGGCTATTAGAAGGATCCGGGGAGGGTCTAGAAGGCTCTGGGGGCATTTAGAAGGGTCCTTGGTGGCTCTAGAAGGGTCTGGGGACCATTAGAGGAGCCCTGGGGTCCTCTAGAAGGGTCTGGGGGATTTTAGAAGGGTCCTGAGGAGCTCTAGAAGGGTCTGGGGGCTTTTACAAGGGTCCTGGGGGAATCTAGAAGGGTCTGGGGTCTTTTAGAAGGGTCCTGCGTGTCTCTAGAAGGGTCTGGGGGCTTTTGAAGGGCCCTGGAGGACTCTAGAATGCTCTGGGGTCTTTGAGAAGGGTCTTAGGGGGCTCTAGAAGGGTTTGGGTGTTTTTAGAACGGTCCTGGGGTGCTCTAGAAGGGTCTGGGAGCATTTAGAAGGGTCCTGGGAGACGCTAGAAGGTTCTGAGGGCTTTTAGAAGGGTCCTGTAGGGTCTCTAGAAGTGTCTGGGTGCTTTAAGAAGGGTCCTGCGAGGCTCTAGAAGGGTCTAGGTGCTTTTAGAATGGTCCTGGGGGGCTCTAGAAGGGTCTGGGTGCTTTTAGAAGGGTCCTGGGAGGCTCTAGAAGTGTCTGGGTGCTTTTAGAATGGTCCTGGGAGGCTCTAGAAGGGTCTGGGGGCTTTTTGAAGGATCCAGGGGGCCTCTAGAAAGGTCTGGGGGCTTTTAGAAGGGTCCTGGGGGCCTCTAGAAGGGTCTAGGTGCTTTTAGAAGGGTCCTGGGTGGCTCTAGAATGGTCCGGGGGCTTTTAGAATTGTCCTGTGGGGCAGTAGAAGGGTCTGGGGGCTTTTAGAAGGGTCCTGGGGGCCTCTAGAAGGGTCTGGGGGCTTTTAGAAGGGTCCTGGGTGATTCTAGAAGGGTCTGGGGGCTATTAGAAGGATCCTGGGAGGGTCTAGAAGTATCTGGGAGCTTTTAGAAGGGTCCTTGGGGGCTATAGAAGGGTATGGGGACCATTAGAGGGGCACTGGGGTCCTCTAGAAGGGTCTGGGAGATTTTAGAAGGGTCCTGGGGAGCTCTAGAATTGTCTGGGGTCTTTTAGAAGGGTCCTGGGAGGCTCTAGAAGGGTCTGGGGTCTTTTAGAAGGGTCCTGCGTGTCTCTAGAAGAGTCTGGAGGCTTTTAGAAGGGTCCTTGGGGGCTCTAGAATGGTCTGGGGACCATTAGAGGAGCCCTGGGGGCCTCTAGAAGGGTCTGGGGGAGTTTAGAAGGGTCCTGGGCAGCTCTTGAATGGTCTGGGGGCTTTTTGAAGGGTCCTGGTAGACTCTAGAAGGGTCTGGGGGCTTTTAGAAGGGTCCTGCGGGTCTCTAGAAGGGACTGGGGGCTTTTAGAAGAGCCCTTTGCGGCTCTATAAGGGTCTGGGGCCTTTTAGAAGGGTCCTGGAGTGCTCTAGAAGGGTGTGAGGGCTTTTAGAAGGGTCCTGGTGGCATCTAGAAGGTTCTGGGGGCTTTTAGAAGGGTCCTGGGGGCCTCTAGAGATGTCTGAGGGATGTTAGAAGGGACCTGGGAGGCTCTAGAAGGGTCTGGGTGCTTTTAGAATGATTCGGGGAGGTTCTAGAAGGGTCTGGTGGCTTTTAGAAGGGTCCTGTGTGGCTCTAGAAGGGTCTGGGTGCTTTTAGAAGGGTCCTGGGGGGATCTAGAAGTGTCTGGGGGCTTTTAGAAGGGTCCTGGGGAGCTCTAGAAGGGTCTGGGGGCTTTTAGAAGGGTCCTGGGAAGCGCTAGAAGTGTCTGGGTGTATTTAGAAGGTTCCTGGGGAGCTCTAGAAGGGTCTGGTTGCTTTCAGAAGGGTCCTGGGGGCCTCTAGAAGGGTCTGGAGGCTTTTAGATGGGTCCTGGGGGCTCTAGAAGGGTCTGGGGGCATTCAGAAGGGTCCTGGGTGCCTCTAGAAGGGTCTGGAGGCTTTTAGAAGAGTCCTGGGGTGCTCTAGATGGGTCTGGGAGCTTTAAGAAGGATCCGCGGATGGTCTAGAAGGGTCTGGGTGCTTTTAGAAGGGTCCTGGGGGGCTCTAAAAATGTCTGGAGGATTTTAGAAGGATCCGGGGATGGTCTAGAAAGGTCTGGGAGCTTTTAGAAGGGTCCTGGCTGGCTCTACAAATGTCTGGAGGATTTTAGAAGGATCCGGGGAGGCTCTAGGAGGGTCTGGCGGCTTTTAGAAGGGTCCTGCGGGGCTCTAGAAGGGTCTGGGTGCTTTCTGAAGGGTACTGGGGACATCTAGAAGGGTCTGGGTGCTTTTAGAAGGGTCCTTGGTTGCTCTAGAAGGGTCTGGGGACCATTAGAGGAGCCCTGGGGGACTCTAGAAGGGTATGAGGGATTTTAGAAGGGTCCTGGGGAGCTCTAGAAAGGTCTGGGGGCTTTTAGAAGGGTCCTGGTGTCCTCTAAAAATGTCTGGGGGCTTTTAGAAGGGTCCGTGTAGGCTCTAGAAGTGTCTGTAGGCTTTTAGAAGGGTCCTGGGGGCCTCTAGAAGGGTCTGGGTGCTATTAGAAGGATCCGGGGAGGGTCTAGAAGGCTCTGGGGGCTTTTAGAAGGGTCCTTGGGGGCTCTAGAAGGGTCTGGGGACCATTAGAGGAGCCCTGGCGGCCTCTAGAAGTGTCTGGAGGATTTTAGAAGGGTCCTGGGGAGCTCTAGAAGGGTCCGGGGTCTTTTAGAAGGGTCCTGGGGGAATATAGAAGTGTCTGGGGGCTTTTAGAAGGATCCTGCGGGTCTCTAGAAGGGTCTGGGTGCTTTTAGAAGGGTCCTGGAGGAATCTAGAAGGGTCTGGGGTCTTTGAGAAGGGTCCTGGGAGGCTCTAGAAGGGTCTGGGTGCTTTTAGAATTGTCCTGGGGGGCTCTAGAAGGGTCTGGGGGCTTTTAGAAGGGTCATGGGAGACTCTGGAAAGGTCTGAGGGCTTCTAGAAGGTTCCTGTAGGGTCTCTAGAAGGGTCTGGGTGCTTTTAGAAGGGTCCTGGGGGGCTCTAGAAGGGTCTGGGGGCATTTAGAAAGGTCCTGGGGGGCTCTAGAAGGGTCTGGGTGCTTTTAGAAGGGTCCTGGGAGGCTCTAGAAGGGTCTGGGTGCTTTTAGACTGGCCCTGGGAGGCTCTAGAAGGGTCTGGGGGCTTTTTGAAGGGTCCAGGGGGCCTCTAGAAAGGTCTGGGTGCTTTTAGAAGGGTCCTGCGTGGCTCTAGAAGGGTCTGGGGTCTATTAGAAGGATCCGGGGAGGGTCTAGAAGGCTCTGGGGCCTTTTAGAAGGGTCCTTGGGGGCTCTAGAAGGGTCTGGGGACCATTAGAGAAGCCCTGGTGGCCTCTAGAAGGGTCTGGGGTATTTTAGAAGGGTCCTGCGGGTCTCTAGAAGGGTCTGGGGGCTTTTAGAAGGGTCCTGGGGGGATCTAGAATGGTCTGGGTGCTCTTAGAAGGGTCCTGGGGGCCTCTAGAAGTGTCTGCGGGATATTAGAAGGGTCCTGGGAGGCTCTAGAAGGGTCTGGGTGTTTTAGAAGGATTCGGGGAGGGTCTAGAAGGGTCTGGGGTCTTTTAGAAGGGTCCTCTGGTGATCTAGAAGCGTCTGGGTTCTTTAAGAAGGGTCCTGGGAGGCTCTAGAAGGGTCTGGGTGCTTTTAGAAGGGTCCTGGGGGTCTTTAGAAGGGTCTGGGTGCTTTTAGAATGGTCATGCGGGGCTCTAGAATCCTCTGGGGGCTTTTAGAAGAGTCCTGGGTGGCTTTAGAAGAGTGTGAGTGCTTTTAGAAGGGTCCTGGGGGCATCTAGATGGCTCTGGGGACTTTTAGAAGGGTCCTGGGGGCCTCTAGATGGTTCTGAGGATTTTTAGAAGGGTCCTGGGAGGCTCTAGAAGTGTCTGGGTGATTTTAGAAGGGCCCTGGGTGGCTCTAGAATGGTCTGGTTGCTTTTAGAAGGGTCCTGGTGGGCTCTAGAAGGGTCTGGGTGCTTTTAGAAATGTCCTGGGTGGCTCTAGAATGGTCTGGGGGCATTTAGAAGGGTCCCGGGGGGCTCTAGAAGGGTCTGGGGGCTTTTAGAAGGATCTTGGGGGCCTCTAGAATGATCTGGGGGCTTTTAGAAGGGTTCTGGGTGGCTCTAGAATGGTCTGGGGGCTTTTAGAATCGTCCTGGGGGGCTCTACAAGGGTGTGGTTGCTTTTAGAAGGGTCCTGGGGGCATCTAGAAGGCTCTGGGGGCTTTCAGAAGGGTCCTGGGGGCTTCTAGAAGGGTCTGAAGGATTTTAGAAGGGTCCTGGGAGGCTGTAGAAGTATCTGGGTGCTTTTAGAATGATCCGGGGAGGGTGTAGAAGGTTCTGGGTTCTTTTAGAACGGTCCTGGGGGGCTCTAGAAGTGTCTGGGTGCTTTCAGAAGCGTCCTGTGGGGCTGTAGAATGGTCTGGGGGCTTTTAGATGGGTCCTGGGGGGCTCTAGAAGGGTCCGGGGGCTTTTAGAAGGGTCCGTAGAGGCTCTAGAAGGGTCTGGGGGCTTGTAGAAGGGTCCTGGGTGGCTCTAGAAGGGTCTGGGGGCTATTAGAATAATCCTGGGAGGGTGTAGAAGGCTCGGGGGGCTTTTAGAAGGGTCCTTGGGGGCTCTAGAAGGGTCTGGGGAACATTAGAGGGGCACTGGGGTCCTCTAGAAGGGTCTGGGGGCTTTTAGAAGGGTCCTGGGGGGCGCTAGAAATCTCTGGTTGCATTTAGAAGGGTCCTGGGGAGCTCTAGAATGGTCTGGAGGCTTTTAGAAGGGTCCTGGGGGGTCAAGAAGGGTCTGGGGGCATTCAGAAGGGTCCTCGGGGCCTCTAGAAGTGTCTGGAGGGTTTTAGACGAGTCCTGGGGGGCTCTAGATGGGTCTGGGTTCTTTTAGAATGATCCGGGGATGGTCTAGAAGGGCCTGGGTGCTTTTAGAAGGGTCCTGGGGGGCTCTACAAATGTCTGGAGGATTTTAGAAGTATCCGGGGAAGCTCTAGAAAGGGGTCTGGGTGCTTTTAGAAGGGTCCTGCGTGGCTCTAGAAGGGTCTGGGTGCTTTCAGAAGGGTCCTGGGTGCATCTAGAAGGGTCTGGGTGCTTTTAGAAGGGACCTGGGTGGCTCTAGAAGGGTCTGGGGGCTTTTAGAAGGGTTCTGTGGGGATGTAGAAGGGTCTGGGTGCTTTTAGATGGGTCCTGGGCGGCTCTAGAAGGGTCTGGGGACCATTAGAGGGGCCCTGGGGGCCTCTAGAAAGGTCTGGGGGATTTTAGAAGGGTCCTGGGGGGCTCTAGAAGGGTGTTAGTGCTTTTAGAAGCGTCCAGGGGGCATCTAGAAGGCTCTGGGGGCTATTAGAAGGGTCCTGGGGGGCTCTAGAAGGGTCTGGGGGCTTTTAGAATGGTCTGGGGGGGCTCTAGATGGGTCTGGGTCTTTTAGAAGGGTCCTGGTGGGCTCTAAAAGGATCTGGGGACAGTTAGGAGGGTCCTGAGGGGATGTTGAATGGTCTGAGTGCTTTTAGATGGGTCCTGTAGGGCTAAAAAAGGTTCCTAACCCTATCCCTAACCCTAACTCTAACACAAACCCAAACCCTAACCCTAACCCTAACCCTAACCCTAACCCTAACCCTAACTCTAACCCTAACCCTAACCCTAACCCTAACCCTAACCCTAACCCTAACACTAAACCTAACCCTAACCCTAACCCTAACCCTAACCCTAACCCTAACCCTAACTCTAACCCTAACCCTAACCCTAACCCTAACCCTAACTCTAACCCTAACCCTAACCCTAACCCTAATCCTAACTCTAACCCTAACCCTAACCCTAACCCTAACCCTAACTCTAACCCTAACTCTAACCCTAACCCTAACCCTAACCCTAACCCTAACCCTAACCCTAACCCTAACCCTAACTCTAACCCTAACCCTAACCCTAACCCTAACCCTAACCCTAACCCTAACCCTAACCCTGCCTCTAACCCCTAGAAGTATCTGGGGGCTTTTAGAAGAGTCCTTGAAGGATCTAGGAGGGTCTAGGGTCTCTAAAAAGGTTCCTAAGGGGCTCCGGAAGGGTTTTCGGTCTTTTAGAAGGGTCCTCGGTGGCTCTAGAAGGGTCTAGGGTATTGTAGAAGGGTCCTAAGGGGGTTTAGTAGGGCCTGGGGGGCTTTATAAGATTTTGGGGGCCTTTATAAGGTTTTGGGGGGCTCTAGAAAGTCCGGGGGCTTTGAGAAGCACACTGGGGGCTCTAAAAGTGTCTGGGGGATTTTAGAATGTTCCTGGGGGCTCTAGACGTGTCTGGGTGCTTTTAGAAGGTTCCTGGGGGGCTCTAGAAGGGTCTGGGTGCTTCTAGAGCAAAAATTTTAATTTTGCACATTTGGGGAATTCGCAGGAGTCAGCACACCCGGAGTGCAAAGGATGAGCCTGGCCTGGGAAAAGCACCTGCTTGATCAGGGTGTCTCCCCTGCCAGCTAAGTACAAAGGACCCAGACCATTCTAGAGCCCCCAAGGACCCTTCCAAAAGCCCCCAGACCCTTCTGGAGACGTTCAGGTTCCTTTGAAAAGGCCCCAGACCCTTCTAGAGCCTCCCAAGACCCTTCTAAAAGCCCCCAGACCATTCTAGACCCTCCCCGGATCCTTCTAAAAGCCCCGAGACCATTCTAGAGGATCCCAGGACCCTTCTAAAAGTCCCCAGACCCTTCTAGAGCACCCCCGGACCCTTGTAAAAGCCCCCAGACACTTCGAGAGGCCCCCAGGACCCATATAAAAGCACCCAGACCCTTCCAGAGCCTCCCAGGACCCTTCTGAACGCCCCCAGACCCTTCTAGAGGCACCCAGGACCCTTCTAAAAGCCTCTAGACCCTTCTAGAGCCCCCCAGGACCCTTCTAAAAGCACCCAGACCCTTCTAGAGCCTCCCAGGACCATTCTAAATGCCCCCAGACCCTTCAAAACCCCCCCAGGACCCTTCTAAAAGACCCCAGACACTTCTAGAGCACCCTAGGATCCTTCAAAAAGCATAAAGACCCTTCTAGACAGTCCCCGGATCATTCTAAAAGCCCCCAGACCCTTCTAGAGCCTCCCAGGACCCCTCTAAAATACCCCAGACCCTTCTAGAGACACCCAGGACCCATCTAAAAGCCCCCAGACCATTCTAGAGCCACCCAGGACACATCTAAAAGCCCCCAGACCCTTCTAGAGCACCCCAGGACCATTCTAAAAGCCCCCAGACCCTTCTAGAAGCCCCCAGGACCCTTCTAAAAGTCCCGAGACCCTTCTAGATCCAACCAGGACGCTTCTAAAAGCCCCCAGACCCTTCTAGACCCTCCCCGGATCCTTCTAAAAGCCCCCATACCCTTCTAGATACTCCCCGGACCCTTCTAAAAGCCCCCAGACCCTTCTAGAGCCCCCCACAACCCTTCTAAAAGCCCCCAGACCCTTCTAGAGCATCCCAGGACCCTTCTAAAACTCCCAGACCCTTCTAGATGTACCCAGGGCCCATCTTAAGGCCCCCAGACCATTCTAGAGCACGCCAAGACCCTTCTAAAAGCCCCCAGACCCTTCTAGACCCCCCCAGGACCCTTCTAAAAGGCCGCAGATACTTCTAGACCCTCTCCGGATAATTCTAAAAGCCCCCAGACACTTCTAGAGATCCGCAGGACCATTCTAAAAGGCCCCAGACCCTTCTAGACCCTCCCCGGATCCTTCTAAAAGACCCCAGACCATTCTAGAGCCCACCAGGGCCCCTCTTAAGGCACCCCGTCCCTTCTAGAGCAGCCCAGGACCCTTCTAAAAGTCCCCAGACCCTTCTAGAGCCCCCCCGGACCCTTCTAAAAGCCCCTAGACCCTTCTAGAGGCCCCCAGGACCCTTCTGAAAGCCCCCAGAACCTTCTAGAGCCCCACAGGACCCTTCTAAAAGCACCCAGACACTTCTACAGACCCCGAGGACCCTATAAAAGACCCCAGACCCTTCTAGAGACCCCCAGGACACTTCTAAAAGCCCCCAGACCCTTCTAGAGCCCTACAGGACCCTTCTAAAAGTCCCCAGACCCTTCTAGAGCCCCCAAGGACCATTCTAAAAGCCCCCAGACCATTCTAGACCCTAACCGGATCCTTCTAAAAGCCCCCAGACCCTTCTAGAGCACCCCAGGACCTTTCTAAAAGAACCCAGACCCTTCTAGAGCACCCAAGGACCCTTCTAAAAGCCCCCAGACTAATCTAGACCCTCCCCGGATTCTTCTAAAAGCCCCCAGACCCTTCTAGAGCATCCCAGGACCCTTCTAAAAGCCCCTAGACCCTTCTAGAGGCCCCCAGTACCATTCTAAAATCCCCCAGACCCTTCTAGAGCCCCCCTGTACCATTCTAAAAGCACCCAGACCCTTCTACAGACACCCAGGACCCTATAAAAGCCCCCAGACTCTTCTAGAGCACCCCAGGACCCTTCTAAAAGCCCCAAGACCCTTCTAGAGCCCATCCGGACCCTTCTAAAATCCTCCAGACCCTTATAGAGCCCCCCAGGACCCTTCTAAAAGCCCCCAGACCATTCTAGAGCTCCCCCGGACACTTCTAAAAGAACTAGACCCTTCTAGACCCTCCCCGGATCCTTCTAAAAGCCCCCAGACCCTTCTAGATCCTCCCAGGACCTTTCTAAAATCCCCCAGAACCTTCTAGAGCCCTCCAGGACCATTCTAAAAGACCCCAGACCCTTCTAGAGAATCCGAGGACCCTTCTAAAATTCCCCAGACCCTTCTAGAGCCCCCCCGGACCCTTCTAAAAGCCCCCAGACCATTCTAGAGCCACCCAGGACCATTCTAAAAGCCCCCAGACCATTCTAGAGCCCCCCAGGACCCTTCTAAAAGCCCCCAGACCCTTCTAGAGACCCCCAGGACATTTCTGAAAGCACCCAGAACATTGTAGAGCCCCCCAGGACCCTTCTAAAAGCCCCCAGACCTTTCTAGAGCATCCGAGGACCCTTCTAAAAGCACCCAGACCCTTTTAGAGCATCCCAGGACCATTCTAAAAGCCCCCAGACCCTTCTAGAGGCCCCTAGGACCCTTCTAAAAGCCTCCAGAACCCTCTAGAGCCACCCAGGACTCTTCTAAAAGCCCCCAGACCCTTCTAGAGCCTCCCAGGACCCTTCTAAAAGCACCCAGACCCTTCTAGAGCCCCCCAGGACCATTCTAAAGGCCCCCAGACCTTTCTAGACCCTCCCCGGATCCTTCTAAATGAACCCAGACCCTTCTAGGGCCCCCCAGAACCCCTCTAAAAGCATCCAGACCCTTGTAGAGCCCCCCAGGACCCGTCTAAAAGCGCCCAGACCCTTGTAGACCCTCCCCTGATCATTCTAAAAGACCCCAGACCCTTCTAAAACCTCCCAGGACTATTCTAAAAGAACCCAGACCCTTCTAGACCCTCCCCGGATTATTCTAAAAGCCCCCAGACCCTTCTAGAGCCCCCCAAGACCCTTCTAAAAGCCTCCAGACCCTTCTAGAGCCCCCCAGGACCCTTCTAAAAGACCCCAGACCCTTCTAGAGGCGCCTAGGATCCTTCTAAAAGCATAAAGACCCTTCTAGACCGTCCCCGGATCATTCTAAAAGCCCCCAGACCCTTCTAGAGCCCCTCAGGACCCTTCTAAATGCCCCCAGACCCTTCTAGAGAACCCCAGGACCCATCTAAAAGCCCCCAGATCCTTCTAGAGGACCCCAGGACCCTTCTAAAAGCCCCCAGACCCTTCTAGAGCCCCCCAGGACCATTCTAAAAGACCACAGACCCTTCTAGAGCCCCCCAGGACCATACTAAAAGCTCCCAGACCCTTCTAGAGCCCACCAGGACCCTTCTAAAAGCCCCCAGACCCTTCTAGACCCTCCCCGGATCCTTCTAAAAGCCCCCAGACCCTTCTAGATCCTCCCAGGACTTTTCTAAAAGCCCCCAGACCTTTCTAGAGGCCCCAGGACCCTTCTAAAAGCCCCAGACCCTTCTAGAGCCACCCAGGACCCTTCTAAAAGCCCCCAAACCCTTCTAGAGCACCCCAGGACCTTTCTAAAAGCGCCCAGACCCTTCTTTAGCCCCCCAGGACCCTTCTAAAAGCCCCCAGATCCTTCTAGCGGCACCCAGGACCCTTCTACAAGACCCCAGACCCTTCTAGATCCCCCCAGGACCCTTCTAAAAGCTCCCAGACCCTTCTAGAGGCCCCCAGGACCCTTCTAAAAGCCCCCAGACCCTTCTAGAGCCCCCCAGGACACTTCTAAAAGCCCCCAGACCCTTCTAGAGCCACCCAGGACCCTTCTAAAAGCACCCAGACCCTTCTAGAGGCCCCAGGACCAGTCTAAAAGCCTCTAGACCCTTCTAGAGCCCCCCAGGACCTTTCTAAAAGCACCCAGGCCATTCTAGAGGCTCCCCGGACCCTTATAAAAGCACCGCGACCCTTCTAGAGCCTCCCAGTACCCTTCTAAAAGCAACCAGACCCTTCTAGAGAATCCCAGGACCCTTCTAAAAGCCCCCAGACCCTTCTAGACCCTCCCCGGATCCCTCTAAAAGCCCCCAGACCCTTCTAGAGCCACCTAGGATCCTTCAAAAAGCACCCAGACCTTTCTAGACCGTCCCCGGATCATTCTAAAAGCCCCCAGACCCTTCTAGAGCCCCCCAGGATCATTCTAAAAGCCCCCAGACCCTTCTAGAGCCCCCAGGATCATTCCAAAAGCCCCCAGACCCTTCTAGAGCCACCTAGGACCCATCTAAAAGCCCCTAGACCCTTCTAGAGGCCCCTAGGATCCTTCTAAAAGCCCCCAGACCCTTCTAGACCCTCCCCGGATCTTCGAAAAGACCCCAGACCCTTCTAGAGCCCCCCAGGATCATTCTAAAAGCCCCCAGACCCTTCTAGAGCCCCCCAGTACCCTTCTAAAAGCCCCTAGACCCTTCTAGAGCCCCCCAGGACCCTTCTAAATGCCCCCAGAAACTTCAAGAGGCACCCAGGGCCCCTCTTAAGGAACCCCGTCCCTTCTAGAGCACCCCAGGACCCTTCTAAAAGTCCCCAGGCCCTTCTAGAGCACCCCAGGACCCTTCTAAAAGCCCCCAGACCCTTCTAGAGCCCCCCCGGACCCTTCTAAAAGACCCCAGACCCTTCTAGAGGACCCCAGGACCCTTCTGAAAGCCAGCAGAACATTCTAGAGTCACCCAGGACCCTTCTAAAAGCGCCCAGACCCTTCTAGAGACTCCCAGGACCCTTCTGAAAGCCCCCAGAACCTTCTAGAGCCCTCCAGGACCCTTCTAAAAGCAACCAGACCCTTCTAGAGCATCCGAGGACCCTTCTAAAATTCCCCAGACCCTTCTAGAGCACCCCAGGACATTTCTAAAAGCCCCCAGACCCTTCTAGAGCACACCAGGACATATCTAAAAGCCCCCAGACCCTTCTAGAGCCACCCAGGAACCTTCTAAAAGCACCCAGAACCTTCTAGAGCCACCCAGGACCCATCTACAAGTTCCCAGACCCTTCTAGAGCCTCCCAGGACCCTTCTAAAAGCCCCCAGACCCATCTAGATCCTCCCAGGACCATTCTAAAAGCCCCCAGACCCTTCTAGAGCCTCCCAGGACCCTTCTAAAAGCCCCCAGACCATTCTAGAGCACCCCAGGACCCTTCTAAAAGCAACCAGACTCTTCTAGAGCCACCCAGGAGCCTTTTAAAATCCCTCAGACCCTTCTAGAGGACCCCAGGACCCTTCTGAAAGCCAGCAGAACATTCTAGAGTCACCCAGGACCCTTCTAAATGCACCCAGACCCTTCTAGAGCCCCCCAGGACCCTTCTAAAAGCACCCAGACCCTTCTAGAGCCCCCCAGGACCCTTCTGAAAGCACCCAGAACCTTCTAGAGCCCTCCAGGACACTTCTAAAAGCCCCCAGACCCTTCTAGAGAACCCCAGGACCCTTCTAAAATTCCCCAGACCCTTCTAGAGCCCCCCCGGACTCTTCTAAAAGCCCCCAGACCCTTCTAGAGCCACCCAGGACCCTTCTAAAAGCCCCCAGACCCTTCTTGAGCCCCCCAGGACCATTCTAAAAGCCCCCAGACCCTTCTAGAGGCCCCCAGTACCATTCTAAAATCCCCCAGACCCTTCTAGAGCCCCCCTGTACCATTCTAAAAGCACCCAGACCCTTCTAGAGTCCCCCAGGACCCTTCTGAAAGCCCCCAGACCCTTCTACAGACACCCAGGACCCTATAAAAGCCCCCAGACTCTTCTAGAGCACCCCAGGACCCTTCTAAAAGCCCCAAGACCCTTCTAGAGCCCATCCGGACCCTTCTAAAATCCTCCAGACCCTTATAGAGCCCCCCAGGACCCTTCTAAAAGACACCAGACACTTTTAGAGGCCCCAGGGCCCATCTTAAGCCCCCCCGTACCTTCTAGAGCACACTAGGACCCTTCTAAAAGCCCCCAGACCATTCTAGAGCTCCCCCGGACACTTCTAAAAGCCCCTAGACCCTTCTAGACCCTCCCCGGATCCTTCTAAAAGCCCCCAGACCCTTCTAGATCCTCCCAGGACCTTTCTAAAATCCCCCAGAACCTTCTAGAGAATCCGAGGACCCTTCTAAAATTCCCCAGACCCTTCTAGAGCCCCCCCGGACCCTTCTAAAAGCCCCCAGACCATTCTAGAGCCACCCAGGACCATTCTAAAAGCCCCCAGACCATTCTAGAGCCCCCCAGGACCCTTCTAAAAGCCCCCTGACCCTTCTAGAGACCCCCAGGACATTTCTGAAAGCACCCAGAACATTGTAGAGCCCCCCAGGACCCTTCTAAAAGCCCCCAGACCTTTCTAGAGCATCCGAGGACCCTTCTAAAAGCACCCAGACCCTTTTAGAGCATCCCAGGACCATTCTAAAAGCCCCCAGACCCTTCTAGAGGCCCCTAGGACCCTTCTAAAAGCCTCCAGAACCCTCTAGAGCCACCCAGGACTCTTCTAAAAGCCCCCAGACCCTTCTAGAGCCTCCCAGGACCCTTCTAAAAGCACCCAGACCCTTCTAGAGCCCCCCAGGACCATTCTAAAGGCCCCCAGACCTTTCTAGACCCTCCCCGGATCCTTCTAAATGAACCCAGACCCTTCTAGGGCCCCCCAGAACCCCTCTAAAAGCATCCAGACCCTTGTAGAGCCCCCCAGGACCCGTCTAAAAGCGCCCAGACCCTTGTAGACCCTCCCCTGATCATTCTAAAAGACCCCAGACCCTTCTAAAACCTCCCAGGACTATTCTAAAAGAACCCAGACCCTTCTAGACCCTCCCCGGATTATTCTAAAAGCCCCCAGACCCTTCTAGAGCCCCCCAAGACCCTTCTAAAAGCCTCCAGACCCTTCTAGAGCCCCCCAGGACCCTTCTAAAAGACCCCAGACCCTTCTAGAGGCGCCTAGGATCCTTCTAAAAGCATAAAGACCCTTCTAGACCGTCCCCGGATCATTCTAAAAGCCCCCAGACCCTTCTAGAGCCCCTCAGGACCCTTCTAAATGCCCCCAGACCCTTCTAGAGAACCCCAGGACCCATCTAAAAGCCCCCAGATCCTTCTAGAGGACCCCAGGACCCTTCTAAAAGCCCCCAGACCCTTCTAGAGCCCCCCAGGACCATTCTAAAAGACCCCAGACCCTTCTAGAGCCCCCCAGGACCATACTAAAAGCTCCCAGACCCTTCTAGAGCCCACCAGGACCCTTCTAAAAGCCCCCAGACCCTTCTAGACCCTCCCCGGATCCTTCTAAAAGCCCCCAGACCCTTCTAGATCCTCCCAGGACTTTTCTAAAAGCCCCCAGACCTTTCTAGAGGTCCCAGGACCCTTCTAAAAGCCCCCAGACCCTTCTAGAGCCACCCAGGACCCTTCTAAAAGCCCCCAAACCCTTCTAGAGCACCCCAGGACCTTTCTAAAAGCCCCCAGACCCTTCTTTAGCCCCCCAGGACCCTTCTAAAAGCCCCCAGATCCTTCTAGCGGCACCCAGGACCCTTCTACAAGACCCCAGACCCTTCTAGATCCCCCCAGGACCCTTCTAAAAGCTCCCAGACCCTTCTAGAGGCCCCCAGGACCCTTCTAAAAGCCCCCAGACCCTTCTAGAGCCCCCCAGGACACTTCTACAAGCCCCCAGACCCTTCTAGAGCCACCCAGGACCCTTCTAAAAGCACCCAGACCCTTCTAGAGGACCCAGGACCAGTCTAAAAGCCTCTAGACCCTTCTAGAGCCCCCCAGGACCTTTCTAAAAGCACCCAGGCCATTCTAGAGGCTCCCCGGACCCTTATAAAAGCACCGCGACCCTTCTAGAGCCTCCCAGTACCCTTCTAAAAGCAACCAGACCCTTCTAGAGAATCCCAGGACCCTTCTAAAAGCCCCCAGACCCTTCTAGACCCTCCCCGGATCCCTCTAAAAGCCCCCAGACCCTTCTAGAGCCACCTAGGATCCTTCAAAAAGCACCCAGACCTTTCTAGACCGTCCCCGGATCATTCTAAAAGCCCCCAGACCCTTCTAGAGCCCCCCAGGATCATTCTAAAAGCCCCCAGACCCTTCTAGAGCCCCCAGGATCATTCCAAAAGCCCCCAGACCCTTCTAGAGCCACCTAGGACCCATCTAAAAGCCCCCAGACCCTTCTAGAGGCCCCTAGGACCCTTCTAAAAGCCCCCAGACCCTTCTAGACCCTCCCCGGATCTTCGAAAAGACCCCAGACCCTTCTAGAGCCCCCCAGGATCATTCTAAAAGCCCCCAGACCCTTCTAGAGCCCCCCAGTACCCTTCTAAAAGCCCCTAGACCCTTCTAGAGCCCCCCAGGACCCTTCTAAATGCCCCCAGACCCTTCAAGAGGCACCCAGGGCCCCTCTTAAGGAACCCCGTCCCTTCTAGAGCACCCCAGGACCCTTCTAAAAGTCCCCAGGCCCTTCTAGAGCACCCCAGGACCCTTCTAAAAGCCCCCAGACCCTTCTAGAGCCCCCCCGGACCCTTCTAAAAGACCCCAGACCCTTCTAGAGGACCCCAGGACCCTTCTGAAAGCCAGCAGAACATTCTAGAGTCACCCAGGACCCTTCTAAAAGCGCCCAGACCCTTCTAGAGACTCCCAGGACCCTTCTGAAAGCCCCCAGAACCTTCTAGAGCCCTCCAGGACCCTTCTAAAAGCAACCAGACCCTTCTAGAGCATCCGAGGACCCTTCTAAAATTCCCCAGACCCTTCTAGAGCACCCCAGGACATTTCTAAAAGCCCCCAGACCCTTCTAGAGCACACCAGGACATATCTAAAAGCCCCCAGACCCTTCTAGAGCCACCCAGGAACCTTCTAAAAGCACCCAGAACCTTCTAGAGCCACCCAGGACCCATCTACAAGTTCCCAGACCCTTCTAGAGCCTCCCAGGACCCTTCTAAAAGCCCCCAGACCCATCTAGATCCTCCCAGGACCATTCTAAAAGCCCCCAGACCCTTCTAGAGCCTCCCAGGACCCTTCTAAAAGCCCCCAGACCATTCTAGAGCACCCCAGGACCCTTCTAAAAGCAACCAGACTCTTCTAGAGCCACCCAGGACCCTTTTAAAATCCCTCAGACCCTTCTAGAGGACCCCAGGACCCTTCTGAAAGCCAGCAGAACATTCTAGAGTCACCCAGGACCCTTCTAAATGCACCCAGACCCTTCTAGAGCCCCCCAGGACCCTTCTAAAAGCACCCAGACCCTTCTAGAGCCCCCCAGGACCCTTCTGAAAGCACCCAGAACCTTCTAGAGCCCTCCAGGACACTTCTAAAAGCCCCCAGACCCCTCTAGAGAACCCCAGGACCCTTCTAAAATTCCCCAGACCCTTCTAGAGCCCCCCCGGACTCTTCTAAAAGCCCCCAGACCCTTCTAGAGCCACCCAGGACCCTTCTAAAAGCCCCCTGACCCTTCTTGAGCCCCCCAGGACCATTCTAAAAGCACCCAGACCCTTCTAGAGCACCCCAGGACCCTTCTGAAAGCCCCCAGAACATTCTAGAGCCCCCCAGAACCCTTCTAAAAGCCCCCAGACCCTTCTAGAGCATCCGAGGACCCTTCTAAAAGCACCCAGACCCTTCTAGAGGCCCCTAGGACCCTTCTAAAACCCCCCAGAACCATCTAAAGCCACCCAGGACTCTTCTAAAAGCCCCCAGACCCTTCTAGAGCCTCCCAGGACCCTTCTAAAAGCACCCAGACCCTTCTAGAGCCCCCCAATACCATTCTAAAGGCCCCCAGACCTTTCTAGACCATCCCCGGATCATTCTAAAAGCCCCCAGACCCTTCTAGAGCCCCCCAGGATCCTTCTAAAAGCCTCCAGACCCTTGTAGAGGCCCCCAGGAACCTTCTAAAAGCCCCCAGACCATTCTAGAGCCCAGCCAGGACCCTTCTAAAGGTCCACAGACCCTTCTAGACCCTCCCCGGATCATTCTAAAAGCCCCCAGATTCTTCTAGAGCCTCCCAGGACACTTCTAATAGCCCCCCGACGTTTCTAGACCCTCCCCGGATCCTTCGAAAAGACCCCAGACCCTTCTATAGCCCCCCCGGACCCTTCTAAAAGCCCCCAGACCCTTCTAGAGCCACCCAGGACCCTTCTAAAAGCCCCCAGACCCTTCTAGAGCCACCCAGGACCATTCTAAAAGCCCCCAGACCCTTCTAGAGCACCCCAGGACCCTTCTGAAAGCACCCAGACCCTTCTAGAGCCCCCCAGGACCCGTCTAAAAGCGCCCAGACCCTTCTAGACCCTCCCCTGATCATTCTAAAAGACCCCAGACCCTTCTATATCCTCCCAAGACTATTCTAAAAGAACCCAGACCCTTCTAGACCCTCCCCGGATTATTCTAAAAGCCCCCAGACCCTTCTAGAGCCCCCCAAGACCCTTCTAGAAGCCTCCAGACCCTTCTAGAGCCCCCCCGAACCACTCTAATAGTTCTCAGACCCTTCTAGAGGCCCCCAGGACCCTTCTGTAAGTCCCCAGACCCTTCTAGAGAACACCAGGAACCTTCTAAAAGCAACCCAGACCATTCTAGAGCCTCCCATGAGCCTTCTAAAAACCCCCAGACCCTTCTAGAGCCCCCCCGGACCACTCTAATAGATCCCAGACCCTTCTAGAGGCCCCCAGGATACTTCTAAATGCCCCCAGACCCTTCTAGAGAACCCCGGGACCCTTCTAAAAGCCCCCAGACCCTTCTAGAGCCCCCCAGGACCCTTCTAAAAGCCCCCAGAACCTTCTAGACCCTCCCCGGATCATTCTAAAAGCCCCCAGATCCTTCTAGAGACCCCCATGACCCTTCTAAAAGCACTCAGACCCTTCTAGAGGGCCACAGGACCCTTCTAAAAGCACCCAGACCCTTCTAGAGCCTCCCAGGACCATTCTAAAAGCCCTCAGACCCTTCTAGACCCCCCCAGGACCCTTCTAAAAGCCCCCAGACCCTTCTAGAGACCCCCAGGACCCTTCTGAAAGGCCGCAGACCCTTCTAGACCCTCCCCGGATCCTTCTAAAATCCCCCAGACCCTTCTAGATCCTCCCAGGACCTTTCTAAAAGCCCCCAGACCTTTCTAGAGGCCCCAGGACCCTTCTAAAAGCCCCCAGACCCTTCTAGAGCCACCCAGGACCCTTCTAAAAGACCCCAAACCCTTCTAGAGCACCCCAGGACCTTTCTAAAAGCACCCAGGCCCTTCTTGAGCCCCCCAGGACCCTTCTAAAAGCCCCCAGATCCTTCTAGCGGCACCCAGGACCCTTCTACAAGAACCCAGACCCTTCTAGAGCCCCCCAGGACCATTCTACAAGCTCCCAGACCCTTCTAGAGGCCCCCAGGACCCTTCTAAAAGCCCCCAGACCATTCTAGAGCCCCCCAGGACACTTCTACAAGCCCCCAGACCCTTCTAGAGCCACCCAGGACCCTTCTAAAAGCACCCAGACCCTTCTAGAGGACCCAGGACCAGTCTAAAAGCCTCTAGACCCTTCTAGAGCCCCCCAGGACCTTTCTAAAAGCACCCAGGCCATTCTAGAGGCTCCCCGGACCCTTATAAAAGCACCGCGACCCTTCTAGACCCTCCCAGTACCCTTCTAAAAGCAACCAGACCCTTCTAGAGAACCCCAGGACCCTTCTAAAAGCCCCCAGACCCTTCTAGACCCTCCCCGGATCCCTCTAAAAGCCCCCAGACCCTTCTAGAGCCACCTAGGATCCTTGAAAAAGCACCCAGACCTTTCTAGATCGTCCCCGGATCATTCTAAAAGCCCCCAGACCCTTCTAGAGCCCCCCAGGATCATTCTAAAAGCCCCCAGACCCTTCTAGAGCCCCCAGGATCATTCCAAAAGCCCCCAGACCCTTCTAGAGCCACCTAGGACCCATCTAAAAGCCCCCAGACCCTTCTAGAGGCCCCTAGGACCCTTCTAAAAGCCCCCAGACCCTTCTAGACCCTCCCCGGATCCTTCGAAAAGACCCCAGACCCTTCTAGAGCCCCCCAGGATCATTCTAAAAGCCCCCAGACCCTTCTAGAGCCCCCCAGTACCCTTCTAAAAGCCCCTAGACCCTTCTAGACCCCCCCAGGACCCTTCTAAATGCCCCCAGACCCTTCAAGAGGCACCCAGGGCCCCTCTTAAGGAACCCCGTCCCTTCTAGAGCACCCCAGGACCCTTCTAAAAGTCCCCAGGCCCTTCTAGAGCACCCCAGGACCCTTCTAAAAGCCCCCAGACCCTTCTAGAGCCCCCCCGGACCCTTCTAAAAGACCCCAGACCCTTCTAGAGGACCCCAGGACCCTTCTGAAAGCCAGCAGAACATTCTAGAGTCACCCAGGACCCTTCTAAAAGCGCCCAGACCCTTCTAGAGACTCCCAGGACCCTTCTGAAAGCCCCCAGAACCTTCTAGAGCCCTCCAGGACCCTTCTAAAAGCAACCAGACCCTTCTAGAGCATCCGAGGACCCTTCTAAAATTCCCCAGACCCTTCTAGAGCACCCCAGGACACTTCTAAAAGCCCCCAGACCCTTCTAGAGCACACCAGGACACTTCTAAAAGCCCCCAGACCCTTCAAGAGCCACCCAGGAACCTTCTAAAAGCACCCAGAACCTTCTAGAGCCCCCCAGGACCCATCTACAAGTTCCCAGACCCTTCTAGAGCATCCCAGGACCCTTCTAAAAGCCCCCAGACCCATCTAGATCTTCCCAGGACCATTCTAAAAGCCCCCAGACCCTTCTAGAGCCTCCCAGGACCCTTCTAAAAGCCCCCAGACCATTCTAGAGCACCCCAGGACCCTTCTAAAAGCAACCAGACTCTTCTAGAGCCACCCAGGACCCTTTTAAAAGCCCCCAGACCCTTCTAGAGGACCCCAGGACCCTTCTGAAAGCCAGCAGAACATTCTAGAGTCACCCAGGACCCTTCTAAATGCACCCAGACCCTTCTGGAGCCCCCCAGGACGCTTCTAAAAGCACCCAGACCTTTCTAGAGACCCCCAGGACCCTTCTGAAAGCACCCAGAACCTTCTAGAGCCCTCCAGGACACTTCTAAAAGCCCCCAGACCCTTCTAGAGAACCCCAGGACCCTTCTAAAATTCCCCAGACCCTTCTAGAGCCCCCCCGGACTCTTCTAAAAGCCCCCAGACCCTTCTAGAGCCACCCAGGACCCTTCTAAAAGCCCACAGACCATTCTACAGCCACCCAGGACCATTCTAAAAGCACCCAGACCCTTCTAGAGCACCCCAGGACCCTTCTGAAAGCCCCCAGAACATTCTAGAGCCCCCCAGAACCCTTCTAAAAGCCCCCAGACCCTTCTAGAGCATCCGAGGACCCTTCTAAAAGCACCCAGACCCTTCTAGAGGCCCCTAGGACCCTTCTAAAACCCCCCAGAACCATCTAAAGCCACCCAGGACTCTTCTAAAAGCACCCAGACCCTTCTAGAGCCTCCCAGGACCCTTCTAAAAGCACCCAGACCCTTCTAGAGCCCCCCAATACCATTCTAAAGGCCCCCAGACCTTTCTAGACCATCCCCGGATCATTCTAAAAGCCCCCAGACCCTTCTAGAGCCCCCCAGGATCATTCTAAATGCCCCCAGACCCTTCTAGAGCCCCCTAGGACACATCTAAAAGCCCCCAGACCCTTCTAGAGGCCCCTAGGACCCTTCTAAAAGACCCCAGACCCTTCTAGACCCTCCCCGGATCCTTCGAAAAGACCCCAGAGCCTTCTAGAGCCCCCCAGGATCATTCTAAAAGCCCCCAGACCCTTCTAGAGGCCCCCAGGAACCTTCTAAAAGCCCCCAGACCATTCTAGAGCCCAGCCAGGACCCTTCTAAAGGTCCACAGACCCTTCTAGACCCTCCCCGGATCATTCTAAAAGCCCCCAGATTCTTCTAGAGCCTCCCAGGACACTTCTAATAGCCCCCCGACGTTTCTAGACCCTCCCCGGATCCTTCGAAAAGACCCCAGACCCTTCTATAGCCCCCCCGGACCCTTCTAAAAGCCCCCAGACCCTTCTAGAGCCACCCAGGACCCTTCTAAAAGCCCCCAGACCCTTCTAGAGCCACCCAGGACCATTCTAAAAGCCCCCAGACCCTTCTAGAGCACCCCAGGACCCTTCTGAAAGCACCCAGACCCTTCTAGAGCCCCCCAGGACCCGTCTAAAAGCGCCCAGACCCTTCTAGACCCTCCCCTGATCATTCTAAAAGACCCCAGACCCTTCTATATCCTCCCAAGACTATTCTAAAAGAACCCAGACCCTTCTAGACCCTCCCCGGATTATTCTAAAAGCCCCCAGACCCTTCTAGAGCCCCCCAAGACCCTTCTAGAAGCCTCCAGACCCTTCTAGAGCCCCCCCGAACCACTCTAATAGTTCTCAGACCCTTCTAGAGGCCCCCAGGACCCTTCTATAAGTCCCCAGACCCTTCTAGAGAACCCCAGGAACCTTCTAAAAGCAACCCAGACCATTCTAGAGCCTCCCAGGAGCCTTCTAAAAACCCCCAGACCCTTCTAGAGCCCCCCCGGACCACTCTAATAGATCCCAGACCCTTCTAGAGGCCCCCAGGATACTTCTAAATGCCCCCAGACCCTTCTAGAGAACCCCGGGACCCTTCTAAAAGCCCCCAGACCCTTCTAGAGCCCCCCAGGACCCTTCTAAAAGCACCCAGAACCTTCTAGACCCTCCCCGGATCATTCTAAAAGACCCCAGACCCTTCTAGAGACCCCCATGACCCTTCTAAAAGCACTCAGACCCTTCTAGAGGGCTACAGGACCCTTCTAAAAGCACCCAGACCCTTCTAGAGCCTCCCAGGACCATTCTAAAAGCCCTCAGACCCTTCTAGACCCCCCCAGGACCCTTCTAAAAGCCCCCAGACCCTTCTAGAGAACCCCAGGACCCTTCTGAAAGGCCGCAGACCCTTCTAGACCCTCCCCGGATCCTTCTAAAAGCCCCCAGACCCTTCTAGATCCTCCCAGGACCTTTCTAAAAGCCCCCAGACCTTTCTAGAGGCCCCAGGACCCTTCTAAAAGCCCCCAGACCCTTCTAGAGCCACCCAGGACCCTTCTAAAAGCCCCCAAACCCTTCTAGAGCACCCCAGGACCTTTCTAAAAGCCCCCAGACCCTTCTTGAGCCCCCCAGGACCCTTCTAAAAGCCCCCAGATCCTTCTAGCGGCACCCAGGACCCTTCTACAAGACCCCAGACCCTTCTAGAGCCCCCCAGGACCCTTCTAAAAGCTCCCAGACCCGTCTAGAGGCCCCCAGGACCCTTCTAAAAGCCCCCAGACCCTTCTAGAGCCCACCAGGACCCTTCTAAAAGCCCCCAGACCCTTCTAGAGCCACCTAGGATCCTTCAAAAAGCACCCAGACCTTTCTAGATCGTCCCCGGATCATTCTAAAAGCCCCCAGACCCTTCTAGAGCCCCCCAGGATCATTCTAAAAGCCCCCAGACCCTTCTAGAGCCCCCAGGATCATTCCAAAAGCCCCCAGACCCTTCTAGAGCCACCTAGGACCCATCTAAAAGCCCCCAGACCCTTCTAGAGGCCCCTAGGACCCTTCTAAAAGCCCCCAGACCCTTCTAGACCCTCCCCGGATCCTTCGAAAAGACCCCAGACCCTTCTAGAGCCCCCCAGGATCATTCTAAAAGCCCCCAGACCCTTCTAGAGCCCCCCAGTACCCTTCTAAAAGCCCCTAGACCCTTCTAGACCCCCCCAGGACCCTTCTAAATGCCCCCAGACCCTTCAAGAGGCACCCAGGGCCCCTCTTAAGGAACCCCGTCCCTTCTAGAGCACCCCAGGACCCTTCTAAATGTCCCCAGGCCCTTCTAGAGCACCCCAGGACCCTTCTAAAAGCCCCCAGACCCTTCTAGAGCCCCCCCGGACCCTTCTAAAAGACCCCAGACCCTTCTAGAGGACCCCAGGACCCTTCTGAAAGCCAGCAGAACATTCTAGAGTCACCCACGACCCTTCTAAAAGCGCCCAGACCCTTCTAGAGACTCCCAGGACCCTTCTGAAAGCCCCCAGAACCTTCTAGAGCCCTCCAGGACCCTTCTAAAAGCAACCAGACCCTTCTAGAGCATCCGAGGACCCTTCTAAAATTCCCCAGACCCTTCTAGAGCACCCTAGGACACTTCTAAAAGCCCCCAGACCCTTCTAGAGCACACCAGGACACTTCTAAAAGCCCCCAGACCCTTCAAGAGCCACCCAGGAACCTTCTAAAAGCACCCAGAACCTTCTAGAGCCCCCCAGGACCCATCTACAAGTTCCCAGACCCTTCTAGAGCATCCCAGGACCCTTCTAAAAGCCCCCAGACCCATCTAGATCCTCCCAGGACCATTCTAAAAGCCCCCAGACCCTTCTAGAGCCTCCCAGGACCCTTCTAAAAGCCCCCAGACCATTCTAGAGCACCCCAGGACCCTTCTAAAAGCAACCAGACTCTTCTAGAGCCACCCAGGACCCTTTTAAAAGCCCCCAGACCCTTCTAGAGGACCCCAGGACCCTTCTGAAAGCCAGCAGAACATTCTAGAGTCACCCAGGACCCTTCTAAATGCACCCAGACCCTTCTGGAGCCCCCCAGGACGCTTCTAAAAGCACCCAGACCTTTCTAGAGACCCCCAGGACCCTTCTGAAAGCACCCAGAACCTTCTAGAGCCCTCCAGGACACTTCTAAAAGCCCCCAGACCCTTCTAGAGAACCCCAGGACCCTTCTAAAATTCCCCAGACCCTTCTAGAGCCCCCCCGGACTCTTCTAAAAGCCCCCAGACCCTTCTAGAGCCACCCAGGACCCTTCTAAAAGCCCACAGACCATTCTACAGCCACCCAGGACCATTCTAAAAGCACCCAGACCCTTCTAGAGCACCCCAGGACCCTTCTGAAAGCCCCCAGAACATTCTAGAGCCCCCCAGAACCCTTCTAAAAGCCCCCAGACCCTTCTAGAGCATCCGAGGACCCTTCTAAAAGCACCCAGACCCTTCTAGAGGCCCCTAGGACCCTTCTAAAACCCCCCAGAACCATCTAAAGCCACCCAGGACTCTTCTAAAAGCACCCAGACCCTTCTAGAGCCTCCCAGGACCCTTCTAAAAGCACCCAGACCCTTCTAGAGCCCCCCAATACCATTCTAAAGGCCCCCAGACCTTTCTAGACCATCCCCGGATCATTCTAAAAGCCCCCAGACCCTTCTAGAGCCCCCCAGGATCATTCTAAATGTCCCCAGACCCTTCTAGAGCCCCCTAGGACACATCTAAAAGCCCCCAGACCCTTCTAGAGGCCCCTAGGACCCTTCTAAAAGACCCCAGACCCTTCTAGACCCTCCCCGGATCCTTCGAAAAGACCCCAGAGCCTTCTAGAGCCCCCCAGGATCATTCTAAAAGCCCCCAGACCCTTCTAGAGGCCCCCAGGAACCTTCTAAAAGCCCCCAGACCATTCTAGAGCCCAGCCAGGACCCTTCTAAAGGTCCACAGACCCTTCTAGACCCTCCCCGGATCATTCTAAAAGCCCCCAGATTCTTCTAGAGCCTCCCAGGACACTTCTAATAGCCCCCCGACGTTTCTAGACCCTCCCCGGATCCTTCGAAAAGACCCCAGACCCTTCTATAGCCCCCCCGGACCCTTCTAAAAGCCCCCAGACCCTTCTAGAGCCACCCAGGACCCTTCTAAAAGCCCCCAGACCCTTCTAGAGCCACCCAGGACCATTCTAAAAGCCCCCAGACCCTTCTAGAGCACCCCAGGACCCTTCTGAAAGCACCCAGACCCTTCTAGAGCCCCCCAGGATCCTTCTAAAAGCCTCCAGACCCTTGTAGAGCCCCCCAGGACCCGTCTAAAAGCGCCCAGACCCTTCTAGACCCTCCCCTGATCATTCTAAAAGACCCCAGACCCTTCTATATCCTCCCAAGACTATTCTAAAAGAACCCAGACCCTTCTAGACCCTCCCCGGATTATTCTAAAAGCCCCCAGACCCTTCTAGAGCCCCCCAAGACCCTTCTAGAAGCCTCCAGACCCTTCTAGAGCCCCCCCGAACCACTCTAATAGTTCTCAGACCCTTCTAGAGGCCCCCAGGACCCTTCTATAAGTCCCCAGACCCTTCTAGAGAACCCCAGGAACCTTCTAAAAGCAACCCAGACCATTCTAGAGCCTCCCAGGAGCCTTCTAAAAACCCCCAGACCCTTCTAGAGCCCCCCCGGACCACTCTAATAGATCCCAGACCCTTCTAGAGGCCCCCAGGATACTTCTAAATGCCCCCAGACCCTTCTAGAGAACCCCGGGACCCTTCTAAAAGCCCCCAGACCCTTCTAGAGCCCCCCAGGACCCTTCTAAAAGCCCCCAGAACCTTCTAGACCCTCCCCTGATCATTCTAAAAGACCCCAGACCCTTCTAGAGACCCCCATGACCCTTCTAAAAGCACTCAGACCCTTCTAGAGGGCTACAGGACCCTTCTAAAAGCACCCAGACCCTTCTAGAGCCTCCCAGGACCATTCTAAAAGCCCTCAGACCCTTCTAGACCCCCCCAGGACCCTTCTAAAAGCCCCCAGACCCTTCTAGAGACCCCCAGGACCCTTCTGAAAGGCCGCAGACCCTTCTAGACCCTCCCCGGATCCTTCTAAAAGCCCCCAGACCCTTCTAGATCCTCCCAGGACCTTTCTAAAAGCCCCCAGACCTTTCTAGAGGCCCCAGGACCCTTCTAAAAGCCCCCAGACCCTTCTAGAGCCACCCAGGACCCTTCTAAAAGCCCCCAAACCCTTCTAGAGCACCCCAGGACCTTTCTAAAAGCCCCCAGACCCTTCTTGAGCCCCCCAGGACCCTTCTAAAAGCCCCCAGATCCTTCTAGCGGCACCCAGGACCCTTCTACAAGACCCCAGACCCTTCTAGAGCCCCCCAGGACCCTTCTAAAAGCTCCCAGACCCGTCTAGAGGCCCCCCGGACCCTTCTAAAAGCCCCCAGACCCTTCTAGAGCCCACCAGGACCCTTCTAAAAGCCCCCAGACCCTTCTAGAGACCCCCAGGACCCTTCTGAAAGGCCGCAGACACATCTAGACACTCCCCGGATCTTTCTAAAAGACCCCAGACACTTCTAGAGATCCCCAGGAGCATTCTAAAAGCCCCCACACCCTTCTAGAGCACTCCAGGACCCTTCTAAAAGCCCCCAGACCCTTCTAGAGCCCCCCAGGGCCCCTCTTAAGGCACCCCGTCCCTTCTAGGACACCCAGGACCCTTCTTAAAGTCCCCAGACCCTTCTAGAGCACACCAGGATCCTTCTAAAAGCCTCCAGACCCTTCTAGAGGACACCTGGACCCTTCTGAAAGCTCCCAGAACCTTCTAGAGCATCCCAGGACAGTTCTAAAAAACCCCAGACCCTTCTAGAGCATCCCAGGACAGTTCTAAAAGCCCCCAGACCCTTCTAGAGCCTCCCAGGACCCTTCTAAAAGCTCCCAGACCATTCTAGAGCCCCCCAGGACCCTTCTAAAAGCCCCCAGACACTTCTAGAGCCACCCAGGACCTTTCTAAAAGACCCCAGACCATTCTAGAGACACCCAGGACCCTTCTAAAAGCCCCCAGACCCTTCTAGAGCCCCCCAGGACCCTTCTAAAAGCGCCCAGACCCTTCTAGACCCCCCCAGGACCATTCTAAAAGCCCCCAGACCCTTCTTGAGCCCCCCAGGACCCTTCTAAAAGCCCCCAGACCCTTCTAGCGGCACCCAGGACACTTCTACAAGCCCCCAGACCCTTCTAGAGCCCCCCAGAACCCTTCTAAAAGCTCCCAGAGCTTTCTAGATGCCCTCAGGACCCTTCTAAAAGCCCCCAGACCCTTCTAGAGCCCCCCAGGACCCATCTACAAGCCAATAGACCCTTCTAGAGCCACCCAGGACCCTTCTAAAAGCACCCAGACCCTTCTAGAGGCCCCCAGGAACCGTCTAAAAGCCTCTAGACCCTTCTAGAGCCCCCCAGGACCTTTCTAAAAGCACCCAGACCCTCCTAGAGGCTCCCCGGACCCTTATAAAAGCACCTCCACCCTTCTAGAGCCTCCCAGTACCCTTCTAAAAGCAACCAGACCCTTCTAGAGAACCCCAGGACCCTTCTAAAAGCCCCCAGACCCTTCTAGAGCCCCCCAGGATCATTCTAAAAGCCCCCAGACCCTTCTAGAGCCCCCCAGGACCCTTCTAAAAGCCCCCTGACCCTTCTAGAGCCCCCTATGACCCTTCTAAAAGCCCCCAGAACCTTCTAGAGGCCCCCAGGACCCTTCTAAAAGCCTACAGACCCTTCTAGAGCCCCCCAGGACCCTTCTAAAAGCCCCCAGACCAATCTAGAGGCCCCAGGGCCCTCTTAAGGCACCCCGTCCATTCTAGAGCACCCCAGGACCCTTCTAAAAGTCCCCAGACCCTTCTAGAGCCACCCAGGACCCTTCTAAAAGCACCCAGACCCTTATAGAGGCCCCCAGGATCCTTTTGAAAGCCCCAAGAACCTTCTAGAGCATCCCAGGACCCTTCTAAAAGAACCCAGACCCTTCTAGAGCTCCCCAGGACCCTTCTAAAAGCACCCAGACCATTCTAAATATCCCCATGACCCTTCTGAAAGCCTCCAGAACCTTCTAGATCCACCCAGGACCCTTCTAAAAGCCACCAGACCCTTCTAGAGCCCCCCAGGACCATTCTAAAAGCAACCAGAACCTTCTAGAGCCACCCAGGACCATTCTAAAAGCCTACAGACCCTTCTAGAGCCTCCCAGGACCCTTCTAAAAGCACCCAGACCCTTCTAGAGAGCCCCAGGACCATTCTAAAGGCCCCCAGACTCTTCTAGACCCTTCCCGGATCATTCTAAAAGCCCCCAGAACCTTCTAGAGACCCCCAGGACCCTTCTAAAGGCCCCCAGACCCTTCTAGACCCTCCCCGGATCATTCTAAAAGCCCCCAGACCCTTCTAGAGCCTCGCAGGACCCCTCTAAAAGCCCCCAGACGCTTCTAGAGCCTCGCAGGCCCCCTCTAAAAGCCTCCAGACCCTTCTAGAGGCCCCCAGGACCCTTCTAAAAGTCCCCAGACCCTTCTAGAGCCTTCCAGGACCCTTCTAAAAGCCCCCAGACCCTTCTAGATCACCCCCGGACCCCTCTGATATATCCCACACCATTCTAGAGGCCACCAGGATACTTTCAAAAGCCACCAGACCCTTCTAGAGAACCCCAGGACCCTTCTAAAAGCCCCCAGACCATTCTAGAGCCCCCCAGGGACCCTATAAAAGCCCCCGGAGACTTTTCTTGAGGGCACCCAGGGACCCTTCCAAGAAGGACCCCAGACCCTTCTAGAGGGCCACCCAAAGACCCTTCTCAAAGAACCCAGACCCTGTCTGGGTTCTTTGAGAAGGGTCTTTGGGTGGCTCTAGAAGGGTCTGGGGTCTTTTGGAAGGGTCCTGGGTGCCTCAAGAAAAGTCTGGGGGCTTTTATAGGGTCCTGGGGGGCTCTAGAAGGGTCTGGGTGCTTTTAGAAGGGTCCTGGGGAGCTCTAGAAGGGTCTGGGGTCTTTTAGAAGGGTCCCGGGAGGCTGTAGAAGGGTCTGGGGGCTTTTAGAATTGTCCTGCGGGTCTCTAGAAGGGTCTGGGTCCTGTTAGAAGGGTCCTTGGGGGCTCTAGAAGGGTCTGAGTATCATTAGAGGGGCCTTGGGGGCATCTAGAAGGGTCTGGGGGATATTAGAAGGGTCCTGGAGAGCTCTAGAAAGGTCTTGGGGCTTTTAGAACGGTCCTGGGAGACTATAGAAGGGTCTGGGGGCTTTTAGATGGGTCCTGCGGGTCTCTAGAAGGGTCTGGGTGCTTTTAGAAGTGTCCGGGGGGGCTCTAGAAGGGTCGGGGGGGGGTTTAGGATAGTCCTGGTGGGCTCTAGAAGGGTGTGAGGGCTTTTAGAAGGTTCCTGGGGGCATCTAGAAGGCTCTGGGGGCTTTTAGAAGGGTCCTGGGGGCCTCTAGAATTGTCTGAGGGATTTTAGAAGGGTCCTGGGAGGCTCTAGAAGGGTCTGGGTGCTTTTAGAATGATCCAGGTAGGGTCTAGAAGGGTCTGGGGGCTTTTAGAAGCGTCCTGTGGGGCTCTAGAAGGGTCAGGGTGCTTTTAGAAGGGGCCTAGGGGGCTCTAGAAGGGTCTGGGTGCTTTTAGATGGGTCCTAAGGGGCTCTAGAAGGGTCTGGGGGATTTTAGAAGGGTCCTGGGTAGCTCTAGAAGGGTCTGGGGGCTTTCAGAAGGGTCCTGATGGGCTGTAGAAGGGTCTGGAGTCTTTTAGAAGGGTCCTGGGGGGCTCTAGAAGGGTCTGGGGGCATTTAGAAGGGTCCTGGGGGCCTCTAGAAGGGTCTGGAAGCTTTTAGAAGGGCCCTGGGGGGCTCTAGAAGGGTCAGGGGGCTTTTAGAAGGGTCCTGGTGGGCTCTAGAAGGGTCTGGGGGTTTTGAGAAGGGTCCTGGGGGGCTCTAGAAGGGACTGGAGTCTTTTAGAAGGGTCCTGGGAGGATCCAGATGGGTCTGGGTGCTTTTAGAAGGATCCGGAGAGGGTCTAGAAGGGTCTGGGTTCTTTTAGAATGGTCCTGTGGGGCTCTACAAATGTCTGGAGGCTTTTAGAAGGGTCCAGGGGGCCTCTAGAAGGGTCTGGGGGCTTTTAGAAGAGTCCTGGGGGCCTCTAGAAGGGTCTGGCGGCTTTTAGAAGAGTCCTGGGGCCTCTAGAAGGGTCTGGGTCTTTTAGAAGGGTCCTGGCGGGCTCTAGAATGGTCTGGGGGCTTTTAGAAGGATACGTGGAATTTCTAGAAGGGTCTTAGGGCTTTTAGAAGGGTCCTGGGTTGCTCTAGAAGGGTCTGGAGGCTTTTAGAAGGGTCCTGCGGGTCTCTAGAAGGATCTGGTTGCTTTTAGAAGGGTCCTGGGAGGCTCTAGAATGGTCTGATGGATTTTAGAAGGGTCCTGGGAGGTTCTAGAAGGGTCTGGGTGCTTTTAGAAGGATTTGGGGAGGGTCTAGAACGGTCTGGGTGGTTTTAGAAGGGTCCTGGGGGGTTCTAGAAGGGTCTGGGGAATTTTAGAAGGATCCTGGGGGGCTCTAGAAGTGTCTGAGGGATTTTAGAAGGGTCCTGGGGAGCTCTAGAAGGGTCTGGGTGCTTTTAGAGGGGCCTTGGACTTCTCTAGAAGGGTCTGGGGGCTTTTAGAAGAGTTCTGGGGGGCTCTAGAATGGTCTGGGTTCTTTTAGAAGGGTCCTGGGCGCATCTAGAAGGGTCTGGGGGCTTTCAGAAGGGTCCTGGGGGGCTCTAGAAGGGTCTGGGGGATATTAGAAGGGTCCTGGGGGCCTCTAGAAGGGTCTGGGGGCTTTTATAATGGTCCTTGGGGGCTCTAGAAGGGTCTGGGGTCCACGAGAGGGGCCCTGGAGGCCTCTAGAAGGGTCTGGGGGCTTTTAGAAGGGTCCTTGGGGGCTCTAGAAGGGTCTGGGTACCATTAGAGGGGCCCTAAAGGCCTCTAGAAGGGTCTGGGGGAATTTAGAAGGGTTCTGGGTAGCTCTTGAAGGGTCTGGGGGCTTTTAGAATGGTCCTTGGGGGCTCTAGAAGGGTCTGGGGACCACTAGAGGGGCCCTGGGGACATCTAGAAGGGTCTGGGGTATTTTAGACGGGTCCTGGGGACCTCTAGAAGCGTCTGGGGGCATTTAGAAGGGTCCGGGGGGGCTCTAGAAGGGTCGGGGGGGGTTTAGTATAGTCCTGGTGGGCTCTAGAAGGGTGTGAGGGCTTTTAGAAGGTTCCTGGGGGCATCTAGAAGGCTCTGGGGGCTTTTAGAAGGGTCCTGGGGGCCTCTAGAATTGTCTGAGGGATTTTAGAAGGGTCCTGGGAGGCTCTAGAAGGGTCTGGGGGCTTTTAGAATGATCCAGGTAGGGTCTAGAAGGGTCTGGGGGCTTTTAGAAGCGTCCTGTGGGGCTCTAGAAGGGTCAGGGTGCTTTTAGAAGGGGCCTAGGGGGCTCTAGAAGGGTCTGGGTGCTTTTAGATGGGTCCTAAGGGGCTCTAGAAGGGTCTGGGTGATTTTAGAAGGGTCCTGGGTAGCTCTAGAAGGGTCTGGGGGCTTTCAGAAGGGTCCTGGGGGGCTGTAGAAGTGTCTGGAGTCTTTTAGAAGGGTCCTGGGGGGCTCTAGAAGGGTCTGGGGGCCTTTAGAAGGGTCCTGGGGGCCTCTAGAAGGGTCTGGAAGCTTTTAGAAGGGCCCTGGGGGGGTCTAGAAGGGTCTGGGGGCTTTTAGAAGGGTCCTGGTTGGCTCTAGGAGGGTCTGGGGGTTTTCAGAAGGGTCCTGGGAGGCTCTAGAAGGGACTGGAGTCTTTTAGAAGGGTCCTGGGAGGATCCAGATGGGTCTGGGTGCTTTTAGAAGGATCCGGAGAGGGTCTAGAAGGGTCTGGGTGCTTTTAGAAGGATCCGGGGAGGGTCTAGAACGGTCTGGGTGGTTTTAGAAGGGTCCTGGGGGGTTCTAGAAGGGTCTGGGGAATTTTAGAAGGATCCTGGGGGGCTCTAGAAGTGTCTGAGGGATTTTAGAAGGGTCCTGGGGAGCTCTAGAAGGGTCTGGGTGCTTTTAGAGGGGCCTTGGACTTCTCTAGAAGGGTCTGGGGGCTTTTAGAAGAGTTCTGGGGGGCTCTAGAATGGTCTGGGGTCTTTTAGAAGGGTCCTGGGCGCATCTAGAAGGGTCTGGGGGCTTTCAGAAGGGTCCTGGGGGGCTCTAGAAGGGTCTGGGGGATATTAGAAGGGTCCTGGGGGCCTCTAGAAGGGTCTGGGGGCTTTTATAATGGTCCTTGGGGGCTCTAGAAGGGTCTGGGGACCACTAGAGGGGCCCTGGAGGCCTCTAGAAGGGTCTGGGGTATTTTAGAAGGGTCCTTGGGAGCTCTAGAAGGGTCTGGGGGCTTTTAGAAGGGTCCTGGGAAACTCTAGAATGGTCTGGGGGCATTTAGATGGGTCCTGCGGGTCTCTAGAAGGGTCTGGGATCTTTTAGAAGGGTCCTGGGGGGCTCTAGAAGCGTCTAGCGGCTTTTAGAAGGGTCCTGGTGGGCTCTAGAAGGGTGTGAGGGCTTTTAGAATGGTCCTGGGGGCATCTAGAAGTCTCTGGGGGCTTTTATAAGGGTCCTGGGGGGCTCTAGAATGGTCTGAGGGATTTTATAAGGGTCCTGGGAGGCTCTAGAAGGGTCTGGGTGCTTTTAGAAGGATTCGGGGAGGGTCTAGAAGGGTCTGGGGACTTTTAGAAGGGTCCTGGGGGGCTCTAGAAGGGTCTGGGGGCTATTAGAAGGATCCAGGGATGGTCTACAAGGGTCTGGGGTCTTTTAGAAGGGTCCTGCGGGTCTCTAGAAGGGTCTGGGGGCTTTTAGAAGGGTCCTTGGGGGCTCTAGAAGGGTCTGGGTACCATTAGAGGGGCCCTAGGGGCCTCTAGAAGGGTCTGGGGGATTTTAGAAGGGTTCTGGGTAGCTCTTGAAGGGTCTGGGGGCTTTTAGAATGGTCCTTGGGGGCTCTAGAAGGGTCTGTGGACC